>JAUZTA010000010.1:159297-171591 GCA_034780835.1 Ctenochaetus striatus
AGGCGGTTTCTCGTGTGCTGGTTGAGTCTCCGGCGGCGTGTCGTCGTCGTCTGGAGGTCGTCTCTCTTCTTCGGTGGTGTTCTGCGGCCTCTCCACAGCGAGCCCTCTGACCGCCTCCACTTCAGGCTCGTCGATGCCGCCGTTGCTCCTCCTGGCGCCTCGCTGCAGGTCGCTCAGGTAGTTCCTCCTCTCGATGCAGTGACCTCTGCTGGAGTTAAAGAGCTGCAGCGCCGCCGAAGCATCCAGCCCGTCCACGTCTATCAGGTACCTGCAGATCAGGTACCCGGTGCGGTTCAGGCCGTGGGTGCAGTGGACTCCGATCAGCATGTCGTTGTCTCGGTTCTCCTTTAAGAACCGTCTCACTGCTCGCTTGAAGCTCAGGATGGCGGCGTCCGAGGGCACCTGACGGCCCTCTGTGAGGATCTTGATGTACGAGCAGGACTGTGGGACGTCTGCCAGCCCGTAGTATCTGGTGGTGAAGGTGAGGTCCAGGATCAGACCCAGCTGCTGGTTCTGGTTCTCCAGAGAGTCCAGCAGGTCCCAGAAACAGAAAGCGTCCGACTCGGGGACTCTGGAGTTCAGAGACGCTTTCAGAGGCACTTTGAAGGCGATGAATCGAGTGCCTGGGATCCTCCGTCCTACGGGACGGTAGTCCAGCCATCGCTCTGGTACGCCATTCTTCTTCTTCTTCTGCTTCTTTTTATCATGAGGCATCTCGGACGACGTTCTTCTCCCAGCTGAAGTCTTTTCACCTGGAACTGAACAAACAGAAACATCACATGTAACTCAAACACCAAACCTGTGGGATAAATCCAACTCTCAAGTCTCACCAAACTCCATCCAGAAATCCAAAAATTTAACAAATCGTATTTTTCTACAGCAGACGCGCCTGTCAGGTCATTTACAACACTGGTGAGTGAGACAGGTCTGAGGTCCTCCTGACGTCGTCTCAGCTCTGAAAACTGAACATCTTCAGGAAAATGGCCATTTATAAATACTTTTATTCATTCTACAAAATCCCCTTTAATTCTGCATCCAGCTGATTTGCCCACATCCATTTATTTCACAACTTTTAGCAGAAAAAAATCAGATTTCTGTATAAAAACTGTTGAGGAGTCTGAAACTTTACTCTTCTCTTTTTAAAAAGGCAAATCAAGACTCTCAGTATTTTCTTTGGCCAGCTCTTCACACTGATGACTTCTAACTGTCTCACAGAAAGTAAAGTATGAGTGAATGTTGGCGGAGAGAAACCTGACTGTCTGTCCAAACATTAAACCCCCTCCGGTAACTTTCACGTTAAAAACGAATCATCTGCTGTCAGAGACTGAAGGAGATTCGTCACACAGAGTAAATCAAACGTCTCCATGGACAGCAGTTACCTTCACCAGAGTAATCTGATACTGGTATTTGCTGTGTTGTCGTTACTCGGTCGCCGTGAAACCAAACGTGATGCGTTCAACAACAAAAGTAAAATGTAAAACAGATAAAAGCTTGTGATATTTTAGTTACCTGCCGATTTTTAAAGTGACTGTTTATCTGAATAATGTAACTTAATAAAGGTCCCTGAAGTCACGTGTCACTGTTTATTTGAAAGAAAACACTAAACTGACGGTTTTTTGCATTGACTCAGGTGTGAAGTTCGTACCTGCTCCAGCGGTTTTCTGTCAGCAGCTGGTTTTCACCACCAACAGAAAGGAGACTTTGAACTACAAAAAGCCTCTAAAAAACTACAAAAACCCGAAAAAACAAGCAAAACCTTTCAGTCCACGCGGTGTTTTCACAGCCTGAAGGTTCACGCGACCCTGAAGCCACGTTTCTGTTGACGCACGGCATGACGTCACACGTGAGTGCCGGCAGCGTCCTACGCAATGACGCTGGTCCGGGGATCCCGGAAGCGCCCTCGCATTGTTTACATTCTTCTCTTTGTTCGGTGGAGATTCCGCCAAAATGTCCAAAAAACGGTCGAAAGGCACCGAGAGCCGCAGCCTGCGGGCGGCCATCGACGCGCAGCTGACGGCGGCCGCCGAGGAGATCTTCCGGCTGCTGAAGGAGCGCGGCCAGGCGGACGTGGAGGAGCTGCGGGAGCGGGTGACGGAGCGGGTCACCGCGGCCGTGCAGCACATCTTCATCGCGTTTGAAGCCAGCAGAGCGGCGGAGAGAGCACCGGAGGAGCCCGGTGAGAGCCCGACAGCCCGAGAGCCCGAGAGCCCGAGAGCCGGACCCGGAGCCGACAGGAGAGGCTCGAGTCCGGACAGATTTAACTCCAGACTGAGAGGAGATCCAGCAGATCCAGCAGATCTACTGAGTTTACAGTAACTGGACTCAGATCCGCCTCCTCAGAGTACTCGGATCCTTTTCTACTGAAACTGTTCTCACATCACTCAGTTACATGCTCAGTTAGAGTAAAAGTACATGATTACACTGAGTAATCTGTAGTTAGAGTACTGAGAGTCCAGTAGGTGCTGTGAGTCTGATCTGCTGATGATGTTCTCCACTGCTGAACTGATTTAAAAAACAACTCATGATCGTTTTATGTGAAATGATAAAATATTGATCGATGATGTTTCTGAAGATGTAACTTGATAAAGATGTAACTTTATTGAGTTACAGACATTTGAAGAGTAATTTCAGACCACATGGCCTGAACAAACAGCTTCTGTGCAGTGAACTTGTGATCTTCTTGTCCAGGTGAAACCAGGAGTCTGTCTGATGAGAACCATCTGAAGCAGAACCTCTCTGCAGACGATCGGCTGAAGGAACCTCTGCCCGGCACTTCCTCCAGACCAGAAGATGTTTCTGAGCTCGAGCGCCAGCCCGCCTCCCCGGACCACCAGGCCGCTGAGGAGGACGAGGACGAGAACCTCGAGGAGGCGCCTCACTGCTGCAGAGTGTGCAGGAAGTCCTTCGATAGAAAAGGCTTTCTGATGAAACACGTGGAGAAACACCTGAAGGAGGTCGAGTGTCTCTGTGGTTTGTGTGGCGAGCGTTTGGAGTCCAGCGACGGTTTGAGGCGCCATCTCCAGATGCACCGTGACAGCAGCAGGACCTGCGACGTCTGTGGCAAGAAGTTCCCCTCCATAAGAGCTCAGGAGACGCACCTGAGGCTGCACACCGGAGAGAAGCCCTTCAGCTGCCACGTGTGCGGCAAAGTCTTCAACCAGAAGGGAAACATGGTGACGCACATGAGGATCCACACGGCGGAGAAGCCCTTCAGGTGCACCGTTTGCCACAAAGAGTTCAGCCACAACGGCTCTCTGGAGCGACACGTGAAGGCTCACGACGGACAGACGCCCTTCAGCTGCAAAGTCTGCGGGAAAGGTTTCGACAAGAGCGCCGAGCTGCGGCGCCACAACCGGAGCCACGAGTCCAACAGCGTGGGCGCTTTGAGGAGCAGACGCAGGAAGCCGAGTCTGACCCCGTCTCACCGCTGCCTGGTCTGTGGAAACGCTTTTCACAACAAAGGCAACTTCGTACGGCACGCAGAGACTCACTTAAACGATCCTGCACGTCGCTGTGGAGTTTGTGGAGAGCAGGCAGAATCCTCCGAGAGTCTGCAGCTTCACATCCAGAGCCACAGAGAAACCAGCAGGATCTGCGACATCTGCGGCATCAGCTTCAGGGACATGGAGATCCACATGAGGACCCACACCGGCCAGAAGCCCTTCAGCTGCAAGGACTGCGGCAAGGACTTCCCCAGGAAAGGCTCTTTGGAGAGACACATGAAGCTGCACGCGGGCGAGAGGCCGTACATCTGCGAGTTCTGTGGGAAGACTTTCATCGAAAACACCGTCCTGAAGAGACACATTAAGAGTCACACCGGCGGCAAGCCGAGGATTTACTCCTGTGACATCTGCGGCAAGAAGTTCACCATGAGCCAGCATCTGGACGTGCACAAGAGGATCCACACCGGGGAGAAACCGTACACGTGCAGGGTTTGTGGGAAAAACTTCCGGCAGATTGGCAACCTGGACTCCCACATGAGGATCCACACCGGCGAGAAGCCGTTCATCTGCAGCCTCTGTGGGAAGAGGTTCCGGCAGAAGATCTCGCTGGAGACGCACGAGAGGTTCCACAAGAAGGAGAAACCGTTCAGTTGTCAGCTGTGCAGCAAGGGCTTCGTCCAGAAGATCGACCTGAAGAGACACATGCTGACACACACCGGGGAGAAACCGTACAGCTGCCAGGAGTGTGGGAAGAGCTACCAGGAGAAACGCTCGGTGCACTCGCACATGAAGGTCCACATGGCAGAACGAGCCGCCAAAGATCCGGCAGCGACGCCGAACCTGAAACAGCAGGAAGGAGTTCACGCTGACTTCATCCAGCTGTGACCTGCAGAGAACCCAGGCTGCAGGTCACCTGATGTTTGGACTGAAACATCTGCAGAGACGTGAAGAGTCACGAGGACTAAAGTCAGACTCACGTCTGCCTCTCTGAGTCAGATCACTTTGGCAAAACAAAGACTCTTTTTATTTTCTTATCTGTAACGCCCCGTTTTTCACTGATCTTTTTGATTTCCATCAAAGGACCTTTTCCAGACAAACAAGAATCTTCACAGTAACTTTTGCTTCTTGCCTGCTTTTCCAGGAACACTGAAACAAATGAATTGATCCCAAACAAGCCCCCGTCTCTGGGGGGGGGGGGTTATCAGGGTGGAGTCTGCAGAGCTGAACACAGCTGATCAAACACAAACCTCAGGCTGCTGCACCTCCTCCAAAAGGTCCTCAGCTCCTCAGACAGACACTCTGGTTCTTCACGGTTCTTCACGGTTCTTCACTTGCAGTGGAACCGCAGACAGTAATCTGCAAAAGGAAAGTTTCAGTTTCTTTTGCTCTGTGAGCTTCAGCTCCACTGTGAGATTCGCCCAGAACGTGAACCACCGTGCAGACCTTCTGCCTTTGTTCCTGACACCAGATTTGGCTCTGATTGGGAGGTGAAGCTCCTCAGATGTTCTTGATCTGACTAATCAGAGTCGTCAGCTCAGCAGATTCTGCCCTGACAGTTCCTCGATCCTCAGACAGTAAAGTCTTTTTTAGACAAAGATTATTCAACAAACAACTTTTCTCTTTCAGAAAGAGGAAACACTCCTCCAGTCTCCCTGTTGTCTTTGCATTGATGGTTTTTGGTAAAAGGAAGTCGACCCCACACACCTCGAACCAGAACCCTCCCATCCAAGCTGCACTGAGAACCGGGTCATGAAGAGAACCGGTTCTGTTTTGGGTTTTTTCCCACAGAAATCTTTCAGTCTGAACCAGGCTGAGTGTCGGTGTCTCGACACCTTCAAAGAATCAACAGAAATCACAAAAACATGAATGTAGCAGACGGAGAAGTCACATGTTCGGTGTGTGAAAGGTTTTTGGTTCTGGTTCAGACTTTGGTTCTGGTTCAGACTTTGGTTCTGGTTCTTTCCTGTGCAGGTTTTTACAAACACAATCTGATCTTCATCAAACTTCTTTGTGTTTCCTCAAATTTAAAATTTCTACACAAAAAATGGTAAAGTAGAAAAAACTGTTGCCTGTTTTTCAAAAGTTTTATTGCATTTTTTAAACAGCTTCTTTGTTTTCTTACACAGATCTGAATAATAAAATAATTTTGTTTTCAAAGTGTGTAAAACGCGTCTCACTCTCTCATGAACACTTCGGTGAGAACTTTAATGAAGCGTTTGTCACCAAACACACTGAAACTTTATCACTGAACTCTCAGGAACCTTCAGTCTGCCAGCAGATCAGAACGTTTCTGCAGAAACAACATTTTAAAAACTGATAATTAAACTCTGACAAACTCGACGTGCCGACGTCTCGGCTCAGCGACCTTCATCAGAACAAACTGGTCATATCTGTGATTTGTGTGTCAACATTTGAATGAGGTGAGGATTAAAATAACATCTGTCCAGCTGCGGAAGTGACGTCACGACGGTCTGACAGATGATGAAAACTGTTTCCTGTGTTTGAATGTTAATGATGTCAGCTTCTTCACGTGGTTTTGATATGAAAAGCTCAGCGGCAGCAGACTGATGTGATTCGGTCTCAGACTGTCGCACAGAAACGTCTCTCTTAACGGAACGTGACGTAGTCACGTGACAGAGTCAGAGTTCGTTAAACCGACCGACAGCCGAGCCGATCGGACGATCGACTGTTAAAAAAGAAGGACAGAAACTTCTGTTCCACTTCGATTTCAGTTTGAACCTGTGTGTTCTCCCTCCGCTCCGGCAGGGTTCGCTGTTCGCCGCAGCGCTTCGCTCGCCGAAGAGCGAACCGTCGTCGACGCGGAACTCGGTGTGTGTGTTTACGTCCTCGCTGCCTCTCTTTGTCCGCAGAACAGCGGGATAATGTGCGCCGTGCAGCTGCTGCGGGTGTCGGTACACGAGCGGATCAGCGCCGCCGCCGAAGACTTCCTGCTGCGGCTGGAAAAGGGAGCAGAAGCGGCGGAAGTCCCGGCGCTGAGAGCGCTGCTCACCGGGCGGCTGGCGGCGGCGGCGGAGGAGATCGTCGGTCTGTTCGAGCAAACCGTGGCGGAGTACGAGGAGCGCGTGCAGCGGTCAGAGAGGGAGGTGTGCCGCCAGAGGAGGCTGCTGGACGCCGTGCTGAAGCCCGAAGTGAGGCTGCACAGAGCCGGTCAGTCCTGCCCACACACACACACACTGAAACACTTCCGCTCTGTGTCAAAATAAAAGCTCTGTCAGCCAAGAGTCAGAACGGTTACAAAGAAGAAGAACTTTAAAAGAATCAGTGATCGTTGTTTTAGTAAATTAAATTTTCACAGAATGTAAATGAGTATGTAGAAATTAAAATGATGTGAAACTACAGCTGAAACTACGTCGCTTTAGAGAGTGACAGAGCGATAAATGAAAATAATCATTTATCAGTAAAATATAATAAATCATTGTACAAACTGATTAAGTAAATTTATGTTTATCACACAGACTTCACTCACCAGCTGATCTCTTGTCTTTCGGTAAGTCGGTTCATAGCCGTCATCAGGTCACTGGAATCACTGGTGAAACCTGCATGTGAGGCTCATGAAGTTCTTTGTGGATCAGCGTGTTGTCAGGAGAATCTGTGCTCATCATCTGTTGTTCTTCTGCTCAGAGTCTCTGCAGGCGGCGACCCGGAACCACACGGACCTGCAGCCTCCAGCCGACCCCTCAGACTTGGACCAGACAGAAGCTGACGGAGTCGGCAGCGACGCCTCCTGCCCTTTGACGCCTCCTGCTCCGTCACCCACCTGCATCCCGCCCGTCTCGCCGAGCAGCTCGGCCGTCCACAGCGACGCTGATCAAGACAGCGACTGGAGCGAAAAGAGCTGGAATTTGAGACCGCCGCCGAAGAAGAAGAGAGGCCGTCCGCTGCTCGCCGTCCGAACCAAACGGAAGCGCTCTGCTCCGGCTCAGAGTTTCTTCTGCCAGGTGTGTGGACGCTCTCTGCAGGGAAAAGGTTATCTGCTCAAACATGTCTTGAAGGTCTGCGCCAAGGACCCGGACTGTCGCTGCGGCTTCTGCGGCGAGCGTTTGGACTCTGCAGACGCCCTGACGGCTCACCTGCAAACACATCAGGAGAAGAGCAAAACCTGCTCGTTCTGTGGGAAAACATTCCAGTCCATTCTGGCGCAGGAGCTGCATGTGCGGCTTCACACCGGAGAGAAACCGTACAGCTGCGACGTGTGCGGCAAGAAGTTCAGCCAGAAGGGCAACTTGACGTCACATATTCGAGTCCACGCCGCAGAGAAGCCCTTCAAATGCAAAGAGTGCAGCCGGGCCTTCTGTCACATGACCTCCTTGGAGCGGCACATGCTGGAGCACAGCGGGGAGGAGGCGCACGCCTGCAGCGTCTGCAGCCAGGAGTTCAGCAGACACCGCAGCCTGCAGCGACACATGCTGACCCATAAGAAGGACACCAAAGACAAACCGAAGCGATTCCGCAGCTCGGCGCCTTCCTACCACTGCAAAGTGTGCGGGGACGCCTTTGACAGGAGAACCTTCCTGGTGAAACACGTGGAGACTCACCTGCAGGACCCCGGTTCCTGCTGTGGACTCTGCGGACACCACTACGAGTCTGCCGCTAGCCTCGCCACTCACCTGAGCTCCCACCGAGACAAGGGCAACACCTGCCACGTCTGCGGGAAGTGCTTCTCAGCTCACGCAGCGCTGGAGATGCACATGAGGATCCACACCGGAGAGAAACCGTTCTCCTGCAGCTTCTGTGGGAAAACCTTCAACCAGAGCGGCAACCTGAAGACGCACCTGAAGATCCACACCGGGGAGCGAGCGTTCTCCTGCAGCCTCTGCGGGAAGGGCTTCACCCAGAAACAGACTCTCGATACTCACGTCCGCTTCCACAACAAGGAGAGACGCTTCTTGTGCCAGGTCTGCGGGAAAGGCTTCATGCAGGACGTGGACCTGAAGAGACACATCCTGATCCACACAGGAGAGAAACCGTACATCTGCAGGGTCTGCGGGAAGAGCTTCCAGGCCAAACGCTCGCTCAACGGCCACCTCAAAGTCCACTTGGCGGCAGCGGGGGCGGGTCCAGAGTTTGATCAGACCCCAGAGCAGCCGAGGACAGACGGTCCGTACTTTGACCAGCTGTAGAGATCTGGGATGGAGATCGAAGAACCAGCCTGGTGTTTCTGCATGTGTCAGCCATCCAGAGAATAATAACTGTTAGTGTTGACTTGTGGAGATGGATTCAAACCAACAAAGCTGTGATCTTCAGTCTCACACAACTTTGCTCAGAACTGCAGTGTCAGTCAGAGTTTCATCAAAGTGTCTCAGCGCCTGAGAGTCAGAAACCTTCAGAGTCACTCAGTTCTGCTGTAGAATCATAAACTCAGTCTGAGCCTTTAAGCGTCAGCGTTTTTGTAAAATAAAATGCGAGCTGATGCTTTTCTTTGTTTACCATAAACACAGAATAGAAGGTGACATTTTTAACGAGGTTCCTGAAGTGTATTTCTAAAGAATTTCTAATTAGAATTTCTTTCTAATTTCTAAAGAATCGATCTCTCTGCTCGATCCGGGTCACAAGAGGTCATAAAACTACAAGTTTAATATCAAAGCCTTGTTAATGTCGTGTGACTTCACACATCCAAGTGGACGAACAGTCTGACAACCTGTTCGACTGGGTCAGCAGGAGGCCGGTGGTGTCCACAGGGTCCTGATCACTGATCAATAACCTCTTTAACTCAGCTGTGGTAAGTCTGTCCTCCGTCACACAGACTCAAACACAGAAGAAGTCTCATTAAAAAATGTTGTGTTTATGTTTTTGTTGAATGTTAACGAATGTGCAGAATCCCGGTGTGAGATGTTTTAACATTCATCAGTTCAGTTCTTCGTGTGGAGGAGCGACTCATGTTGAGTCTGTTATCAGATGGTTCCTGCACATCTGGTGGAGATGTTCATGAAGAAGGAGAAAAGTAAAAACTAATATCTCACTTAAGTTGTTCGGTGTTTGAACGGGAAACAGGAAGTTGGCCTCAGTAAAACTGTGTGAAGCTGCAGAAATGAATATTTAAATCTGATCAAAGAATGAGACCTCAGAATGAAGCGACGGTCGGTCCGTTTGGGTTTGATCCATCAGTGACAAACTCAAGATGGACGGAAGTTTCACAGGAAAGAGAAACATGTTTGAAATAAAAATCTGTTCGGGGTCGATGACAGTCTGAACCAGAATCATAAACCTTCTCTCTGTCACTAAACACTACAGTACCCATGAGCCTTCAGTCTGTTGCTATGGAGAGTCAGAGATGTTACAGTCTGGTAAAAATAGTTCTACTCTGTCCTACATACATTTTTTATTTGAACATTTGTTTCAACTTTTTTTTTCATCTTATTTGTCGAAGCACAAACAGCTTCAGGGTCCAAACTGATTCTGGTAAATGAACATTAAACCTGTTCAGTTCACTGTCACTTGGATTATTTTCTTTATTTTCTATTGAATTTTGTCTTTTTTTTTTCCATAAAACACTGAAACTGAGTTCGTGTTGTGTTCAGTGTTCAGTGGTACCTGAACGCATCCTGAGCAGCAGCACAGCTTGTGTTCAGTGGTACCTGAACGCATCCTGAGCAGCAGTACAGCTCGTGTTCAGTGGTACCTGAACGCAGCATCAGAACATCTGGGGCTGTTTCCAGCAGTGAGTGTTGATGAGACGGTGCAGCCTCCGGCCAGCAGGGGGCAGGCTTCAGACACCCCCGGTCCTCCCGTCGCAGACAGAACCCGCTGACCCGGAACGGGCCCGTGATGTTTTCCTTCCTGTCGGCCGGTGCTCGGAGCTCTGGACCGGGATGCCTCTGACGGTCGCCCCGCCGCGCTGCGGGCTGCGGCTCCTCACGGAGTCGGTGTCGGAGCTGCTGACGCGGGTCGGGGAGGAGATCCTGGGGCTGCTGGAGAAGCGGAGCGGGGGCCGCCTGCTCCACCTGCTGAGGCGGCAGCTCACGGAGCGGCTGGCGGCGGCGGCGGAGCGGATCGCGGGGCTGCTGGAGCGGGAGGTGGAGGAGTACCGGCGGCAGCTGGAGCGGCAGAGCCGGCTGCTGGAGGCGGTGCTGAGCCCGGTGGTCCTCCTGGACCGGACAGGTGAGTCTCGTCCCCCCGCAGGCCGCCGCCATGTTGGAGCCACATCAGCGCTCCGGCTGTTGCTAGGCAACCAGAGGTCGCCTCATCAGAGATCAAAGAAAAACAACAAAGGTTCCGACTCAGACAGCCAATCAGCTGCCGGTGTGATCCAGATGTTGAACCAAAAACAGAAAGTCAGAGTTTTTATCAGAATTCAGTTTCATTAAAGCTGAAGGTCTGTTTGCTTTGAATGATGTCAGAGGTTCATGAGGAGAGAGACTGAAGTTCTGCACTTTTAAACACGTGATTTCTTCCTGTTTACCTCAAAATGAAGCCGACAGATGAAAGGCAATTTTATTTATAAAGCACCTTTCAGACACAAGGCACAGCGCTTCACAGGGCACGAGAAGAGAATTACAGTAAAAGCAAATCAAATACAACAGAAAACAAAGCAGATAAAATAGCAGTTAAGAATTCATAAAAAGAGAATAAGAGCTTCATTAATAAGTTGAATTTGTCTGCTATCTAGCTGGAAGCCTGAGCAAACACAACGGGAACGTCACACCGTGAAAGTCTGAACCGGAAATATCGTCTGAAGATTTGAAGGTCTTTTGTCTTCAGTTTCTGTCAGAGTGTGGAAGCTTTGTGTTGGTTTGAGGTTCGTCTTCCTGTCTCACAGACCAGCTGACAGACAGACGGACGGACGGACTGACAGACAGACAGACAGACGGACGCAGCCGTCTGATCTGTGTGACCTCATTAAGTCGTTGGTGATGTCATTAAGTCGTGGGTGATGTCACAGACGGTCATTCGTGCAGTCGGTGTCATCAGTCCGCCTCAGAAACCTCCTGCAGCTGAAAAAACTAATCATCATGAAACTTTTCTTCTTCCAGATTCCATCAGGACGACCAGCAGCGACCAAAACCAACCCCCCCTGTCTGAGACTGACCCCGCCGACCCCCCCACAGCCCCGCCCAGCCCCGCCTCCTCTGACGCCTCTGCAGACGGTGACGAAGACTGGAGGGAAGGCGACACCTCCTCCAGTAAGAGGACGGAGAGGACAGAAGGAGGCCGACGCCCCGGCGGTCTGAGATGGCAGGCGGCGGCGGCAGCGGCGGCGTCACGCCAGCTGGCGGCTCACCGCTGTCTCACCTGTGGCAAATGTTTTCGCCACAAAGGGAACCTGGTGAAACACGTGGAAAGGCACTCAGACGACCCGGAGCGTCTCTGCGGAGTCTGCGGTGAACGCTGCGAGTCCTCGGACCGGCTGCTCGACCACCTCAGATCTCACAGAGAGTCGGCCGGCGGCGGCGGCGGCAGGACGTGTGAGATCTGCGGGAAGACGTTCCAGAACATGGAGACACACATGAGGAGTCACACCGGCGTCAAACCCTACAGCTGTGACCTCTGTGGTAAGAGCTTCCCCAGACCAGGAGCTCTGCGCAGACACAAGAAGATCCACAGCAGGAGGACGGCCGACGTCTGCCCGGTCTGCGGACTGACCTTAGACCCAGATCAGCTGCTCCAGGATCACCTGCAGATCCATGAAGAGCACGACGGAGAACAGACAGAAGGGCCTGACGGAGGCGGACAGTCAGAGACTCTGACACCGAAGAGAGACCTCAGGCAGTCCAAGTCCTCCTCGCTCTGCTGCAGAGTCTGCGGTGACTCCTTCCACAGCCGAGGCTTCCTGAGGAAACATGCTGAGACTCACTGCAGAGAGTCTCAGAGCACGTGTGGCGTCTGCGCTAGA
>JAUZTA010000010.1:452923-463058 GCA_034780835.1 Ctenochaetus striatus
CACACACACACACACACACACACACACACACACACACACACACACACTCACACACACACACACACACACACACACACTCTGTGCTCGTTATAGCAGCTTCTTTTCCTCCTCCTCCTCCCTTCTTCCAAACCTCTCCACCTCCATGATGTTCAAACTCCTTCAAGTCTCACCTGTGAGGATTTAACACCTGCTGCCGTCTCATTGGACCCCTGGGGTTCAGTTTATGTCGGTTCAGCCTCGTGTAACGGCCGACTCTGTGCATCGACAGGCGTGTTAGAACGACTCCTCTGAATCTTCATCTCAGAGGTTTCAGTAAATATCTGCTGTGTTTCTGTTTCTTCACAAACTCTCAGTAACAGCGTGCCTTCAGTCTCAGTGCTGACTTTCACACAGAGTCGTTTCAAGTCTTTCGGCGCGAGTCAGAGTCCCAATCAGGTCTCAAGCTTCCAGTTTCAGGTCGAACACCGACTGATTTGAGTCTCAAGTCTCTCAGAGCAGCTTTCAAGGATTCTTCAGTCTGAGAGCCGCAGAGCTAAAAACAAAAGACGGCGGCTCTCAGAGCCCAGACGTCTTCAGCAGGAGTCGAGCTGAAAGTGTCTGCAGCCTTTTCGCATCGTAATCACTTTTCACAGCGTTCGGAGCCTTTGAACGCCTCCAACCGAGAGCTTCACCTGAAAACACACCTGAGCAGCGACCGCGTCTGCCGGCCTCGCTGCGTCTCATCACTGAATCAGGCTTTTTCCATCCCCTCCCCCTCCCCCCAGTCGCTCCCCGCTGCTGCATCAACGAGGCGTTTAGGTGCCTGAGAGGGTTCAGGATTTTACAGGGACACAGCGCGGCAACAACCCCCCCGGCCCCCCCCTCACTCGCTCAGCCCACGCTGTGGAAACGGAGCTGCAGAGGCTGCGGGTGGATGCTGATGGAGAGAGAGAGGATGAGTGATACGGGGATAAATATTGAGTGAGTGAGGGGGCGGAAGAGTCAGCAAATAAGTGAGGTGGAAAGAGGTAAATATAGCGAGAGCGAGGAGAGGAGAGCACGGCGCTTTCATAACAAACCCGAACATTTAGAGTTCATTACGTGTGATCACAGTGTTCTGCAGCTCCTCTCACATGACTCAGCGTCTCTTTTATTAGATCGTTCGGTTTGTTTTTCCACCGGAACATTGGGAGAAAAATCTGACTGATGATAACTGATGTTTGTGAACGTAGAGAACACACAAGATCGTTCACAGCAAATGAGGGAAGTTTCTTTTCAAAGAATCTGTTCCATCTCCACGTTCAAATCGCAGCTCTGCTCTGTGAGGGGATTTTAGCACAGTGGCCACACGCGGTACTGCAGGCTAATGGGACAGAAAACACCCCAAACACACTAATACTGTCCACAACATTTCAGCTGAGTCATGTTTTATTTGTCTTAACAACTCAGGATGATTCCTTCGATAATCTGGATTTAATCCAATAAAAGTTCAATTATTTCTGTCGGCAAGAAGCAGCTTGTTCAGAGGAACCAGGAAGTTTCCTCAAAGCTGAGTGATTTACACGAAAACATCATCGAGGAGCCTCAATGAAACCAGAGGAAACAGGTGTGACAGCGTCCACACATCGGACCAGCAGGAGCTCAGAAACAAAAGCATTTGTGATGTTTCTCTCACAGCCTGAGTCTTCAGCTTGTTCTTCAGTTTTTGGATCTTTTACACAGCTTAAAAATCCAAACTTCACACTCTGTCAGTGATCAACAATCTCCAGAACTTTCTAAGACCAACAATTTAACATTCATAATCATTTCACACCAGGAGGAAGCCATGAGAACGTCTCTGAGCTCCACAGTGAGGAACATCTGCCAGGAGAGAAGATCCGTGCTCATATCTTCATGTTCAAACATCACGTCTGCTGCCTGTTTGTTCAGAGTAACTTTAAACTCTTCACATTCAACAGTTTCATGAAAAATTCTGTTCAAATCAAACCAGTTTGAAAGATTAATCAGAGTTTTTAAAGGAACTGAGTTCATCACCCGCAAACACACCAACGAATCTGCTCAGGAGAAGAATGAAGACGGAGGAGGACAAAAGGATGGAGGATAAAAAAAATATTGAGAAAGAAGAAAGTGATAAAAGCAGAAGCAGCAAAGAGAATCCGGGAGTACGAAGCAGAGGACTGATGCTGTTAGAGAAAATGAAGAAGAAGGCAGAGTGTGAAAACGACAGATTTAATAACAGAAAGGGAGAAAAAGTCAATAGACTCGAAGCAGCTGAAGACAAACGGTGAAGTTATTTTGTCAGTTTTATGAAAGCATGAAGAAAGTTTGGATAAATGTTTCCTCTCTCACTCGATCGCTCAGGTGGAAAATGTTTTTGCCAATACGGGCAGAACGAGATAAACAGAGCTGGGAGGCGGCGGATGAACGGGAACGTGGGCCGAGCGTGATCGGACTGATGAATGCGTCCGTGTCACGCTCGCAGAAACAAAGTGCCTCTTTACTGGTTTCAGTGTTTCAACGGGAAAACATCCGCCCACCTCCGGAGACATCAGCGGCTTCCTGCTGACGGCTCGCTGGAGCTTCGCCAAACGTTCCCTCTTGTTTTTGTCTCTGGACGGAAAAAAATGAGTCGGTGATGAAACTAACCGTGCCAGAAAAATTCAGTTTTCATGTCAACAGACTTTTAATTTTGCTTGTGGGTGTTTTTTCCCCCTGACGGACGGTGATGTTGGTCCATCTGTCCAACATGAGCCAGAAATCAACCAAACTGCAGGTTTATCAGGTCCAAATGAAGCTAGCAGCAGGTCAATGAGAAACATGAGAAACTGTGTTTGTTTGAATGGTGCTGCTGTATTTAAAACTGTCCTTCAGGAGCTGTGAGATGTTTCTCCAGCCTGGCACTTTGATCTCCATCCATAAACAGGTTCAGTCCAGGTCCTGTGAGGGTCAGTGGAGTGGACCTCCACAGCTAGCGACAATTAGTAACAGTTAGCAACAGTTTGCAACAGTTTGTAACAGTTTGTAACAGTTAGCAACAGTTAGCCACAGTTTGCAACAGTTAGCCACAGTTAGCATCAACTTTTGCAACTAGTAACAGCAGAGTTCTGAGTCTGAGCAGCTGCAGAACTTCAGAAAGAAACATGAAATCATTTTCTACAAATTTTCTGAACAAGTTTTACTTCGACTCTCAAGTTCAACTTTTCATGCTTGAACTTGTTCATTCACAAACTTTTCAAATCATACTTTGATATTCATTTTAATTCCTGCAGAACTTCAGCAAATGAAACTCCAAATTTCCTGCAGATGTTTTATCATAAAACTCAAAAAAACCCTCAGAAGATCATTTAATTTGAGCTTCTGATGTAAAATGTGGAGAAATTTGTTTTCAGTAACTTTAAAATGACGCAGAAGGAAAAGCTGAAGTGATGGAAACAGTGTTTGGTCAAACTGAGAGCAGAGGACGAGTGTCGAGAGACGGAGACGGAGGTGGAGGAAGTTTCAGAGTTTTTCATCGTTGCTTCTCTTTGCTGTCAGAGTAAATAGAGTCGCTGTTCGGCTGCTCTGGTCTCTGTTCTTCAGTCACTTCAGTGACGCCGGCGGCTCGCAGACTGTTTCCTGTTTGTCGCCTGTGACTGGTCGTTTTCCTGCGGCCGCTCTGATCTGTGTGGCAGTAAAAAGCTGATTTGTTTCCCTTTGAGTCGAAGTGAAGGTCAGACGGAGGCGACGGAGACGATAAACAGCAGGGACACAAAGGGAGAGACGGAGACACTGAGAGGAAAGACAATGGCTTCATTTAGAGGATCTGATTTACACAGCTTCACTCCACTGCTGTTCAAACTCACCGTGTCTGTGTGTGTGTTTGACTCGTCTCTGTCTGGCTTCTGATTGGACGAGTGTCACCTTCCTTTATCCTTAATTGGACGACTAAGAAAGGTGAATTTGTCAGTCAGTCGTCCTCTGTTGGTCTCCTGCCTGCAGAGTAAATGAAGAGCCGGGGATGATCTATGTGACATAATTTAATTAACGTCGTCTCGACTCTTTATCTGGACACGCATCATCGATTATCCGCCCAGGCAACGGTAACCCACGGCAACAGACGTGAGCGGCTGCGGTGTGTCTGGTTCTGTCCTTCAGTCGATGTTTCACTCCATCATTTATTTAAATTCCTGTGTTTCCTGTGTCTCTCTGCAGGGCGGGGTTCGAGCAGGACATCGAGGGCGACCACTCGTTCCAGGCGGACAGCTGCCACGGTGAGATGAACCCGGCAGAGCCGCGATGACAGGCGGTGGATTGTTGGACTGCAGCAGGACAGCAGTGTCAGACTGAGGAGTTTGTTGTGTTTCTGTGCTGCACATTCTGACTGCGATTGTGTTGTTTTTTTGTTTTTTTTGTGCAGCTGACGTGTTGGCGACCACACGCAACCACGAGTCTGCAGCCGACTCCGCCTATGGTGAGAAACTCCTCTCATTACTGCTTTTATTCATGTTCAGCAGCAGGGAGTCTGTGGTGGTTAACTGAACAGCACCGCCATCCGGGGGACAGGTGAGGTATTACAGCATCATCAGGGCAGGAAATGTAAAGCAGAGAGTCTTGATGGAGGGCAGACGGGAGGAAACTCTGCCTGTTATCAACTGAATCTGAAGTCCAGATAATCAGTCAGACACATTTCACAAAAACCTGAATCGATGAGTTCAGGTGAGAGCGCAGCGGCATCACCTGCTCGTACAGGACCAATCAGTGATCAGCAGTGACACTGCAGATTCAGCTGATTATCATCCGAAGGTTCGTCACCACCACAGACACCAAGACACACTCATTTCATACACTGACACAAAACTATTAAACCCAGCAGCTTCAGCAGCATGATGGCTCCTCCCAAGGCCTGCCCTCAGCTGTCAGTCAGCTGTTGCCATGGGAAACGCCCACTCAAAGGCTGTCATCAGCAAATAAGATCAGTTTTTTAAAATGATACTTGTGGATTTAAATCTGAGGAGGCTTTTGCTCGACCCTCTGCTAACGAGCTCAAAGTCAACCGGAAGAAATCTGGTTATCGCCGCTCGATTGACTCGTGTTGATGTACAGTAACGCGTCGCTCAGTCTGACATTATTACCCTCCACTGGACTACAATGGGGCAGATGAAAGCGGCCGCCTGCTCTGTATTCACGGCTGCAGCTCGGCTGCTACCTGCCTGTCAGGAGTCCTGCTTGTAAACCAGCCGAGCTGTTTTCATTCTCAGAGCGGCTGCAGACTCATGCAGGGAATCCATTAAGACTCCATAAGCTGCATTACTGTGATTAAATCCAGAGGGGAGACAGAGAGACAGCAGGACGCAGAGAGACAGATTTTTGATGTGTGGGCGACTTCATAAACTCGAGCTGCACGTCAGCAGTGATAAACAGGAAGGAGACCAGACGAGTCAGAGGTTCGATGAGTCCAGAGGATGAAAAAAACAGGACTGAGGTGAGATGATGGACTGTGTCACCACATCCTGTAAAAAAAACTCCTTGATCAGGTGTGAATGACGTCTTTTACCTGAGCCTGGATCGCTCTGACAGCGTCATCCCTCTGTCCTGAAACTGGTCACCAGAGAGCCGAACACTGAAGTCTGTGAGGGTTTTGAACAACAACGAGTCTCTGAGTCCTCTGAGCTCCTTTTGTATTCTGCTGCCTCAGTTAATTGCATTCACCTGGCATCTAAATGAGGCTCCGATCCGAGACCTGAATGAGAAGTATCTGTTATAAAAGACCAGCAGAGCAGGAGGCTGCTGTCCTGAGGCAACGAGCTCACTGTGGAAACAGAACTGATGTTAGACAGGAAACAGACAGGAAACAAGCAGGAAATAAACAGGAAACAGACAGGAAACAAGCAGGAAACAGACAAGAAACAGACAGGAAACAAACAAGAAACAGACAGGAAACAGACAGGAAACAGGCAGGAAACAAACAGAAAACAGACAAGAAACGGACAGGAAACAAACAAGAAACAGACAGGAGACAGACAGGAAACAAGTAGGAAACAAACAGAAAACAGACAGGAAACAAACAGGAAACAAGCAGGAAACAAGTAGGAAAAAAACAGAAAACAGAGAGGAAACAAGCAGTAAACAAACAGAAAGCTTGCATGAATAACAAACACTAGCTCGTTAGCTTACGTGGCTAACTTCAGCATCAGTGGCAGCTCTGGTGCTTTCACAGATGTTGGTTCAGTTTGGTTTGTTTAAGTTCATGTCAGAGATGAAGATCGGCAGTCAAACTGGAAACTGTGAGTTGATTTGTGATTTAACATGACTTCACAGAATCATATGCAGTTCATGAAAACTGTCCAATAGTAATCGAGCCCTTTTCATGCAGCAAAACGGTGCCGTTACTTCGCCTCCCCGCTCTGTATAACAGATACAAACATGGAGTAAAAGCTGACAGTTACAGAGCAGAAAGAAGCTGAACCAGCGTCTGCATCAGTGGAACATCCTGGTTTACACCTTCAGTGTCTCCAGAAAGCACTTGTGTCACATGTTCACACTCACAGAGCAGCTCGAGGACAGAAACACGAGCTCAGGTGCATTTAAATGTAGCAGCTGTAGCTTCACCTCCACCTCTAATTTGCCTCCTGAATCAGTGAAACAGCAGCAGGATGTGAGAGAACAGCGAGCGCCTGCAGTCTCTTTCACACCGGGTTACAAAACAAAGACGCGTCGCCTGAGTTCCCTCTCGGTGAGTCTGAGTCTGCAGGCGGAGCTGCACCTCGCTGTGAGGTGATTAGCCCCGACTGACTGACGTGATTACAGGCACAGCGGCTTTGGAGCAGCAGGAGGCGCCGACGATGCCTGCAGATTAATTTACGTGCTTCCACAGACTCATCTCTTGACTCTCACTAATTGCGCCGTGATTAACCGTATCATTTAAGTTTTAGACTTTATTGACGCCTGTGGGGATTTCCCAGAGAGTTAATGGCACCATAACACAATAAAAAGCAGCGGCGGCCCCAGTGCACTCTGGGTAACTATGACCACGTTTGGCAGCGAGCTCATCCTTCACGCCTTCATGTGGAGCTCCAGCGTCACTGTGAGGCGATTAGGCCGGGAGTGGATGCTGTTGGTACGATTATACAGTAGGACTGACAGCAGGCACTTCCTCCATAATGGCGTCTGAGGCATTAACTTCACGGTGTCGGCAGCCGGGCATGAAGGACTCCAAACACAATGGATGACTGATGTTTTAGCCGCCGCGCGCCCGAATCTATCTGCAGCGCCACGCTAGAGTGGCTGTCGTTACTGTAATGACATCGTTTGGCGGGGAACTATTCCCGTAATGACGTTTTTGCTGCAAATTGGTTATTTAATGCAGTGTGAGGGAGGCCCCTGTGGGCTCAGTTTGGCTCTGAATGGACATAAATTGGCCATTATGCTGCAGTGGGCCATTACAGGGTAGTTTAATATTAGACCAGAGTTGACATTGTGCAGAATGAGTTCTGCAAATGCAAATGATGATGGTTCTTGGACGGCGTGAACGCCGCCTGTGCGCCGCCACTCTGACCTTTACATTACTTATTGTGATGTTGGTGATCCAGGAAATGAAGTGTGTTCTGCTGCGTCAGGCTTCGTTATGAACAATTAAAATGGCTTTCATGTCCTCAGAGTTGACTTCTCAGGAAGTTGAGGACGGCAGGTTGAAGCCTCTGGATGTTAAATCTGTGTGTGTGTGTGTGTGTGTGTTTGTGTGTGTGTGAAGCAAACATGGTTACAGAGTGTGTGTCATGTTCAGATTCAGCGTGTGTGTGAGCGGAGCGGGTCTCAGTCTGAAACCTTCACGGCGAGTGTGAGGGCATTGATGATGTTTCAAACCTGAAAACACCAACAAGAGAACGTCTGCAGACTTAGAGGCGATGAGATCATGAGCTTCTCATGTTCGGCCAACACACAGATCATCAGACCAACACGCAGAACATCAGACCAACACGCAGATCATCAGACCAACACGCAGAACATCAGACCAACACGCAGAACATCAGACCAACACACAGATCATCAGGAGCAAAGTCAAACATGGAGCTCCGTGAGGAACCTCTGGTGAGATGATCCGTCACTGAGTGTTTTCTGGAGGTGAGAACTCGTCTGTAAACACACATTCAGTCAGTTCAGTGACTCGAGGATCCAGCAGGAAGAAGACTGATCTTTTTCATGATCTCATCATCATCTGTGGTGGATCTTCTTTAAAAAGGAGTCTGAAAAGTTTCTGAGATGATGTTTTAGATTAAAGGAGAAGATTCACTGAGCCTTTAAAGGTGGAGAACTGTCTCCAAAGAGCAGAGCTTCACACCAGAGATCACTGTGAACTCTCCTCAGGTTGGTTTTCATGGAGGTTCCTCTCACTCGCAGTCATGGAGGACAAAGTCCTCATCAGGGTCCTGCTGTTGGTTTCAGTCGCTTCGAGGGAGACGACGATGTGACGTCAGGATGTTCAACACAACAGCTTCTTCTGTTTCGAACAACATGAAGGCCAGATTGTGACTTTTGAAGGAGACAGAACAAGTTAAAAGCTGTTTAACTGAAGAGTTCGGTGTCTCATCAGTCAGCAAACAGCAGCATGACATTTAAATGAACTGTGATTCAAACCAGAGACGTCCTGCTGCAGTGGGTCCTGATGGAGGCCAGCAGAGGTGGAAATGATTCTCAGTTTAACGAGGATTCCCAAAAATGTTCAACTGCTCCTTTATTACTCAACTGAGCCTCAATTAAACATTTAAATTCATGTTTTTCTCTTCAGTCCAACAGAAATGGAAATAATTCAACAAGATCAACTTACAGTGGAATCGAGTCATAATTAGATGATTTTTAATTCACTTTTTCTGCTGCAAGAAAACTGGAGCTAAAAACATCCAGAAATCAGAACCGAGACTCCCAGAAATGATTTTTTAATTAAAAACATTATGATTGAATGTTACTGAATCCGACAAATCAACAAAGTCTGTTTCTTTTGTTTTAGGTCATTAAATATCTTTAAGCTCAGTCTGAAAGGATTATCAAAGTCCGAAACATCTTAAAAAGTGTTTGTGTTTAAAGAAGGATTCTGAAGAGTTGATGAGCCGAGGAGGTTTTTTCGAGTTTCATCGTGTTTCCTGAGTGAAGTTTGTTGTTGTTAAATTAGAGTTTTTATGAATGAAGTCTGGTTCATTCGGCCACTTAACGTCTGTTCCTGAAAACATGAAAGTCTCAGTTTAAAAAATTCCCTTTTAAACCGGAAACTTCACGAACGTTCAGCGTCTGACGAACATTTTCCAAACTGGGATTTAAAATAATCAATAATGTCGTGATCAGTTTCTCAGCCACGTTATTGATCCCTGATCGTCAGACTGTTGGCAGGCGATCACTGCTTTGCTCAAAGGCTCGTCGGCCAACCCTGAGCTCCACCTGCTCACATCACCATAGCAACCTCGTTAGCAAGCACTCCCAGCATGCCGTGCTGCCAGAGTTCAAGCTACTACACACAAACACACACCGGCAGACACACACACACACACCTTCCACCTCTCCTGCAGCTCAAGCGTGGGAGGTTGTTGTTATACTGAGCACACACACACACACACACACACACACACACAGTGAGACACACACACACACACACACACACACACACACACACACACAGTCTCTGAGCTGACATTTCTGCTCAGTCATCTACATTGGATCTCAAGGTCTCAAGCAGGCAGGGAGTGTGTGTGTGTGTGTGTGTGTGTGTGTGTGTGTGCGTGTGTGTGTGTGTGTGTGTACGGAGGCTTCAGCTCAGTGAAGGAGGTTCGGACGTCTCCATTAGATCCTCCTCGTTGCTGCTGGAGGGAGAAAAACCCCACAGACTCAATGTTAGAAAAAGTGGAGGTGGATGTGTGTTTCAGCTCCGTCCGCCTCTCAGAGCTGCTCTCCAAAATGCCACACATGCATTTTAAAACAGAGAACGGCTGCAGTTCAGACATTCAGTCCTGGTTGGTGTTTGTGTCCTAAAGTGCAGAAATGAAAGTTTGAGTACCGTAATTTTCGGACTATTAAGCTCACCTGAATATAAGCCGCACCCACTAAATTTAAAGAGAAAACAGATTTTGTACATATATAGGCCGCACTTGTCTATAAGCCGCAGATGTTCACGTTGTAACATGGGATATTT
>JAUZTA010000010.1:583179-593504 GCA_034780835.1 Ctenochaetus striatus
CGAAACAAATTCATCCTGACATCCAATGACACTGTGTGTCCGTGTGTGTGTGTGTGTGCATGCATGTGTGTGTGTGTGTGTGTGTGTGTGTGTGTGTGTGTGTGTGTGTGTGTGTGTGCTGCAGAGTTGCTGCGTTTGGTCCCTGCATGTTCTGCAGTAAAGCAGCCAGCAGTGCTGCGATGCTCCACTGAGCAACGTTGACTAAGCAGCTCGCTGGTTGTTGGTCGAGCATGCGGCGCTAAAAATTGGCAGGTGTGCAGGTGTGTGTGTGTGTGTGTGTGTGTGTGTGAGTGTGCGTGTGCGTGTGCGTGTGTGTGTGTGTGCTGGTGAGTCCTTCTGGAGGACTTTTGTCAGGTCTGAGAAACGACCGACCTCAGATGATGTCATGCTGATGTCATCAGGTGGTTCAGGTGGTTTATGGGAAACATGAGATCCATCGTTTCCGGCTGATTCAGGTGATTTTTATCAAAATATTTGAACTGTGTCAGAAGAAAAAGTGAAACTGAATCTACGGAGCCTCAGACTGACTTTGATGTGAAAGAAAACAAGAAGAAAATATTAAAAAATGTGAATGAAAGAACGATGAGTGCTTTTGAAAACTTCTAAACATTAATTAAGACAAAGTAAAAAGACTTTAAGTATCTTAATAGAAAAGTGAGTCAGCTGTAAAAAGATCAGAGAAAAATGGACGTGAATCACCTGAGACTCAGGTTAGTTAACTGATGGAAAACCTGATGAACTGAACTAGTGTTTGATGATTTTATTCCTCACAGTGGAAATGTAAATCACTTTGCTTTCTGCTGTTAAATGTTAGGACGTTCTGAAGTGTCTCTTTTTCTTTTTCTTTCTTTTAAAATGCTACTTTGTGTTTTTCTGGAAGGATTCCGTTTTTATTTTTGACCCCCAATAAACTAAATGATCATTTATCCATTCAAAGTATTTAAAAAGACATTTATCTCAATGTGTGTGTGTGTGTGTGTGTAACAGTGTGTATTGGTGTTCGTACTGCTCTTTTTAAGGCTCTGTGTCTCGTTCATTAGCACATTCTGCTCCAGTAAAAAAATACACATAATCCCCTGGGAGGCTGTAATCACAGTGTGCCATTAAACTCTGTGATTTAAAGCCCAAACAGGCTGCCAGTGACGGCCGTCATGCGAGGCTCCTCGTCGGGCTCCTGTTTGGGTGAAAACTGCAGGCGGCAGATCTGAAGCATCAGCAGGAGCGCTAATTGATTTTTTTATTGTTGCCACGGGTAACATAACAGAGCCCCGATGTGCTGTGCAGCCGAACGTCTGCGGAGACTCTGCTGAATAATCAGAGCTCGTTCTTCACTGCTGGTTACCATCGATTGTTTTTTAGACGATTAGCTGAAAAGTTGGTGAAACAGTTTTGGAGTTTTTAAAGGACGTTACTGCGGATTTTCCACACAGACGCCTGCAGACCTGCAGACTTGCAGATCATGAGCCATTTGTGATGTTCTTACCGAATCTTTCTATTGATGCTTAGATTGACTCTCTTTACTCTCTGTCTCCTCCTGACCTGAACAGCTCTGGATGTTTGATTCAGGAGGCATTTGATTAAAAAAACAGAAACGTTTTCAGGTTCACAAAGCTTCAGCCTCTGTCGCAGTTCGATTCTCAAAATGGTGATCTTTGTGCAAAGATCATGAGAAGTTGAAGACTTTGTGCAGCCGGTGACACGACATCAGTTCGTTTCTCGGTCGTTGCATCACGTGAGTCGGAGCTTCGGCTCATCAAACGCTGCAGTGGTTACACACTCAGGTCAAGAACGTTCACGCAATGACGTCTTCTTCATGATCAACGCTGTTATCCAAACAACTTTCCATATATTGAGCTGTTTTTTTTCACACTCCACATCCTGCAGCCACTTCATCTCCGTCTCCCATCATACCTGAAGTGCATTTAAGAGGCAGAATCGATTAGACATCAGGGCCTGCAGGAGGATTCAGTGCACTTCATGGAAAGGTCAGGGCGTCCATATTTAGTGATGTGAGCGGTGCGAACGCAGCTGCAATGCAAACAGCGTACACAGACAGATTTATACATCCACAGGTACATAATGCTCATGTGCTAATGTACGCCGGCAGACTCGCACACAGTTTGATAGATGCCTCCATCATAGGACGGTGATGGGATTTCTGCAGAAATGGATGTGACTTCACGCGGAGGAGACAGCAGAAAACAAATCTATCACGGAGCTGAGCGGCGTCCTGCAGCCAGCAGGGCCGTTCGTGAGCGTGCCGCTGCTGCTGCTGCTGCTGCTGCTGCTGCTGCTGCTGCTGATGGTCATCAGGTTGTGGAACACATTTGTACATTTAATATACAGCGCTCAGTTCAAAACGGGCGTACGGCCATTTTAAAGTCACAAACCGTAGCTCGCACAAATTCAATTATGTGCTGCCTTTTTGCATCAACAGCTACATTTTCGGAGAGCGTCAGTGTTTCCATTAACTTTCATTAATTTGTTTTTACTGTGTGTCTGTTGCAAACATGTTATCACTGCTTATTTTAAAGCCTGAATATGTTCTGTACTTTTAATGAAATAAGTTTGTGTCTTAATAAGTGTCTTAACCCCTTCCGTATTGTTTTGGAATAAAAAAACTCTTTACAGTGTAAATAAATGGAAACGTGTGTCAGTTAATGGGAAACATCTTATAATGCAGCTTTGTGTGTTTGATGCATCAGTGTTACTGCAGGAAAACACACATATGAAGTCACCTGTCTGAATGTCTTTCTGTGAGTTTATCTGCTGTGGATTCCCAGAAAAAACACCTTTATTAGCTGCTGGCTAGTGAACACATCCGTCACCACAGCTGGATTAAATAACCACATCCAGATGTTTCAGATTCACCTTCAAGCTACAGATTTAAACACCGAGAAGATGAACGTTCCACCTGACAGGAGCAGCGATGGATACAAACTGCTTTACTAAACACAGTTCACAGCGAACATAAAAAGATAAAGATGTTACTGTATAAATGCCAGTTTGGCTTCGGTGAGAATTAAATCTAACAACCGTGAAAAAGGTGCTTTTTTTCTGGAACGAGTTTAATAAAATTCAAACACAATGAAACTAATCTAAAGGGCAATAAAAAAAAAGTCTGTATGCAAACGCTGGACCACCAGGAAGCGCGGGGAGATTCCCAGCATCCTCAGCTCCTCTGGACCCATCAGTCAGCAGCACACATCTGCCTGCAACGTCACAGCCCGTCACGTTCAAATGAGTCCGCATGAATAATTTAACTCCAGTTTCCTGATGTTTTCACAGTGAAACCTGATATCTCTTCTCCATCTGTCTGAGCTCTGAAGCTGACCTTTAGAAGAAAAACATCGAACCAGCAGCACAAAATCAAATGTCACTTTAACGTCGTTACAGTAACAAGCAGCCTGAGAAGAAACCAGAGGCACCAGACGGGCCGACGGTGGACAGGTTCAAGGAAGGTTGCTCAGGTTGTCCTCCGTCTGTTAGAGCTTCTTATACGCTCAGGCTGCTAACTCATCCATCCAACCGGACATCCACCCGCAGGATGTGCAGCCGCTCTGCAACATTATACAACAATGTTAAAAATGCTGCTCCACTGCCAAGAAAAGTGTCGGTTCACAGCAGTCAGAAGTATCGTCTGCTGATACCTGATGGAGGGAGAACTGAAATCATACCAAACAAAAAATTACTTTACGAAGGGAAAAGTTTAGAATCAGCTGGTTTTGGAAAAATAATCTGTGTTTGACCGTTATATCTGGGAGATTGCATCAAAATGCATCGGTGCTGCAGAAATAACTTAAAAATGTCTCAGTTTCGATCAGGATATAACGCATGATAAGTGATCATGACTGCAGATGTGCACAAACATCGTGAGTCCAGCCGTCAGTGTTGCTGCTCACACACATTTGTCGTCTGGATTCGCAGCCTTTGTTCTGATCACACAGCAGCTCTGCGTCTCTGCTGACTGATGAGAGATGAGCAGGCAGCAGAGCTGATGCACTGAGAGCTTTCTGCAGGACAACGGCCTCTGAGCAGCGCCGTGATTCGCCTTGTCTTGTTCATCTTGTTTATTGCTGCACGAGCTCAGCTTCTGCAATGAAAATAATGAGAAGGACACTTGTGTGAGGAAAAGCTTCCTGCTTGACTTTTACTCACCCTGTCTCCTAAAAAAAAGCCTGAACTGTGGAGCTAAATCCTCGCTCATAACCTGTATTTTTTGTGAGATGTCTTTGCAGGCTGAACTCCGCCTGCAGCTCGTCGGCTCTCTGTGCAGCATCAGAAACGTCCGTCTCCACTCGGAGCCATTAACAGTTAATAGGGGTGATTTTCCTTCATCGCGGCCAAACAGGATATCAATACAGCTCCCTCGATTATCGACGTGATGCAGCACGCAGCCCAGGCGGTGACGGAGGAGGACAGAGCATCCTGAACCCTCCATCCACTGAGCTGTCTCCACCTGTGGTTTGTGAAGGAAGCAGAGAGGAGGAAAAATGACGGAGGCTCCATAATCGTTATCTTCCTGCGAAGCTGCTGACTGCAGGTAATAGTGTCTCCAGACAGAAGCTCTTTAGGAGCCGCGGCTGATCCGTCCATCAGACTGCGGACGGATGCGGCCCAGTTTGAAGGCGGAGACGCTCCATGATAGTGTGTTTAATAGCTGAGGGATGCAGTCTGGAAGCTTTATAAGAAATGTCCCCATTTCAGGCAGATTTGGTTTGAATTTATTCCTTCAGAGCTTCGGCTGTTTAAAGTGGAAACGTGGATGAGTCACTGCAAACAGGCGACTCGGAGGCCCAGAACTTTCACACACAGCAGGAAGAGGCTGCATGTACTCACATGTCCTCAGGTGTTTGTTCAGGATGGAGGTTTTTCTCTGAGCTTTGACCTTTAAGCTCCACACAAACACAGTTTTAGCCACTGAAATCTGATCTTTTTGAAAAAACTGCAGTCGGTATGAAGATGTTCAGAAACTGCTGACGTGTGGAGAGAGGACAGAGTTTTTAACCTGCAATCCTCTGTTTCAATGTGGGGATGTTTGCTACCTTTGCTAACAGAACTCTTTACATGTCTGCATACAAACACACAGTCACTCTTCCACTTTACGGAGGAACTGAGGCGTCAGAATGAGCCACAATCCAAAACTCCGACATCAGAGTCCCAACACCAGAACCAGTCAAAGCTCCACTCACAGGAACCAGATTCATTTCAAACTTGTCAGAGAGACTGAAGGCTTGGACAGCTCTAATTTACCTTCACTAAATGAGACATAACATCATCATCCCTACGATACTGTCAAACATTAAAAATGTCCTGATATCTGATTCCAAACCTCACAGTCTACAGAGACAAAATAAAACAAACAGAGGTGTTTCCTGTTTGTCAGCAGACAGGAAGGTGTGTTTGCTGACATCTTTTCTCTGCAGCTCAGCGACCAAAGAGAAAAAAGCACCGCAGACTGACTCTGGATCAGAGGAGACGATTCATTAACAGACAGAAGTTCATCTCAGGTGGATGAACAAGTTCCAGACTGACTGCTAATTAAGTTCTCAGGCTGCCTTTTAATCACTGCATGCAAACACAAAACGAAACCATGTGCAACGTTTTAACACAAACAAAACGTCTGAATCTGCTGATCTTCATCTGTATGTGTCAGAAGTGTCGTTTCTGGCTTGTTTTCACTTTTCCTAAAACACCTGAAATGTTTCTTCTTTCCTTCTCGTCTTAACACGCTCCCTTCAAAATAAAAAATGATTGTACTGATGCTGATCGCCGTCCTGCCTCCTGACTGAAGCAACGGAGAGGCCGGAGGTCCGAAGTAATCCATTACAGCCGACGTGTTTCATCTGTGGGTTTTTAAACAGGCTGCATTCAGAAACACAATTGCTCATAATGAACCAATCAAGTTCTGCATGAGCTCATCTCAGCACGCAGCTCAGCCCCCATTACTTCGAATTAAAATTCAAATCACACACACACGCTCACAGTTCATCACCGAGGCTCAACACACACACACAGACACACACACACACACACACGCACACACACGCTGGGATCCACCAGACGAATAAAGCTTTATTGATTCGTTCCTCCTACGCAGCAACATTACATCTAAGTAAACGTCTCGTACTGTTACTTGAAATAAAAGAACTGAAGGGTTGAATGCTGGGAGCTCGGCGCCCGACCGGACGCCCACCATGACGCACTCCGACACGTGCGGAGAGCAAAGAGACAAAGTGGAAGATCAAAATCTGTGGAGGGCGAACACCTTCAGCTCCACGTGGCCTCAGTTTATCACCACAGCTGATTCTGCTGTCCCTCATTTATTTTCCACCTGCTTCAGAAAATCATCTCCATTCTGTCTGCAGCTCAAACGCCCCCGCCTGTCATCGTCCACCTCCACCTCAGTAACGTGATTACAGCCACGCTGACCTCCTGTCTGCCTGTCTCTCCTTTCAGTCTCACATCAGGAGCAATGTCCTTGCATTAAAGACCGAACCTCTGAGCTGCTGCTTCAATGTGAAACAGCTGGATTTGTGCGATCATGAGATCATGAGATCATGTGATCATGTGATCATGTGATGACAAAAGTTCACAGTGGTTCAAACCAAACTGCGTCCTGTGAGAAAAAACCCAGCAGGTTTGGTTCAAGCGAGAGAAGAGACTGTTGGTTTGATAATTTCTCTCTTCTCCCGAGAGTTCAGCAAGAGTCCCACTGCGTCATTCGCTCCATTGATCTGATTGATTGATTGATTGATTAAAGTGAGTTTGTGACAGAAAGAGATTGACAGATGGTTCAAACAGTCACCTGCCAAGTTCTTTTTTTCAAGCGTCTGCCCTTCAGCAGTTTCCAAGGACGAATCACCGGAAGGTTCCGTGTTAACAAACCATCTGTTGCATCAGCTGAGACCTGCTGGTTCTTCTGCAGCTGTTTTTTATCAGCTGGATCTGAAATTTGACTTTAGTATCTTGAATCAGAAACATTTTAACAGCAACAACAACAACAACACAGATTAAGAGAGCCACAGCGACATCAGAACATCCAGCTTCTGGTCCAAAAGGAAGAAAACTTCACTGAAAATCCCACCAACCTCTGTAACAATGCCACAAGCCTCGTCTCCACGGCACGGTGTCGCTGAGCCGAGACGCAGAGACACTGAACTTGCATAAAAGCAACATGCAGAAAGTGGAAAGGACAGAGAAAGAAAACTTTATGCACGTTTATGCAAAAAAAACAAACTAACTAAAATTATCCTTAAAGATATCAGAGATAAAACAACAACCAGCCGCAGACACACAGATTTCATCCACAGCAGGTTCAGTTCTGCAACATAAAGCTCCTCCTCCGCTGCCCCGCAACCATCAGCACAGCAATTAACACAGAAGATTATTAGAGCAGAACTGCCAATTATTTGGACTCAGCACCTGGGAAAGATAGGTGTGTGTGTGTGTGTGTGTGTGTGTTAGCAATGCTCTCTCAGTTTTTAAGGCAAAATCAGTAAACTAAGTCAGAATGACTGAAGGGATGAAATCTGCAGGTGGAGAAACTGGAACAGGTGCGATGTTGACGATGTTGCACTTCACTGTGTTTGAGGAAACGGGTTGAAAGTCACAATCAGCGAGTCAGAGAAGATAATCTGACTTCAGAAGCAACAGAAACAGAACATGGTGCACCTCAGGGCTCTTGTCTCGTACCCTGAGAGTTTGCTATTTCTGTCCATCAGCTGCATGAATCTCCTGCAGACTCTGCAGGAGGCCTTCAGAAGGAGGACAGACAGAAAGGAGGAGAAAAGAGAGGAGGAGGAGGAGAGGAGGCCCTGAGGCTGCAGAGCTGCTGGATGAGAACGAGTGACAAAAGTGAAGAGAGAAGAAAAAAGCGAGTGTGTTACTCACAGAATGAAGATGATGACACCAGGAGTCGATATCAAAAGATTCCCTCGGATGATGGAAGCCAGTTTAATCTCAGCAGAGTCCAGGACAGGCGGACAGATGGACGAATGGACGGCGCTGCAGAGTATATGATCCACAAGGAGGAGTCGGGAAAAAGCTCCAGGGAAAAGACCAACTTTAAAAAGAGGAAGTGAAGTTCTCGGGGTCTGCTGGTGGGAACCTTCAGGCGTCTCTGCCTCTCCAGATTTCGTCCCCTGCTGTCTCTCTTTTTTATTTTCCTGTCTTTCAGTCCCCTTTCACTTTTATCTCACACTCGAAACTGTGAAGGCTGTAGGGATTCTTCTGGATACGACATGTCCACATGGGGGAGGAGACAAATCTGGAAGGAGGAAAGAGAAGTGGATGAACTGGAGGAAGAGGAAGTGAGTTAACCAACAGAAAAACTCCAAATGAAAGACAGTTTCTGAGGCAGAGGAGCAGCGTTCCTCCTCTCTGGAGAAGCTTCCTCTGCTTCCCCTCGACAGAGACGGATCTTGTTTGTGGACGAGATGAAGAAAACACACAAAGGGAGCAGAAACAAACTCAATTACAGACGGACGGAGATAATGGTGTGTATCGGTGGCACCTGCTCTGCCTCCTCTTTCTCTTCCTGTCTGATTTTCCACCTGACTGCCAAGATTAAGGCATATAATCAAATCCTCTTAATTGGCCCTGATGGTGGCGACCGGCCAAGAGGCTCTCCTCTCTCTCTCTCTCTCCCTCTCCTTGTGCTTTCCTTGCTCGCTCGGCCACACGGTGCAGGGACTAACAATGAGTCGGCTGGAGTGCCTGTCAGTCAAGACTCAGGGCTGCTTCAGTCCAGTCTACCTGCTGACTCACAGCTAGTTGTTATCTCTGCTGTCTGCTGCCGCCCTGGTCTGGCCTGTCCTCCCCATGGCCCCGCCCACCTCCCCTCCCTCATATCGATTACCCAGAATGATTGACGGTGCCTTTTTAACCCCGCCCCCTTTTTTCCCTCCTCTTCCTTTCCTCCTTTTGTGTTTTTATCTAATCTCTGCTGCTCTTTCTGTGTCTAATCCCCATCTAGATCTGCTGTTGCTAATTGCTTTCAGGTGTCTCTGGCGGCAGCGGTGGGAAGGAGGGTGGGGGAGGTGGCGAGGGAAGATTTCACGCCGCCGTCACCATTAATTAAAAAGATGATTACTCAGAATACAAAGATTAAAGACGAAAATAGGAAGCGCCGGGCCGATAATAACCTGGTAGCACTTTATAACTCCTCGCTCAGCTCATCAAGTGTGTGTTTTGTTCCTGTTGCCCGTCTGCGAGTGTGTATGTGTGTGTGTGTGTGTGTGTGTGGTCGTACATCCAGAAGCTTTCAGCTCGTTAAAAATGGCCGTTCAGAGGAAAAGTTTGTGGGAGGTTCCTGCAGGTCGTCGGGGCTACATGGCAGGACGAGTGGCGCGTCGCCTCCTGTGAGCTCACATCCTGCGAAATGTTTTTTAAAAAAAGGTAAAAAATCTTCTTTTTCTGTCCAGTTTTTTTTTTAAATTACATCCCATCCACTGCGTCAAGGCCCGAGGTTCGGTCCAGTTACTGCACTTCTCTTCATCACAGCATCCAAACAGAATCCAGGAAAAGGAAAAACCTGCTTTTTTCAGGTCAAACAAACTCCCACGTTCCTCTGTGGCTCACAAACCGAGTTAAAATACCCAGAATCCTTTTCCCCTCCTCTGCCTCTCTGTTCTGTGTCCTCAGTGCAGCAGCTGGGGACCACTGAGTCTCTGAGCGGATGCGGTTGCCATGGCGCCTCTGAGGAAGATGTGATGGTTGGTCAAAGGGAGGTCAGGGGGCATTAAGTGGGGTCACACCTGTGGCATTCTGGGAAATGATGAACTTTGACACCACTCCGAGGGAAACGGGGGAAGATCTGCAATGAAAAAAAAACACACAGATGATTATTTTTATTTGTGAGTTTAGTTTTTAATTTTTTTTAAGATGTTGATGTTTTTTCTTTGAATTTTTTTTAATTTGCATTATTTTCGATTATGAAAGTCAAAGTAAAAGAAAGGTTCAGGTTAAATTTGTAATTGGAAAAAAGGAATTGAGAAGTTTTCTAATGATTTTGTTTCTTAATGAAATTCAGAGACGCTTCATGAATAAAAAGTCACAAAAACAATAAAAGCATTTTTAAAAAAGGGAATTTCACTTCAGTCACAAGTTTAGTTTTCTCTTTTTTTCTCTTTTATCCGATCACGACCCAACACGACCTGTCTCTCTGTCTGTCTCTCTCTCTGTTTGTCTCTCTCTCTTTCTCTCTCTGTCTGTCTCTCTCTCCACCTCAGCAGTGAATCTCCAATCAGACTCTTTAATCAGAAGCGTGGTTTCTCTCTCCTCTGGTGTTGCAGCTTCAGGGAAGTTCCCTTCACCTCATTCAC
>JAUZTA010000010.1:884816-899767 GCA_034780835.1 Ctenochaetus striatus
CCTCCTCCATCATGTTATCTATCATTTCTGCGCCCTCGCCGCTCCTCTGAAAATTACCATCAACCTCTGAGCTTCTTCTTCCCGCCACGTTTCACCCTTCAGGCGTAACGGAAATGAGAGACCGGAGATTTAATGACTGGAACATTTATGACGGAGGGAAGTAACGGAACAGGAAGAACTCAAGTTTTAATTCTGCACTTTGAGTCCACAAACCATGTTTCAGTTTTGTTAAAGGGTTTTTCTTTACACTACCAGTTTTTTTAACCATAGACTGAAGAAGGTTTCACACCTGCTATTTTGGTTCAGATCAAACTGAAAAGTCAGAAAAGTCCGGAGTGAACGATTCACCTTCTGACCTGAAATCTCGAAATAACTTTGAGATCCTGGGATTTTTGGCTTTGATGACAAAATTATTATTAATTTTTTTTTAAAGAGCTTAGTGCTTCAGACTTTTTGGTGAAAATGATTTAAAGCAGCCAAATTGTAAATTACACCAATGTGCCGGAGTCATAACAGGAACTCACCAAACGTGGCAAAGTTCTGCTGCTGTAATTAAAATGAATGAATTATTTTACTTCATATAATGACCATAAAATCTAGTTTTAACACAACAGGCTTAAAATAATTAAATTATCAAAAAAAATGTTACAGAACCAAAGAAATGATACGAATTTCTATGAATAATTATTATTGATAATTTAAACGGGGACACTTATGAGATGTTCCTGCAGCTGTGGACAAACAAACAGCTCACATCTCCATCTGAAGGTGTGAAATCTTCTCACCTCCTGGTTAAATGCTCATCTTACGCAGGTTTTTCTGTAAATTCATCCATGTTTCATCCTCCTTCCTCCGGTGAAAACTCACCTTTTCCTCTCTGTATTCCCCCCTCATCTCTCCTGGTGACCATCTCATCCCTCAGTGGATCAAACCTCTGATTGTTCTGCCTCCTTTGTCACATTATCTGTCTTCAGTTTGAGGCTTTAATCCCACCCGTCTCCTCTGCATTCCCCCTCACGCCTCCCTCGGCGTCCGGCCCATCCCTCATAAGTTCAAATCCCAAGATTACAACATCTTCCTTTGTCACATCATCTGTCTTCACTCTGAGAAACCCGACCGTCCCTCCTCTTGCTCCCTCAGAGATCATCTCATCCCTCACTCGCTAACAGGAACCATTCATCATCACCTGCTTTAGGAGGCCCCGTCGTTTAAAACCCGGAGAACGTCGTTAGCGCCTGCTAATGTGTTTAATGTGCTGCACAGCGAGGCATGATGGGAGAGATGAATGACTTAAATATAACGTTTCCTTCCTGCTGAAAGCCGAGCGATTTTCTCCGCGACACATTTGGCAGCGGAGAAAATCATTAGCCTCCGTCGGCGCTTCACAGCAGCGTTCAGTCACTTTTAACAAAGGAGAGAAAGATTCCAGCAGATTTCTGCCTTCAGCTCCACAGTGAGGAGAAAAGATGCTGAACAATGAGCTGCTGAGACAAGTTTCTGTCTCTTTTAAACCACCTTAAACTGTCCTGAGTCCATGAACACAGAAACAGGATTACACCTTTCAACTGAGTTTAAAATATATTGAACAATTCATGGACGTGCTGAAAAAATGTGTTTGTGATCCACAAGTGGCTAAAAGTTGGCAAAAATTAATTATTCAGGATTATAATTTGACAGGCTGAAGAAAATTTACTAAGAAAATAAAGAGACAAATGTCCGAGCTTGAGTGACTTACGTGTTCGTCCATATTTTGACGCCGTCGGTCCGTCTCCTTCGGCGTAAACGGGGGTGATGGTCACTTTGTACTCGGTGTCTGACAGCAGAGGCTGTAAAATCAGGCTGGTCTGACCCGTGGGCACTGTCCTCTGCAAACAGCAACAAACAAGAGTCATGGATAAAGGTCAGGAAGAAAACTGGAGTCTGCAAACATCAGCAAAAGTAAGATGATGACCAGACAGCAAAGACAGACTGAGAGAGACACGTCTGTTTAACATAATGTGATGCTTTGAAGTGCAGATGTTGGTGGTTTGATCTCCAGCTTTCTTCGTCCACATGTTGAATGCTAAAGTTCCTAAAGTTCATGCTCCTACGACCATTTTTAGATGCTTAAACCAAAGTTCTGTGTCAGATATTCTACGTCTTTGCCCTCGCTGATGTGGTTCTTCACCTCTGACAGCAGAAACCGGAGCAGCAGGACAGTCTGAGCACTCGGCTTTATGCTCTGCAGGAGAAACTCATGCTGATTTCTTTAATGGGGACGTCTGCAGAGTTTAAAGTTAGCTCTGAAAAGGAAAGGTTTTTTCTTCCAGGTGTTTTTGTCACTTCAGACATGACTTGCAAAAGCTCAATTCATCGTGAAAAAAAAAGGCAGCCAAGTTTTTGCAACCGTGAAAGCTGTTTTCTTCCTGACTGAACTGCATTAAGACTTAATAAGCTCCGAGCAAACAAACTAACAGACATGCACGAGGCTTTGAATGCAGCAGAGCCGGGCGGCGAAGCTTCCACGTCTCAGGTGATCGCAGGTTAATTGTGTTCAGGTTTCCTGCTCACCTGTCTGTGAACTGTGGCCTCTTGTTGAAGCTGAATGACTCATCGGTCCAGGTGGACCTCCGTCCTCACCTGCAGCCTCCTGTCCTCCCTTCACCTCTGCCTCTGAATCCTCCTTCACTTCCTCCTCTGGTGCTTTCTCATCCTTTATTACTCTCCCTACATCTGTTGTTTACGAATTCTAGCTGCTTAGTATGTATGACACAATCTCTTTAAATCTGAAACAGCTCCGTCTTTATTCTGCTGTTAGTTTTACGTTGCACAGCGCGTAGTTTTATAATCTGTAGGCTTGAAGCCATTTCATGTTTGACAGACTTGTTGAGAGACAAAAATTAATCATAAACTTAAAGCAATTTAAAGATGCCACCTTGGTCACTTGTTGCTAACGTGGTGGATTAAATAACCGACATCACATTCAGGCATCACGTCATCAAGAGCTGAAGAAACTGGAGGAAAAGCAGAAATGCTTCAGGAAACAACATATCTGCTGTAAATAAATCATCCATTTGTTTCACTGAGCCATGTTATGGGTTCCCTCAGCAGTCTGTGGTTCCTCTGATTACCATCAACTTGAATGCTAAGCGGTTGCATGTTTGCTTTACCTTCACATAAACAGAACTGTGGTGGTTTTGTTCTCGGTGAGAGGAATCTTTTGTTTGTTAAAAGTCGAGCTGCTTCGGTCTCTTAATTCCTCCCACAGTCGCTGTGTTTCTCTGCCTGTCTGAGCCCAGTTTGCATTCTGAGCATGCACCGTCTCGTCTGCACATGCCTCGTCCAAAAACCCTCCGCTTCCCCCCCAAAAATACACTTTCTCAGACGTGTCAGTCAGACAAACACTGGCGGCCTTGACAAATCAATTTCAGCACAGTCTGATGAAAAAGGGAGCAAGCCTCTGTGCCGTCACTGAGCCACACAGTCAGAAGAAACCACCTCCAGCCTCACTCCTTTTACTCCACTTTGTAAATGCAAACATGGTTTCATGAAGTATTTATAGGATTCAGAAACCCAATCTAGTCCGACAGAAGCTCCGTGCAGGTCCAGAATATTAAGTCTGATCCACCTGAGACTTTGCAGGAGTCACGATGCTCGGAGGCAAACTGCAAAGGGAGGGAAGTTGTCGGGTGATCAGAGTCAGTTTCAGGTGACTGAGAGTCAACAGAGAGACAACGCATCTGCTAAACTGTGCAGAACTGCAACCAAACAAAACCAGGCAGAGAGGAAGCTTTAACCTTTAGAACCAACTGTGAAAATTCAGAAGAAAACAGAGGATGAAACACCTTGTAAACTGTTTTTTTAGACCATTTCAACTGTTATTTAAACTATAACAAAGTTTTGGAGGTTCAAGTCTGAACATCTGGCCGGAGTCAAGCCATAAAAAGTCACCATGAACCATTTAACCCACAAGACCATTAAAGCCAGTAAAGCCAGTAAAGCCAGTAACTTTTCCTTTGCACCTCACAGACTTTTCACTTCTCAAGACATTTTGATGAAACGTCTTGTCATCAGCTCACAATAAACACACAGAGCTCAAACTCTTGGACATTTTTGGATGAGAGTTTGTTATCGAAGTGTTAAGATTTTGGTGGAATCATACTGACCAATCAGACTTTAGCAGGGTTTGGTTAAATGCATGTAAAGACTTAAGACTTAATGAATTAGCTCAAACACAGTTTCTAAAACCATCAGTTGTCATCTGATTAACAGCGGCTGAAAGTCAAGTCACTAATTGAAATTTTGAAAAATAATAAAAGAGGAAATCTTAGCTTAGCTGCTTTAACACTGTCAGACAGCATCGATGGTCTCCAGATTGTAAATAAACAAATGTTCAAAGCTCAAAATGTGAAATTCACAATGAAAATATCTTGAAAATGTCGACTGCAAATTCAAGATATGAAACATAAAAGTGAAGACATCTGGATGAATAATTTGAACAGTGCTGACTGAAACTCATAAAAAGATTTTCCATTAGTTTGTCATTAAAATTCCTCCAGTGGAAACAATACAATGTGTTTTTGTTTGTTTGAGACCAGCCGACCCTCAGGGCTTCAACAACAGACAGTAAAACCAGTCAGACAAAGTGTGGACGGCCTGAAGGACGACGGCTGGATTCTTCACTTAAACTGTTTTAATTCTGTGACAGACGGAAAACTGTGACGCCTTCAGCTTTAATCCTCCCTCGACGCCACTTTCAGCCTCTGAAACAACATTTGTTGCGGCGCAGTAATGGCCGAACTCTGTTTACACACAGAGGAGTGGCGCTCGGCGGCGGCGGCTCTGGTTTATTGGAAACTGAATGAAGCAGCACGAGGAGATAACGGAGCTTCACTGAGTTCAGCATCACAGCTGTCGACGGACAGATGGCTGCAGAGCCGAGTCACCGACGGCCAAGGCGTGAACGCCGACATCTGGTACGACAGAGACGGAGCCGTCTGATTGGCCAGGATCATTAACTTCTATATTTATCAGCTTTGCAGAGAGATGAGTGTGGAGGAATCCTGAACCCACAGACGGAGAGGTTAGTGCTGTGAATTATGAATCAGAGGCTGAAATACCAGAAACAGCTGAGTGAAATGTGGCTCTTTAGCTGCTGGATGCTCCAGTTTGCACCGCTTAGATACTGGGCAGGTAAAGATACAGAGGATTTAACACAACTGAGACTGAACGAGACAGGAAACAAGCTATGAAACTACAACTTTGAGCTAAAAAGGGCTAAAATCTGTGAAAAGCTGCAGAGATGGTGAGATTTACTGTGTTTGTTCCTCTGTGAGACCCCTTTGACATTAGATGCAGTCAGTAGATTCAGTGTTTATGTAAAATAGGGCAGTAAACAATGTTCAAGAGTTTTCCACACAAGAATAAGGATCCTTGTGCAGCTTTTCTCTCAGTTTCTTCTCCTAAATCTGAACTGCATCGATTAAAATCAGCTCTAAAATCCACACACAGCTCTCACACTCTGCTCTCGCTGACAAACCATCACTGTAACAATAAATCCACTTCAGCCTTTAAAATCTCTGCTCTTCACTTCAAACAAAGCCGGACAGACAGATACCTGCAGCTGAAGGTGGAGGAGACAAAGACCTGGTCATTTGCACATCAAACACAGTGAACCGAGCTGAACTCCACCTGCACGCCGGGCAGGACAGGTGAGCAGGTGAGCAGCAGCTTCAGATATCTCAGACTCACTACAGACAGTGAACTCTGTTTTGATCAGTTCGCCTCCACCTGTTGTTCCTCTGCAGGAGCATCTTTCACCTCATCCTGCCTCCTCATCACGTCCGACATCTCCAATAAAACATCATCAGCCAATGAACACACAGTCGCACAGCAGCAAATCAGCTCCTCGATCATCATGTTCTTAACATCTGGTCAGACAAACAGGGTCTTCAGCAGGAGTTTCATCCCTCCTGTCCTCTGAAGCTCTGAACAAACTGCCTCATTCACACTCCTGAGACACTGGAAGAAGCCTGGATGTGAAGGCATCGTCTCATCTGCAATTTTCTGTGTTCAAGTGTCTCTGAAAACAGATGTCCTTCAGGGAAAAAGAATCCAAATCTAAAAAAAAAAAAAAAATCCCCCAAATTTTACACCAATTACCTCCCAAACAAAGTGTCCTCAGCTTTAATGAGGCGGCGGTCTGCAGGTGCACGGAGGTTTAATTTTCTTCTATTCAGTCTGAGACGTTTTTTTCAGCGTCTGTTCTTTCAGGAAACTGTGAGCGAAACAATGTGGAGCAGCTGGTCGACTCGAATCAGAAAGTTTCCGGGATAAAAACAGTGAAGAGAGAACGAATCACAGACTATTGTGAGCTGATGGCGATAACAACTCCCTCTCTCCGTTCCTGCTGGCTGCTGGTTCGGAACAGAAACTCTCAAAGACAAAAAGACTGAAACAAAAACAGAAGAAAAGGAAGTTTGGAGAACTGAGACTCTGTTATTAAAGAAACTGCTTTAAACTTCAGAGGCTCAGTGAGGTGAAGTTTTTATTGACCCGTCCTGTCAGGGGCTTTATCAATCAGGAATAATGACGTCTTCACTGTTTTCTTCTCCCTTCAGGGGTCAAAGGCCACATGAAGCCCACAGAGGCAGAACTCCACCTTCTTCTGTCTGTTTTCATGAAGCTGAAGGCCTGAGAAGTTTTGCATTAAAATTTGCTGCATAAAATCTGTGATTTCATGAAATCTGATCTGATTTAACCGCTGAGCCAACTTGCATCCAGTTTTTTTAACAAGTCACCAGCAGCTTTGGACCAAATCCAAGCCACGATAAAGGAGGGCAGCCGCCATCCAGCTTAGAAAAAGCTCATGTAATTGAGTTATTTTCTGTCTTTTTGTTCGTCATGACGGCTGATGTTCAGCAGCCACAAACCACAGAGAGGAACTTTGATCGGAGCAGGAGAGGAAGCCCATCACTTTCCTTCCCAAAGGATTTCTAAACAGGAGCTGTTGAGTGCAGCACTTGGTGATTCACGACACGCCGCCGCCAAACGAAGCTGCCAAACGAAGCTGCCAAACGAAGCGCACAGCTGTTGGCGCTTTGATAAGAGATCTCATTTAACACGCCGCCGGCTCGGCAGCTGGACGCTCTGTGCTGTCAGGATGAAGAGGATGATGAGGGAACGCTGACCGGAGTCGCCTGTGGACGCACGGCGAGACCGGCTGTGACGCCACACACACACACACACACACACACACACAGCTGACACATCACACTGGCTGAAATATGGAGAATTTCTGCAGCAAACATCTGAAACTGGTTACACCGTACAAACTCCACCACGCAGCCACGATGCAACAATAACAAGAAATGACGCATCTTTATCCTCACAACTTCACTGATAACAGAGGTATTGATTACGCATTGGTTAACAGGAAGACAAATATATTTAACATCAGATGTTGAAGAGGAAGAAAAACAGGACGGTTTAGCTTCAGTTCAACAAACTCAGCTGTGATCTCTGCTTCATGTGATGAACATCTGAGTGTTCGAAGCCACACAGGTTTGGTGCTCCTGGATGAATCACCCGGATGAAGCACCTGGTTGAAGCACCTGGATGAAGCACCTGGTTGAAGCACCTGGATGAAGCACCTGGATGAAGCACCTGGATGAAGCACTCATGTTGGGTGGAAAAACTGCATTTGTGGTTTTTACACGACAAGCGGAGGATGCAGAAGGTGAACGAAGCTTGAAACTCGACAGCAACATTCAGTGTTCAGACAGTCTGCTACCCAAACTGGACTCTTCTGTCTGTGTCATTATTTCTGCAGAGCAAATCATCAAACTCAGGATCGACACACACGACCAGAACAAGCTTCTCCTCCATCTTCTCGGTTGCCATGACAAAGAGTCACAGCGAGGACACCAGGAGGGTTTTAGAAAGTTCACAGATTTTCACCTCCAAGCTCTGAATGTGACGCTTCGTGCAGCAGCTGCATGATGTCAAACCCTCATGAGTCGAACCTGCACAGCCGACATTAAACCATCAGCTCTGAAGGAGGCAAATATCATCTCACAAATTGTTTTTCTCTTCTTTAAACATCGCAGATGACACAGCTGATAGTGAAGAGGATATTTAGCTCCTGATTTCACAGAACGATGCAGGTTCATCCGACTGCAAACATTTCAATTTGCCTTCAGGCCCTTCAGGCGCTCGAATCAACATCTATTTAGCATCATAATGTTCGTCTGTCGAGCCTTTTCACACACACACAACGTTTCCATCGCAGCCAAACTGTGTGTTTTTGCACCACAGCTCTCTCTCTCTCTCTCTCTCGTGGCTCATTAGTGTGAAGACCTGCCATCCTCCGTCTTTCTCTCTCTCTCTCTTGTGAAACAAACACTTTGAAGATCTGCCACTGTTTTCATCATCATCATTATCCTCCTCTGCCTCTCTCTTCCTCTTCTCTCCACTCTGGAGGCCTGCCATCAACTCCAGCAGCACCGTCTTTATCTGCCTCCCTCTTTTTCTCCGTGGAGGACTTTTAATCAGAAGGCCTGCCTTCGTCTTCGTCTTCATCAATAATCTCCCTTCCTCTGTTGAAGATTGACAGCAGCTTTGTTCTGTGTTTAAAGCATCAGCTTCTTTTTTTTTCTTCCATCCTCGACTCCTCGTCACCTCGTACGACTGAATGACTCATTACTGTCCGACGTTCAGACTTTCACTGCGAACACATATATTTCTTATTTTGTACCAAATCCCCAAAGTTCTTAAAAATCCTTAAAATTTCAGTCCTGGTCGTTTTAGTGACACCTGTGGTGACTTATGGTAACTGCACTTTAACACTACAAATCCCAGAATTCTGAGGGCAGCCAAACAAACTGTAGCCGTTTAAATGAAAAAGTCAGATAATATTTGTCGTCCATCGTTCTGTGAGCGACTGGGATCTGATTTTCTGCTGCAAACGTGACGACAACTTTTGAGCTGATCAGAAAATAACTGTCCATGTTTGTCAATTTTTTCTTGATACATGACTTTTCATTATACTGACTGACTGATCGGTAGGAAAAGGAAAGAGAATGACAGAAGTGTCATATTTAATGTGTTATGGAGAAACTACAGTGTGAGTTTTTAAATATCCGGATCACAGCTGGAATCAACTCAAACTGTTCTGAGTCTAAACAGACTAAACCGGCTGCTTTTCATGAACCAACAAGCTTCAGGAAACATCTTTCCAGCCTCTCTGAGGTGATTAAGATTAAGACAAAATCTTCCTCTGTGTCGTCCATTAAAAAAGGAATATTTAACAACAGCAAACGGCTTCAATCACAGTAACTTCACATACAAGTTAATCAGAACAGAGTCATCATGTCTCAGATCAGCTCGATTCATCAGCATCACTGACACCAAACTACCAGCGGCCCTGTGGCTTAAATACAACATCCAGACCTGATTCTGATAAAAACAAAGCAAACTCTCTCTCTGTGCGTCGTACCGTCTCCTCGGCTCGGTCTCCTCTGGCGGTGACGTAGTTCAGCCGATAATGTCGGACGTTTCTGGGGTCGACGGGCTGCCAGGACACTCGCATGCTGTGTGTGGTTTCCTCGTCGATCCTCATGTTCCTGACGCTGAACCGAGGAGCTGAAACACCAAAAATCACAAAGCCGTCACGGTGAGACGTCTGTCAGCCTGCACGAGCGTCACAGATCAAACGTTTGCCGGTTAATTATTCAGGTGTTTCTCAGGAAGTTTGACGTTACAGACAAACATCGTCTGTGAAACTGAGACAGCGAACGTATAAACAGACATTTTCTACCTGAAATCTTTCATCTCGAATCCTGATTTTCTTCCTGACACAAGCTGAACATTTATGAGAAGTTAAAAAAGATTTTTCTGCATCAATAAATTATGTATTAATCTGTTTGTGTGATGCAGAATTTCACTGAAACTTTAATGAGTTCACGTCCAATTAGCAAAAGTTAAAAATCTTTAAATTCAAAACGATGAATTTAGAATCGAACATAACACACCTAACGAGTTCCATTTATGATCAGGATTAATTCATTTATTTTTTATTTGCTTGAACAATAATCGATTGATTTATTAAAAGTCAGGAAACTGTGAAAAACCTGCCTTCAGTCAGTGAAGAAGAACTTATATTTTCATTATGTTTGTCCTCAAAATCTGTGGATTTATGCAACAAACTGATCTGAGAGAAACTCTGCATTATTTCCAGCCACATAAAAACACAGCAGGTGGTTTGAGGAGACGAAAGAGAAGCAGAAGGAGGTGGAGGAGGATCAAAGATCGAGGTGGACGGAAAGAAGAACAGCAGGAGAAACAGCTGGAACCGACGTTTACCTTCTGTGGTCGTCGTCGTCGTGGCAACTGTTGTTATTCTTTCGACTGAAAGTGAAACAAAATGTTTTATTTTATTCTTCTTTTATTCAGAAGTTCAAGAAAAGACTTTAAAGGACCTTCTGTTTCCTCTGAGACACGAAAACTGAAAATACAGGAAGAAAAATGAGACTGATGAACGCGTCAGTCGGCAGGCGAAGCAGGAAAACTTGGAACAAGCAAACAAGTTCTGTGAAGAAACTTGCTTTTCTTTTCAAACTTGTTGTGTTTCACTGCATCATGTCGATCTGCTGTGACTTCTAGTTTACCTGGATCTGATCTACCTGTGGACTCCAGGAGGATCTGATTTACCTGTGGACTCCGGGTGGATCTGATTTACCTGTGGACTCCAGGAGGATCTGATTTACCTGTGGACTCCAGGAGGATGACCTCGTTGCTCTCCGCCCGGTTGCTGAAGATGGCGGCGAGCAGGACTTCGTATTCTGTGGAGGAGCTGAGGCCTTTTATCAGGTAGGTGTTAGTGTTTCCGTCCACAAGAACCTGAGACAGACGCAGGGAGACGGGCAGCGTCAGACAGACAGATGTGCAGCTAATGCAGACGAATTAAAGTCAGTGAGACAGAAAATCAGGTTTTGGCGCCTGAATAGAAACTTTTTTCATTTTCAGAGTGAAACACCTTTGAACATTTAGATCAAACTTTCTCTACACAACACGAATCTGACCAATAGTTTGTGTTTTATTTTCACATCACAGTATGAAGAGAACCAGCAGATAAAAGACGGAGAGGAGAATTAAAACGTCTCCTTTCATGGGATTATAATCTCTGAGTTAATCTCCAGACACAGAGAAGAAAGAGAGATGATTTTAATCTCTTGATGTTCACCTCAGCTTCACTCTGTACCGTGATGAAATAATCTGATTTAAGTTGATCAGAGGAGCAAATAACAAATAAATAAACAACAAATAAAAGAAATAAACTGTAATAAACTGCTATAGTTGTGAGGACCTTGACTGGCTGTGTGTTCATCGTTACAGTCTGTCATTTAAACATTAAACAAAAGCAGAAAAACAACAGAGACAATAAAGTCCTTTGCGTCAAAGTAAAAAAAGACAGATAGAGTAACTAAACAAATCAAGTGAAAGTTTTTTGGAAGGGATTTTCTGAATATGTTCAGAGATTCAGACCTTCACACACACACACACACACACACACACACCTCCTCACTGTCTCCTCCCTCGCTGGGCGTCCAGGTGAGTCGGTACAGCACCACGTCGGATGCTGGGTGTCGCCATGACACCCTGAAGCTTTCTGTCGAGACCTCGCTGCTCCTCAGGTCCAGCGGGTCGGGGACGGTTTCTGCGAACATGAGGGATCACGGCAGCGACAGAGAGTTTTTACAGTTCTCTAAATTTAACGTTAAATTACATTTTCACATCAAGATGCTGAAAGAAAGCTGCTCATCGTACTCGTGGTGAAGCTGTCGGTCACGGCCTCGGCTTGTCCCTCGGCGTAGATGGCGAAGACGCCGACGGTGTACTCCGTCAGGGATGTCAGGTTGCTCAGCAACCAGGTGGTCACAGGGCCGACGTCCACCTGAGCGACAAACAGCAGAACACTTCAGATCCTCCATCAGTGTGTGCAGGTCACGTTCAGAAGTTCGTCAGCTTGATGATTTTTGAGACTTGAACCAGATTTTCTTTGGCAGATTAAATCCTCAACACTACGGAAGCCCTAAGCGGACGTGGTTTATTATTATTTTTTTGACAACACATTTTCACGAGATAATAACTCGTTTAAACAAAAAATCGAACTTTGTTTTCTTGAGATAATGAGATAATAACTTGTAAAAACAAACAAAAAAAAAAACTTTGTTTTCTCGAGATAACGAGTTATTATCTCGTTATCTCGAGAAAACGGCTTGTAAAAAAAAGATTAAACCATGTCTGCTTAGGGCTTCCGTAGAACACCGACACCATCAACGCCACTTCACTCTGTTCAGACTCATCAGAAGTTACATCACAGATTTGTAACTGCAGGATCGTCTCACCTCCGTGGTCTGGACTCCGTTGGTCTTGACGTACATGATGCGATAACCTTTCACCTTCCTGGAGGAGGACTCCCAGGTGAGGCGGGCGGAGCTGTGATCCACATCCGAGAAACGGAGGTTCCTCGCCGGCATCAGCGGCACTGAGGAAAGATGAGACGAAGCAGAAAGACATGTTAGCAGACGATGAAGATGGAGGATGACGATGATAAACTGGACACTCGTTGACCAGCTGCTCTGTGATTGGTCCACAGGATGAACATGAAGCTGTGAAACTGTTTCCTTTCACTGATCTCTCGAGTTCTGACTGAAACAAAACAGAACTGAAACAAACTCATCATCCAGTTTAATCTGTCTGCATTCTGACGAGTAATCGAGTATCTGTGACTGAGTTTCAACAGAGGAAACTAAAGTGTAAACACAAACACACACTCACACACACACTCTCACACACTCTCATGGGGTTTTGAACCGGGCTTATTGGACTGGACTTTTTTAATTATGAAGTGGACAAAAGCTCATCTCATAACTCAGCTTCCCTCCGGCTTTTTCTTCCACTTCCTGCCTCTCTTTCATTTGTTCTCTCCGTCTCTCTCCCCCCCGGAGGAAGTGCAAAGGTCTGACGGAAAGCCTCCCGTTTTTAATTCAGTCAGGGAATCCGGTTTATTCTCAGAGGCTCCGACACTTTTTCGCACGGCTTTACGGATCTGGATTTTATTTAAAAAAAAGTCTGATAGTGGCCACCGTTGAGTTACCTCAATTATTCCAGAGGTCAGAACGAAGACAAAGCAGCGGAGAGGAAGGATCGCCGCCACTGCTACTGAAGGGCGAGTCGGGGTCGGAACAGGAGGAGGATGGGAAATTAAAAAGTTTAGGGGCAGATAAGTCTCCGAAGTTTCCGAACATATGAACCATATAAGAATTTCCACCATATTAAATGACCCGTTCACAGAGATGTCAGACGACACTGAAGGTCGGCTCTCCTCTGGAAGTTTACAAGAAAAATACTTCAAGAGACAAGAACGTTAAAGAACTGAGGAGAAGATTCTGTTTTTTTCACATCGCAGGCAATATGAAGGTCAAAACATGAACTAACTGGATTAAAGGAGGGACGAGGGACTTGTGGAGGCAGAGAGATGAGATCTGAACGACTGTCAACAAACATGTTGAGTGAAACATAAAACACATTAAATTCGTCTCCTGCACGTCCAGATGCATCAACTAACCGGAGGAAACATAGGGACTAGTTTTTGTAAATGTCCAAGCAGCAAAACACAAACGAGATGATAAAAAACACAAATGAGATGCTGAAAACATCTCGTCTCCTAAATTCGTCTCCTGCACGTCCAGATGCTGCAGAAAACAACAAACCGGAGGAAACATCGGGACTGGTTTTTATAAATGTCCGAATGCTGCAAAACCTAAACGAGATGATGAAAACATTTGCAACACATCTTCACTTCGGACTCCACAGCGAGACGGCAGCTAATCAACATAAACACAAACAGATTTAAATCTATTATATTTTTTATTTTCAGTCACTCGATGACTGAATGTTCGCATACGTATGAGGAGGAAATGAACACTCGACATGCTGACAGCCCGCACAGACCGTCTCTGTTAGGGGTTATGGAGCCATAAAAGCCTGTTTGCATGGATGAAAGAAAGTTATTTTACAATGAAAAGTCATTTAAAGGCTTCCAGCCCCCAAAACCGACAACCAGCGTCTCCCCGTAACAGCCGCCAGCGTCCTTATCCGACCTGCATTCAAAGCCTGACATGCATCATAAACACGGAAAAATTCCCTGACTTGAAGCCGCAAGCCACAGGCCTTAAAGGAGACTTCATAAAACGTTAATTAGTGAGCACGGTGGTGATTTGGGGGAGGCGGGGGAGGGGGAGGCGCACTCGTCAAGCCCTCATAACTTTAAAAAAAAATGAAAGTGAGGTGCAAGAAACTGCTGGAGGCCGGCGGCTGCAGCAGGAAACATGTCGAGGCGAGACGGGAACATGCTGCAGCCGTTCTGCAAAAACCACGTAACTACAAGCAAACACACTGCAAATAAAAAAAACGAAAACAGCGTAACTGCAGCAGCCGATCCGACTGATTATAAGAACTTCCAGAAGAGTGAGACATGATCAGAAAATCAGCTGCTGCAGAGTCCGGACACGAAAAAGCTGCATCCTCTTCGACATGTTCAGACCTTCACGAACTGTGTGTGTTTTTCCTCTTGAACGTTTAAGTTTTATACATTTTATACTTCTATGTATAAGTTTTATATATTAAGAGTTACGATTGGGGTTGCACATCTCTTTAAGATAGACGATTCGATACACATCTAGATACACAGGTAACGATTCGATTCAAAAACGATATATTTAAAAACAGAACGATTCGATGCAATTCCATACAGTGTAGGGACGATACGATTCGATTACATACAACTCTACGGTTTACATTTGTTGATGTGTACATAAATCTTACATTATAAAAAAAAGAAGCAAATTCTATAAAAGTTACCTTTTAAAGTATTTTCAAAATTTTAAAAGACCACATATATCCCCAAG
>JAUZTA010000010.1:1345954-1356566 GCA_034780835.1 Ctenochaetus striatus
TTGATTGACAATGGTCTACAGTCCCTTAGCCAATCAGGACGCAGAACACAATGCGCGTTCATACGCTGTAAAAAAAAGCATGCAAAATTGCACTAAAAAAAATCCGCGAAACAGCGAGGCCGCGAAAGGTGAACCGCGTTATAGTGAGGGAACACTGTATTCACATAAACTTGCCATTATATTGCAGCTCTGAATTTTGAAACAAAAACATCACAAGTTCATCACTTTTTTCTACAAAGAAGTGAACAAAACCAACACCTGATCCTCACTGGTTGAAACTGGACGGTTCAGCAGTGATTCAGTCAGTAAAAATATAATAACTGTTTCATTTTATTAAGGTCAACTATAGTTCAAACTGCTAAGATGGTGGTTCTTTAAACTGCTGCTCATTTCAGCTTCACAAAGACAGGAGTTCATTCATTCACTGATTCATTGTGCTGTATGAGTCCAGTTTCACTTTCACTGTCACTGCATATTTAAGGCAGTGACGACTGTCTCTCTCATTTTATGTCTCTGGACCTCAGCAGTGTCAGAAAAAAAGACCTTTGAAAATGTCCTGGCGTCTCCGTCTCACATTGTTCCCTCCCATAATCCTGCAGGCGCATCGCCAAAGGCGTCTCCGTGCTCACCCACGGGGCGATGGCTCTGCGGAGGGACCAGGGGGCCACCAGCCGGTCGCAGTACGCCGGCAACTGCCAGAGCGACGGCAACCAGACCCACAGAGTGCCAGACAGGATCAGGTGAGACGGAGGGGAGGGGAGGGGAGGCGGCGGGAGGGAGGGAGGGTGACTTTGAATGTGGATGTCATTCACACCAGGTTCAGACGCACAGCAGAGCGAGCGAGCGAGCAAACAGCAGAGCAGCAGCAGCAGCAGCACAGGAAGGTACACAGAGGCAGGCGGCGCTAATGAAGCCTCCACATTCAGAGAGCTGACTCACTGTTTGTCTGCACACAGAACGTTTTGTTCCAGGAGCTGAGAGGTTTTTCCGTTTCCACCGCAGGTCTGAAGATCTGCGAAGATCAGACGAGTCAGTCTGCCGATCTGCAACGACAGTGGCTCTCACATCTGTCACGTGTTCTTCTTTCAGAGTCGAAGCAAAATTAACCAAAAAATGGTGCCAAAAATAAACTACTGTGACTATTTAAACCAATCAGAAACACAGAGAGCTGCAGGACCCGCCCCCAAAGCTCCTGTGCTACGAATACAAACCTCATATCTGGGTCTTTTTGATGAGTCTCTGGTACTTTATTTAGATCCTGATCGCTTTGGCTCCCCAAAAGGTTTCTGATCTCTGGAGAAAGTTCCCGACTCATGATGGAGATCTGTGTTTCTGTGTTTGCAGGTCTCGCTCTTGCTAATCTTTCAGATTTACAGGTTTAATTTCAGTGTTTCCGCTCATCAGGTCGTGACTTTTTTCTGTCTTGCTTTGGCCTTAAATGTTGGAGTTTTTCATATGTTTCATAATGAAAGACTGAGACTCTGAGAGCTTATTGATTCTGCAACTAAGCAGCAATGTTCAGGGTCACATTCAGCTCTGGAAAAACACTGTGGTGCATTCAGGTCCTGCAGGAAAGGACTGACGCTAGTTGCTAGTTTTCTGTGCGTTATGTGTGTGTGTGGATGAAAAAATATCAGTTTAAATCTCGCAGAGTGACGAGTCTTCACCAGCATCAGACATCTGAGCATAAAAATACTGGATTTTAACAACTTTGTACCGACAAGAAAAAATCGTGTGCAATGAATCGTGAAGGCCTTGTTTTGTCCAAAATCAGACAGCTTCATATTTTTATTTTCTGCACAGCGATGATCTCTGTCTCCATTTTGCTGTCTGTCTCCTTGAGAGCGAGCATTACGATAGATAACAGATTCGACAATAAATTGTTTGCAACCCGAAGCAAAGCTGCTCACTGCATTTAAATTCACCTCCAGACGTTTTCGTGTCGCAGTCAGAAACCCGGTGCAGAATCCTCCTGAACATCCGGGATTTATATTTACATTTTAGACAATCTTGCCCTTGTTACCTGCAGGGACTTTCAGTGTGTGCAGAGACAAGGAGCAGGAAGCAGGACAGCAGAGGTCCGACTTTCACCTGCAGGCTTGATTGACTGCTGCTGCTCTTTGGCTCGATCCCCTCCGGGAAATGTTCGGAGAAGTCAGCTCTCTCAGTCTCCTCAGCTGTCAGGGTTACAGGAGATGTCTGGTAACCCGCCGCCACGCCGACTCCGGAGATTTGGTGCTCAGATTCACGCTCACGAACGAAACGTCTGCAGAGGAGACGCAGACAGTTTGCATGTACGGCGGTTTGTACGTCGCGTGTCCCATTAAAATCAACGTCGAGTGAAAAACAGCAGGAGACAGAAGTGAATGAGAAACTGGGATTTGAACATGTGACGGTGAAATTCCCCTGAGCAAGGCAGTGAATCACTGCTTCTCTTGTTAGCTCAGACAGCTAACAGCTAGCTGTGCTGACTCTCAGACCTAAAACACTGAGCTCAATGCAAAGACTCCAACAAATGAACTTCCAGGACAAATGGGTGTTAAAACAAACACTATGTGTGAATTAAATTTGCATTTAAAGTAAAAACTGAGGCTCAAACTGGTAACTTTATGTTTTTTAATCTGCAGCAGCAAATAAACTATCACATAAACTGAGGCCACACTGAAGTTCGTATGAACTGCAAACCGATCTGAAGTCTTAACGCCACCTCTGGAGATTTCAAAGCTTTATTATTGGATTTTTTTATGATTCTTGCAATTTTTTAAGAGCATTAGTTTAAGTTGCAGCTGTGTTGTTAGCTAATCGTGTTCTTATGAGTATTTTTTCTCAGGTCTCTCTTGTGCAAAATGATCTTAAGCTTAAAGACCACCCAATTAAAGAGATTAAATATAAATATGAATGCAGATAAAACTAATCTAGAGCTACATTGCCGTGTTAGCTAACAGACTTTAAGACAGCATTTCAGCCAAAAGAGTCTCTTCACACAGAAACTCAGATGAATACCTGCTAAAACAAAGTTAGCACCAGTTTTACTTCACCTTAAAACAGAAAACACGTCCAAAAGCAGAATCTTGTCAATTACAGATTCTACATTCATGTGCAAACATCCGTTAGAAGAAGCAGACCAAGACAGGCTTTAAATGCAAAACCACTGAGTGAATCAAATCCAGCAAAAGTGCTTTTATTTTTCTTGAAATCAACAAATTATTTCTGAGGAATAGGTCTTTTTTCTTTTTTTAAAATCTTACATATTTGTCCTTTAACGTCGGCTGAGAGGAGCTGATGTTTGCGCCTCTTCCCTCTCATGTTGTGGGAAATGCAGCAAAGGTTTTTTTTCCCTAAATCGATGCAGATGAGGCAGAGCAGGAGCAACAGAGAGCTAAATTACTACAGTTAGCAGCAGAAAATAACAGATTGGGGCAGATGTGACAGATTGATGGCGGTGTCGGAGAAATCTTCCCTGCACAGACAAACGACTGCAGACGGATGGTTACCGCAGGTTGTCTGCCTGCACCCTTTAATGAAGCGAGGAGGTTCATTTTCGACTCGGCAAAACATTTCATGCCCTTCACAATCCGCCGTTTTGAACGCTCTCAATCAGCAGCAGCAGCAGCGGGGCTGTCTGTCACGCTGACAGGCGCCGGGGCTCATGGGAGCCTCATCGAGTCGCAGTGATAGTCCTCGCCACGGCGGCATGAATGACACCTGTAACACGTGAAGGGTTTTTTTCTCCAGGGAGACGAACACTTTTTTGCAAAAATGGCTCCTCTCTGGCTGAAGAGTCGCCGACATGCAGATGAAACTGAACGTGTTGGTGTTTTTAACATCTGCATGACCTCGTTCATATGTGATCACCTTTATTCTGGGAACGCTAGGAGCTTCTGAATTTATAATAATTATGAACAATCCATTGAAAATCTTCCTGTAGAGGATTAAAGAGCCTCATCGTAGGACTGAGTGGCCTGTAGATAGAAACCTCTCTGCTAAAGAGGAACAACGGTGGCTGATAAAAATGTGAAAAACAGGAAATGGCTCCTCTGAAGCCACAGTTTGGTTTGTCTGTTTTGGCAGACGGCTGTTTTATTTTCAGATGATTACAAACTGATGAAAACATAATTTCAAGTATCATATAAAATTTTTTTCAAACACTGGACCTTTTTAAAGTTCGGATAAAACAGGATGAATCATACCTGCATCAGCTGTTTTGTGCTAAATCCAGATGTTTGTGGGACCTTTTGCAGATGTGACGGGTGGTGCATCTGTTTGGCTAACAGTTTAGCTCGCTGGCTAACAAACTTCTGGGTGACTTTATTACCAGACTGACGACACCAGAGACAAACTTCTGTCTGACTGAAGCTCACTGAAGCTGTGTTTAATGCTGTTGCAGCTCGTTTTACTTTCTGTTTGACTGCAAGCGATGAAAATGCTTGAGATGCTTCATCCTGCTGCTTCAGTGCGACGTAGCGAGAAGCTAAATTCAGTCTCATCTCAGGTGTCATTATCACCAGAAGACGATCCTCTGAGTAGCTGCTTCTCGACGTCGTTTCACCTGAGAGGAATAAAGATGCTGCTTGTAAAATTGGTTTACATTCAACAAGAGGCTGCGGAGGCTCCGGAGGCTCCGGAGGCTGTTTGACATGAATGTCAATCCTCCTCCGAAGCTTCTCGACATCTCCAGAGGGCATTGAGAGATAAATATGATTTTTCTTCCATCAAAAACGAATCTGTATGTTTCTGACACTCAAAGCTCATCCAAAACAAAGCATCCTACACATTTTGGGACTAAGATAAAGGTTTAAGTTGTTTTATTTAATCAAGTTTAACTTCATTTTTAAATTATCTGCATTTCCTCTTAACATTTTTCTGCACAAATCAAAAATTTGCACAATAGCACAGTGATGTAAATCCACCAAATGATGACTTTTTTATGTCCAAAAAAATGTTTAAGTTTTGTTCTCTGCATGTCAAGCTAGACATGAGTAAGGATAAAAATCATAACAGTAATGCTGGAAAATTAACTATGTTTGAGGTGTTATTTAAATTAAACAACTTATAGGCTTGTTTATGGTTCATGGGGAAGATTATGTCCAACATCTTAAGTCTGTGCAGTCTGTGCACTGATGCAGACCTCTCGATGCATAAACACACATGAAAGTCTGACACGCTGCCATCCACCTTTTTACTCTGACTTCCTGTGTTCGTGCCGGAGGTTGAACTGCATGAATCAGGACGTGTTGAATGGTTCAATATGGACGTAACTCGACAGCAGAACGACTGAAGTAATTTTTTGAGCTCGTCCAGCAAATCTCTCCTCTCACCGTGAAGTGGAGCTTCAGTGGCAAAGTGGATTCTGCTGATTGGAATCTATTGTATCTGCAGCTCGGTGCAGCTGCTGTCCTGCAGGAAGCAGACCGATGGCTTTTCACTCTCATCTTTCAGGTTCACATGCAGAGCAAATTTGATACTCACGACTTTCTGATTTCTGTTGAATGGTTCCTTCAAATTCAGATTTTAACCTTTTTTATGTGTCTTTATGCTGAGAATAAAACTCTGCATGATTGATCTCAACACCTGTCGGCTCCCGTGCAGCTCTTTGTTTTTGAAATACGCGGGTTTGAATGCAAAGTGATGCTTCAGTGTTTCAGTGATTCAGCCTTTCAGATGCATGAGACCCTCTTTCACACCGACGTGAAATGATGTTGATTAATGAAGCTCGGCGCTCGCCCACAGTGCTCCTCTGTTTAAACGAACAGAACTGAATCAGCGGGACGCAGAGCAAATGTACTTCGCTCAGCAAATCTCCGCTGAATAATTAATCGTTAAAAAGACGGTTAAAGATAGTGGATATCGTTATTTGGTCGACAGATTTATGGACTTTGTTTCTGGAATATTGAGACTGAAATATGAGACACATTAAAGCACATAAATCCTTTTTTTTTAACAGGAAGATGAACAGCGTCATCCTTTATACGACAACAACATCCACAAACAGGCGAAGTCTGATGAGACGATGCTCATCTTAAAGCCGCTTTGTTTCCTCGGTCTTTCTGTTTTCTGTGCACTCTGACAGCTGAGATGTTTGTATTTAACAAAGAGAAAACACCAGAATAGCTGCATGACCGCATTCACCAAAAAACCCCCAGAAATCCACTGAACAAGCAGCTGCTCACGTACACAGACTCCGGCGGCACAAATGTCAGGATGTGAGAGGACTGAGGAGACAGGAAGTGTGTGTCGGGTGGCGTTTTGGCAGGCGGAGCTGCGTGGCAAAGAGCGGAGAGGATGGAGAGTAAATGGGAGATGGAGACGGAGGCAGAGATAACGATGATGATGGTGATGATGGTGGTGATGATGATGGTGATTTGGCTGTCTGCTTGGAAATCAATTTGCAGCTTCCAGCCGTCAGATCGGAAACAGCAGCAGCAGCACTTTGTGAAATCAGTTCAGACGTGCAGCGCCAACACAACGCGGTGCAGCTCATAACAACGGCATTAAAATAAAAAAACTCCACGCTGTAAAAACGAAAGTGGAGCTCTTAAAAAAAAATGGCACGGAACAAACAGGAAATGATGAGATTTCAGTTTATGTTCAAATATCACCCTTTCAGCCGTGAGTCATGGAGCTCCTCGGTGTTATCGCCTCTGTAAACTCCATATAAAACGGTAAAATGCACAAACAAAAATTAAAGTTGAGTCTCATTTGACATCCTGAACAACCTGAACTGTCGTGAACTCAACAGGAAGAATGTCTGTGTTTTTTGTTTGTTTTTTTAAAGCAAACTGATCAGGTGAATCCAGGTTAAAAAACAAAAAAAACAAAACGCCGTCGCCACCCTGATTTTAACAATCAGAGTCGCTGCATTCATCAGACACACAGAGGAGAGAGGGATTAAAGAAGGATTTAACGCCTTCAGACAGCTGAGACACACACTGCTTTGAGACTGAATGACTGAAACACTCGAACGTGGACGTGACGGAGAAGATCTGAGACGGAAAGACCAGAAAAGGACAGCTGATGTTGCTCTCGGCTCAGTCTAATTACAGGAATCCTCTGTTTGACTGCTGTATTTGTGTTTTCAGATTAAAACTGAAGCATTAACTCGGTTACAGAAACACAGTGGTGAAGGATGTAGGACAGGAGATGTTATTATTAACTGTTAATTATAATAATCCATATTCATTTTTGTTCACCCAGAAGATGAAGCTTAATGTAAAAAACAGAGAGTGGAGAAAGACAGGAAGGAGTGAGACGGGGAGGTGATGCAGGCAGGAGATGGAGAGGAAGAAGGAAACAAAAGAGCAGAACAAGAAGAAGAAGAAGAAGACAAGGGAGATAGACGAGGAGGTGATATGGTGGCAGACTGAAGCTCCAACCCTCAGGGGGATCGACTGCTCTTCTGGACCAGAGGAGTGTCAAACCCGGCGCTCCCTCTGTCTCACTTTTTTAATAACCACATGGTGGCCATCTTCTTCCACAGCTGGGCTCATCCAGGTCAACCAGAAAAAAAAACTCCTGAACCTTCAGAAACCATGAACCCTCGTCCTTTTTTCTGTGACATTCTGGTGAAGTTCTCACACAGCAGGAGATCTTTGGACTCCCAGTGTGTTCAGTGATGTTTCCAGTGTTGTTTAATCCTTTTTTTCTCTTGGATCTGCGTTAAATATTCATGCAACACTTCAAACCCACAATGACAAAACAGCTAACGGCAATATTTATCTGGTGTTAACGTTAAAAGAAATCAATCCGAGAATGAAGGTGTGAAACGTGTTAAAGCCTTCAGAGAAACAAGTTGATCATTTAAAGATGGGGATCTGATATTCAATGGTCATAAAAACATATCAGGAGTTTACTTTTTGTTTGTTTTCTTGTGCCGAAATTCAAATTTACATGTTATACCAGATCTTATTGATTTAATCCCATATAAAGCCTCTTTCCATTTGCGTTTATTCTCATTGATTTGCCTCTTTGTGGAAAAAGATGGAGGAGTGTCAGGACTGTTCGTCTGCTGGCAGGACGTCTCGTCGTCTCTCTCTCGTCTTTTTCACACCTTCCCTCGTCGCTCATCAACATGTCTGCTTGTCACCCTCCCATCTGTCGAGTTTCCTCCTGTTGGCTCGTGTTCCCTCTTCTTCTCACACGTACATTCACTCTCTTTTTGTTTTTTTGTACCGATGAAACACCTTTCCCGCCTCGCTCTCCTCTCCGGTTTCAGTCTCGCTTCGTCTTCTAATATGACTTTTTGTTCTCATGCTTAAAAAAATGAAGTTTTATTCTCTTTAATTGAAATTTTTGGACATATTACCAAACAACTGTGTGCTTTTGCTTTTATTAGTGTAAAATTTTGAGCCTGACTTTTTAAAAACTCAAATCTTAATCTGAAATTTAAAGTTAAACTCCATCTGATGCAAAATGTTGTTGATCCGTACAAACCCGAATGTTGAGAGAAACTATAAATTTTGCTTTCTACTCAAATTTTCTTTAAATTATGGCTGCACAATATCTTTAAAATCATATACACTATAATAAATGATCCTTTTTTTAGACTTTCAAGTCCAAAAACACCTGTCCCCTCCTTTTTAGTCATAAACTTTACTTTTGTCTACGTATGTTCTTCTGTTTAACTGTTTCTGTGTCACGTTCTCTCTCCGCCATGTTCGTTTGTTTTGCCATGAACATTTCTTGCCTTTATTCGTAGTGTGCCTAACACAAAGCATCATTGGAAAAAAACAATAAATTATATAAAATCAAGTAAAAAATAACATATGAGGTGAAACTCAAACTCAAACAGTTTGTGTGAGAACAGCAACAAGCGTTAAAACTGTTTTGGAGAACAACAGTTCAGAACATTTTATTTTTGACAGGCTGTCAGGTTTGTTTTTTGTCCACTTTTAGCTGCTTTGTCTCATGCAGTTAAAGGTTTGCTGCGTTACCTCCGGACGTCACGTGGGAGCACAAGCAGCTCAGGTCTGAGCTTGTTTCACTCGGCTGAAATGAAACTGCTGCAGCAGCCGGAGGACGGGGGAACGGAGTAACGAGGTCTCCGGTGTTTCGGCCCCGAACTCACTGCAGCATCTTTCCTGCCCTCCTGAGGCTGCTGATGCTGCTGCTGCTCTCAGTCTGAACGCCGCCTGATACCTGAACCTGATGTTTAAGGATCAGGAGCAGTCAGATCAGCTGCTGGCTGTGATGTACATCTGTTCGTCTGCCATCTCTTCTTCTTCTCTGGCTGTCAGCATCCGACCGTCATGCTGTATCTCGCCTCAAACATACGTGAGTCGTGTCTCCGAAAGTAGAGCTGAAGTTACAGGACTTGCATCCTCAACAAGGAGGGTAATTTATTGAGACGGTGCGAGCCGTTGGAAGGGCGAGCTGAGCATCGGTTTGCTAATCTGAGCTCAGAGGGTTTTAAAAGGAGGGCCGACTTCACCGCCTGATTATGCAGAGGCTTTGTTAATGGTGCCGCTCGGGGTAATGGCCGCTCTAATGTTTTTTTCCTCATCTGCTATAACCAATTATGTGACAAGCTTTCAAACTGCATGAAGCACCCGTTTTTTTCCGTCTACGGACAAGGACGCGAACATTTTACAGTCCACATGTGCAAAGTTGGTGTGAAGATTTTGTTTTAAGCTCTTTTTTTTTGTTTGTTTTAAGGCCTTTTTGAACTTTGAAGGGTGTTTTTTTTGCTTTAAGTGAACTATTTTTTAATTTATGGCCCCGATACAAAGAAATACAGCACTGATTAGCATGCATAATGAGCTCAGGTGCCTGTTAGTTTTTTACATTAAAAAGCAGATCCTCGTTCAGCTGCCTCGTCCTGCTCTTTCACAGGAGAAACCGAGCTTTTGCACTGTTTTCCCACTGTTTAATTAATCTCATCTCATTCGCCCTTCTTGCAATCATTCGTCCTCTCCGGCTGTGAGGTGAGGTTTCCAGCACGGCTCCAATCTGAGACACGGGGAACGAAATCCTTGTTTCCATGCATAAATGTATTTCAAAGTTCAGCCAAAACTAATGGGATGCTTCAGGAGTCTGAGGTGGCCAAATCAATTGGGTTTCCTCCGAAGTTACACTGTTTTCGTAATGGAATTCACTTCCTCCTGCTGTCGCTGCTGATCTACAACAGGGGTTAGTTTAAAAAAAGAAGGTTTTAATGGAAATATAACTCTTTCTAAAAATCTCTGTTGCACTGAAGTCAAATGTTTGTCATCAATAACTTTCAGGTGTGTGAATGTTGTTCTAACTCATTCTTGCAAGAACTTTGAACGCGTCTTTTAACGAACAAATCAAACACTGGAAGAAAACGGATGTAAATAGAAAAACACAATGTGTGCAGACAGGAAGTGAAGAGAATGATAAAGGTTTGATTGCACAACGGGAGAAACATTAGCATGTTAGTGTTGCACTGCAGTCTTGTTCAGCCTTTAATAAAAAATTCATAAAGCACCTTTTAAAAACCGAGTTTACAAAGAATTTTGACAGTGAGAGGCTTGTAGAGAAGAACCTAAAAGATATAAAAACATAAAGAATAAACTTTATTTTGTAGCTTTGGTTGTTTCTGATGGTCGTTCGCTCAGATGGAAACGTTTGGTCACCATCGTTGAACTTTGGCCTC
>JAUZTA010000010.1:1369638-1382100 GCA_034780835.1 Ctenochaetus striatus
GGAACTGAAGAAGCTTCTTGGATGAGAAGTGAAACGTCTTCCCAAAAACTTGCATAGTCCAGTTGCCTTGCTTTTGACTTTCAGCTTATTTATAAAATCACAGATTTTATCTCACCACCAGAAAAACTGTCCTTCATTTTCCAAAAAGTGACAGTCGACTGTGATTTGTGTAATCTATTACATATTTCATTAAAAAAATAAAATATTAAATGGGTGAAAGGACAAATTGCTGCTTTGATGACCAGCATGCATTTATAAAATCTCAGGCTTTCACAGGAGTAAAACTGTCCTTCATTTCCAAAACAGCCTCAAATCACTCAGAAGACATAAAAATGAATAAGTGATGGAAATGAGGAAAATTTAATTCAGTTAAAGGATGAAAACTTAAACTAAATCAAAACAAGGTGCCAAAACTCTCACATCATGAACCAGAACAGCATCAAAATGAGTTAAACTAACTGTGCTGCCAAAGCTGAACGTGTAAATAAAATGCTGAACTAAAACACCAGAGACTGAAAACCATCTTCTGTTTTTACAACCACAGAGTTTCACTTTTAGACTAAAAAAATCAGCTGTAATGTCGAGCAGCAGCATCACGTGTCTCTCAGGATGAAGAGCATCATCTTTAGAGTGCATTCATGAACAAACCCAGGAGATAAAATCTGTATGTTGTAATCGTCTGTCTGATGGATGAATATAGATCATATTATGATTATTTAGAAATTCATTTCCACATGTATTCTTAATTGAGTTGTTCACCTTGGCATGATGCAGTCGTGGTAGAAGCTGATGGTCCATAATGAGATGAAGCAGCTCTGGTACCAGACGTTCCTTCATCCTGACTGATTCTGACTCTGGGTCACGTCCTCTCCTGTCAGGAACTTCGATGTGCTCAGTTTTTGTAGCTTGAAAACATTTTTTTTCTCTGATTGTTTAAATATTTAACCGTCTTTTCGGGCTTGCTGTCTGCTCACTTGACATCCTGTGACACTGTGTTTTTTTTTGCCAGTTTTGTGATGAATTTGTCTGGTCTATGCTCTGCGATCAAGACACATAAAAGCTCCAGAGTGTAAAATATAAAAGATCCAATGGAGGAATAAGGAGAAATGTGTAATACATGTGTTTTTATTAGTGTATAATCGAGTAAAAGTAAGAATCACTGTTGGAATGAGCTCTTTATATCTCTGGAAGAAGCAGGTCCTCTTCCATCACCTCCATGTGTTGCATGTTTCTACAGAAGCCCAGAATGGACAAACTGATCACGTGTGTGTCTTTGCACATGTTTAGTGTCTTTGCACATGTTTTGTGTCTTTGCACGTGTTTTGTGTCTTTGCACGTTTCGTGTCTTTGCATGTGTTTTGTGTCTTTGCACATGTTTCATGTCTTTGCACATGTTTCGTGTCTTTGCACATGTTTCATGTCTTTGCACGTGTTTCGTGTCTTTGCACATGTTTCGTGTCTTTGCATGTGTTTCGTGTCTTTGCACATGTTTCGTGTCTTTGTACATGTGTGTGTCTTTGCATGAATTTTGTGTCTTTGCACGTTTTGTGTCTTTGCACATGTTTTGTGTCTTTGCATGTATTTTGTGTCTTTGCATGTGTTTTGTGTCTTTGTACATGTGTGTGTCTTTGCATGTATTTTGTGTCTTTGCACATGTTTCATGTCTTTGCACGTGTTTCGTGTCCTGCGATGGCCTCGACAACAACACAACTCAGGAGCTTTGCAATGAAAGAAAAAAAACACGTTCTTACACTCAGACTTTTCATGTGCGACCTTGTCTGCTCACTTCACTGCACAACCTTCGGTGTGTGTTAAAGAATGAACCCGTGTGTGTGTGTGTGTGTGTATGTGTGTGTGTGTGTGTGTGTGGCTGCAACACAAAAAGCACCTGGCCTGTGTGTTGCTGTTGTTGTTCGATTGCTTTGTTAAGAGACAGAAAGTAAGAAATGTTTGCTCCAAAACACAGCAGTTAAATTGAAATACGCTTCCCGTTTTTTTTTTTTTTTAATTTGCTGCAATAATTTCAGCAGAATAATAATCAAACACTTTGATTCACTCGGCCAGAAAAAAGGACGGAGACCTCGTTCCGAACACTGAGACCCAGACGGACCGTGAAGCCTCAGAGCCTGGATGATAACAAACACTTAAACTGTCAAGGGACAAAGTGGGATGTGAAAATTGAAGAGAAATAAATAGAGAGTGTGTGTGCGTGTGTGTGTGTTATGGAAGATGGTCATGTCGCTGGGCTGTCACTCAAAATTGGCAAAAAGCAGGATAAAAAGCCTCTGCCAGCAGAAGCAAGCAGCGAACCTTTCAGGACAAACTCGAGCTCCAGCAGGAGCTTCTGAAGCGTCTCTGTGAAGTTCAGCTGTTTGTCCATTTGTGCTCATTTAAAAACCTTTTTACCAGAAACCAATCAAAAACTCTGCGGTCGAACGGTGAAAGCAGGTTGTCAGAGTTAAGTTCATTACAGGGCTTCCAGTCAAACTGGAACAGAAAAACTTCAAACTTCCTGCAGAATCTCAAAGTGTTTGTGTGGCCCTGAACTCATCAGCAGCTCCTCATGTTTCCTCCTCGCTCCCTCGTCTCCTCATCCAGCAGCAAACAAATATGCTTTTAATAAAAACTCACCTCAAAAAAATGAGGATCAAATCAGTATTTGATTTTCTGCGGGGAAACAAAGTGATTCAGCCTGAATCCAATCAGAACGACAGACGAGGTGACGTCTCACTCTGCCCTGTTTTCACGGTCTGCTCTGCTCTGATTGGCTGGCCGAGTCTCTGAGGTCTCCACTTCCTTCAGCCCTTCAGATCCCACATGCTTCACATCAAAGACCTGCGAAGCCTCCGGATCACCGGAGAACATTGACGGATTAACTCTCCAATTAGGACGGAAACATCAGGGACAGATGTTTGTGAGGTGAACAGCCATGTTAACATCTGTATCAGTTTAACCCACAAAGGTATCTGCTTGACTTCACATACAACACAGAAATGGATTTGAATTATGCCAGAAGATGAATTAAAACAGTTAAGTTCTGTATTTTTAACCTAATATTCATTGGAAATACAATTATTATGCCATCAACACAATAATTTGATGTAATATTGACACAATTACTCATTTATTTTCACATAACTACATATTTTATTACACTTTACTTTTCTTTTTTCTGTCTTGCTTTATTTTATTTTTATTTTTAACCACACTAACTTAGATTTACTGTCTGAACTCCAACAAGTGCATTTAAACCTCTTTATGTGACTGTAACTACCAGTTTTAGCTAATTTTTGCACTTCACATGGCTTCAAACAGCTTTAAAACACATGCAGAAGATCCTGCAGTGATGAGATGTTTCACTCTGTCACTATTTTGTCCTTTAAAATGTTTTTCTGCATTTAAAGGACAAAAACACATTTCCATCACTTCAAACAGCACATGGAGGAGTCATTCGTACGTGTGGTTCGTACGTGCTGCTCTGTTTTAAAGCCACCAGGAAAACCTCTGTACCTTTAATCAACATCAGCACAGAAAGTGTGAAATCATTTAAGAAGCTGCTTTTCACTGTTTTATTCATCACCTCCTCATGAAGCGCTGCGACCAGATTGCAACGCTAAATCTTGCCTTTGAGTGTCTCGTAGGTGTGCATCAGATTAGATAATATATGCGCATAACATTTGCATGATGAACGCTCCGAGTGGAGTCCGTGTGACGGGAAGAGGCGGGAGTCGATGTATGGAAACGTCCTGGATGTCACATGGTTCATAAAGCAGCAGAACGCTAATGGAGCCATTTTACTGCCAGTAATCACGTTATCGTGTGACAGGAAGTGCATCAGTGACCGCGTCCTCGTCCTGTTCACACCGTGTGGTCTGAGGTCACCGGTTTGACTCCCCGGAAACTGTCGGGAAACGTGTTGGCAAGCAGAACGAATACATAATGTTGTCACTTTATGTAGCAACTGCTGCTTAAATGCCCTTGAGGAGGGGCAACATAAACCTAATTAACCCCAACTTTAACCCCATCTGCTCCGGCAGATCCGCCCACCGGCGCCGGCATCACACCGTCGCACCTGCCGGCTCCCAGGTGTGAATATTAAAACAGGGGTTAACAAAGAGCGTGTGTGCTCCTTTGACTTTCCCTGATTAAATACAGGAAGTAAAAATAGATTTGGGTCGTGTGAAGCTGCTGAGGAAGCAAACAGAGTCGAACAGCGAAGCTCAGATGTGAACTGACGGCTGACAGCACTTTGAAAACAGACTTCGCTCCGTGCCGCCGCCACACTGCTGCACGCCGAGAGAGGATAAATCAAACAACTGTCAGTGAACGCATCGTTTTTTTAACACACTCGCAAACAAACACAGTGAGTCACACACTGTCAAAAAACATGAGAATATTATCGTAAATTACAAAAATGTAACTGTAGAACCTTAAAGAAAAAGAATCTGAATCAACAAATCTGATTGATCGATTGATTATGTCTGTATTGATGCTGTTCTCGTTGGTTGATGTCGTGCTGTAAAACTTGGAGCTGCTGTGATCTTTGGTTAGAAAAAAAAAAACACTCGAGACCAAAGAAGCCTTTCAAATATGTGAAATCACCTTTAAATCACCTCCCTCAGGCGCCGCCGAACAAACGCGGCGAGACAAAGAAGCTCGACTTTGCGCCCGAACCTCAAAGTTACACGACTGCAGACAGAAAAAGATTAAAAAAACACAGCCTGCTGCACCGAAACGTCTCATAACGTTAATAAAAATCACACATAAAACAGCCTCGTGGGTCTAATGACGGAGCTCAGCCTCTGATGTGTGTGATGACTCCTTAATGCCTAAAAATGCTAATTCCGTCTTTCGTTGCGGTTGTGTTTCATTCAACAATAAATTCTCCGCTGAACATTAAAGTATGTTGGCAATTTATTAAGTTTCTGCACAATCTGCTGTAGCACAATTCAATTTAAGGGCCTGAGGAAGAAAAACGGTGTTTGCGTCGCGCTCTCGGCTCTCAGCGTGGCCGACAGATGCTGATTTAAAATCATTGCTCTTTGTTCTGGCTGTGGTTTGTGGTGCTGTTTTATTGGACCGAACTGGCCCGCGGTGTTTCTGAGATACGGCTCCTGTCACGTATTTAAATGCGACCGAACAAACATAAAAAAAGGGCCTCTCAGTAAAAAAATACATAAAGCTGATTTAAGTCTGAGTTGCAGTGGATTGTACAGAACAATAAACTGGACATTTGCACCTGCAGAGTGTGTTATTTCTGAAACTACACGTCTCTTTTTACAACAATGAAAACAAAGACGTAGTTTGATGTGGTGACACAGTGTTGGATCATGGGTTTGTTTCCTTTTTAACCAGCTTTCTTTGCAGCTGGAGATCAGTGGCAGAAATGTCCACAGACGACGTGACGAGTTAAAGTTTGATTCAGTTGCCGACTTCCCTCCTCACTTTTTGAGACAGGAGACAAAATGAAACGTTAGCTTGAAGAAAACACAAATTTCTCTCAGTTTGAAGTTTGTTGGAAACATTTTGGATGATGGAAAAACTCAACTCACCGAAGAATGAAGCAAAGATAAAACAGATGGAAGAGAATTCATCTTCATTATAACATTTAGACTCTTTTGTTTTCTACCTCCTCCACCCAGAATTGATGTGCTAATCTCATGTTATTAAGGTGATTTTTGAACATGTTTTGTCTTTGTGAAGGTGCTTATTTCCACCAAAACCTGCTAATCGGTTGAAAAAAGGCTCAGGTTTCTGTTAAACCTGCAGCCTCTCATGACTCACATGTTCAGGCCTTTAAAAGCACATTAACCCCGTGTGTCGGGGAGTTTAACGGATCAACCCGGAGCTTCTCCACCTGCGTCCTCGCTGCTCTTCTCTCAGCAGGGGAGCTTCGGCTGAAAGCTTCGTGCTGCATGCAAACCTGCTAATCGAGCCTGCTGCTCAGCACGCAGGCGTCGCATCTCATTCTGCAGGAAACGAAGAGGAGACGAAGGTGTTGATGAGTCGACCCGGCAGCTCGGCTCGGCTTGGCGGTGCTGTTTCATTAGCTTTACAGCTGCGTCGTCGGTGTTGACAGAACATCACACACCAATTTGGCAAATCTCAGAAGTTTGGGTTCATTTCCTCAGACTGAAGTCGGACCAGGACCCGTTTCTTCAGAAAGACAAGTAGAAAGAACGACTTCCTGTCTCCACCAACAGGTTCCTTCCTCCACTGATTATTATTATCTTTTTTAACAGGAAATGTTCATTTTTAAAGTGTTTATGTCTCATCAAACTACTCATTAATGCAAGTTTGAGTCAACAAACTTCAGAGGCAGGTTGCTCTTCACCCGCTCACATCAACCGGATCACCTGCGATCCACTGAAGCTGCTGACTAAGCAGAACCTTTTAAGATTAAAGTGTTTTAACTTTTGTCTTTTTGTGGACTCGTCTGACATTTTTCAGCTCGTTCCATTATCAACTAACGAGTTCACTGATGCATGCATGCATTTTTGTGGCCTCGTGGTTTTCTGTTAAAAGCTTTTCCTTTTAGCTGTTTCAAACAGGCCCAAAGGAGAAGATGTTACAGGGTTAAAACGTCCTTCACTCAGATTTTGGCTTTTGTTAAGCTGCAAAAACCTCATATCCATTTTGCTGAACACCTGGTGACACAGACCCTTTCTGCTTTGACACAAGTCTTCTCTTTAACAAAAGAAGTCTGATAAAAACTGTCCATAAAGGAAGCAGGAAGCAGAGGAGAAGACCTCCATGATGCTAACACGCATTAGCACCATCAGTCAGTGTGTTCTGACCTCGCTGACCTTCAGGACGGTTTTCCTCTCAGGACACAGTTTCTTTGTGATGACACACAGTTTCACATCACTGGAGCTTTTTCTAACATTTGCATATTTCTGTGTGTGTGTGTGTGTGTGTGTGTGTGTGTGTATGTGTGTGTGTGTAGAGCCCTACAGCCCGGCCGTGTGGGTGATGATGTTCGTGATGTGCCTGTCGGTGGTGGCTGTCACCGTCTTCATCTTTGAGTTCTTCAGCCCGGTGGGATACAACCGCAGCCTGCAGAGCGCCAAGAGTAAGACACCCACTTCCTGCCGCCTCCGCCATCACCATCGCCACCGCCACCGCCGCCGCTCATTTCATGACATCATTACAGACTTGTCACTTCGTCAGTTATGTAAGCAGAGAAGGAGCGGGGGGGGGCTAATCTGAGGAGGGTGTTTGCTAAAATTATGCAAATTCTCAGAACAAGTCAGAACAATCACCCATAATGCAGCTGGTTTCTGTTTAACGAACAAACAGCGACGGCGACGGTTGATTCTGACATTTTTTTTTAAAGAACTCATCAGTTCATCGTTTATCTCAGATGTTTATTGGCTGCTGCTCTGTGATGCTGCGTTCATTTTAAATGATCATTTGGAAACGTTACTCATTATTTTCTGAGAAAATGACACAAGAAGAAAAAAAGACTGAATTAGACGTGAACATCTGCTCCTGCCCGTCTTCAGCCTTCTAACACAGAGTTTTTAATCTTCTCCCTCCTCATCGCCTCATCTTCTTCTCCTGCTAAAAACATGAAAACATCGCCTGGTTTAGTGGTCAGAAAGTCTCCTTCTTCTCCAGGTCTCGTTCACTAAAAGACACTTTTTATGGTTTCAAAGAAGAATAAACAGAATAAAGAGAAAAACAAAAAGCCCATCAGTTTTAATATCTTGTCCTAAAATTAAAATCAAAGACAGTCGATGAAGCAGAAGAACATCATTTACAAGTTTGTCCTCACAGTAAGTTAATTTATAGCGAAACAGACTGTGAGCTTTTATTAACCAGTGAAGACACAGTTATTCATAATGTTTGAGTTCATATTACTTTTACATCAGGATGTGTGTGTTATTTTTAAAGTTTTCTGTGTGGAATAGACTTCAAATAGACTGTGAGTATTCAATAAAAATGGTCTCTCATCACTTTGGAGACAACTGAAAACTTTTCTCTGAAGCATAAATTGAGAATTTTTAAAGGGCTATGAAACAGTTTTTCCTACAGAGGCAAGTTTCTATAATTTAGTCATTTATAGACCTCATAACTAAATGATAAACTGACTTTACTAGCATTTTTATCCTGTTATTATTATGCAACAGAAACCAAACTTATAACTGAGTGTTATCAGGTGATTTCATGGATGTAGATGTTGTAGAGTCTAATTAGCTTTACATTGAACAATAATAAACACAAATAGTTTCTTGTTGTATGGTTGAACAAATTTTTTTTTGCTGAACAAATGCACCTGCATGTTAAACATCCATTTTAAGGAGGCAGAGGTCAAAGGTCATTTATAGGTGAGGCTGTAATCGTGTAGCTAAGCATGCTTTGATTTCCTGCAGGTGTCGCTGATGCTGCAGAAACAAACTGATTTTATAATGTTTCTTTGCAAATGCGTCAAAAATAAAGAAACTTTCAGAAGATTAAACTTTTAATAAATAATGTTTTTATGCCTTTTCATCATCGCAAGTTAATGTCAGCATCAATGCACGTTGATCACATGCATTGACGCCCTGAATCAGTTAACACACCTTAAACATCAATATGTACAGAAGCCCTAAGCAGACATGGTTTATTATTGTTTTTACAAACTGTTTTCTCGAGATAACGAGATAATAACTCGTTAAAACACACACCAAAAAAAACCACCTAACTTTGTTTTCTCGAGATAACAAGATAATAACTCGTTAAAACAAAAAAAAACCCCGTTGTTTTCTCGAGATAACTAGTTATTATCTCCTTATCTTGAGAAAACAGCTTGAAAAAAAAAAATAAACCATGTCTGCTTAGGGCTTCCGTACATATGAGAACTTTGACTCTTCCTTTTTGTTCTGACTCTCTTTCATGACATACAATAAAACTTATAGTCTTTTTCCTCACGGGAGTAAAAAAAGAAAGTGATGATCATTCTGCTTCACTTCATCTTTGACTGCTCGTCTCAGTATTTTACACCTTTAAAGGTCAGATGATCTATTTCAGGTATAATTTCTCCAAGTTTTGAAGAATCTGTCTTGAATTTCCTGTCAGAATGGAAGGTAAAGGACTTTTAATTGTGACTTTCTTCTGCTGAAGATGTGATGGACCTGTGGTTACTCACCAAATGATGAACCATCAGTAGATACAATCAGAGTGACAGTAAGAGAGAAAACTGTTCGCTCTGCCTTTCATCCGACTCAGCTTTTAACATTTTATGGAACGTTCTTGCTGAAAGTCTATTAATTCTGCTGTTGGCTTTAATGGATTCTTCTCCTCCGTCTCCTCCCTCCATCTCTTCATACGTCCACTTTAACTGCTGTTTTACTGTGGTGATGTCGTTCAGACTCTCGTGTTCGGTCCCGAACCATTTCCTGTGAACCCTCAGAGTGAGAGAGAGAGACGGACCGCCACCTTTCATCCTCAACAGCCAATTAAATCCCTCCGTCGTCTCCGTTTTGTCTCCTCATCCTTCTTTCCTCCTCTGAGGCTCCACAGTTTGATGATTCTGCATCGAGCACAAGGTGCCAGGTTTCATCTTTAATAACTCCACGCAGGTCTTTCCTCTCCTTCTTCTTTAAATAAACCTCCTCTGTTTGAACTTTGAGCATCAGACACTTCTCAGATCGCTGTAAGGCACTTTTTTTTCCCAGCAGTCACTGCAAACCAACATCAGAATGAATCTAAACTGTGAGGCCAAACGTACGCTGATACGACTGTGCACGTTTTACACACACATCTGCACACATCTTCATTTAAAGAAAAGCTTATTGTTCAGGTATAAAATAACATTTCAGATGTTCTTGTCTCAGTAAGTCGGTGCCTCGATGCAAAAAGTCAGACTTATAAAGAAAAATGGTTTTAAATTTGGTGGTGAACTCGAAGGAACTCGACTGTTCTGCAGATCTGAACCTCGTCCAGCAGCTGAAGGCTGAACTCTAACACCGTCTGTGAGCCGAACCTTCGAAATGTGGAGCGAAACCTCTGCAGCCAGGTTCAAATATCAGCTGGAAAGTCTGAAACGGAGGATTTGAGGCGGTTTTAAAGCAGAATGAAGCTCACGGTTGTGAAATGTGACTCACTGAACTCCTGCTGTTATAACTTGAGTGTCGACGCACCTTTTCTTCATCAACATGCAGTTTATTTGAATGCATTTGTGTCGTTATCCAGCTGCGGCGCTGCAACATGTGATGCCTCCTCCATTATCACTCAGCATGCGCGCGTTTGTGTGTGTGTTAAGTGTTTTTAATCTCAATATTTCACACTGTAACACACACACACACACACACACACACACAGTCGCTCTCTGTCACATTCAAATGAGCTTCATTGATATGAAAGTTAAAGTCACACTGCTGTCAGGGCTGTAATGTGATGGCAGTCTGTCTGTCTGTCTGCCTGTCTGTCTGTCTGCCTGCCTGTCTGTCTCTCTCCCTGTCTCTCTCTCTCAGAGTCCGGCGGGTCGAAGTTCACCATCGGGAAATCCGTGTGGCTGCTGTGGGCGCTGGTCTTCAACAACTCCGTTCCTGTGGAGAATCCCAGAGGAACCACCAGCAAGATCATGGTGATCACCGTGACCGACCGACCGACTGACTGACTGACTGACTGACTGACTGACTGATCAGATAATTGACCGGCTGATTGATCAGCTGGATGACGACTCATTGAAATCATTTCAACCCTTTTTTCCACCAGATCAGCTCTGAGTTTTGAACCAGTTCTCAGGATTTTTAGAGCCTTGATTCTTTGCAGGGAACCAGTTCACATTTATTCTGTTTTTCAGTGTCGGTTAGGTAAAGAAGTTATTAATATAAATGAACAATTTGAAGCATTAATTGACTGTTTTATCAATTAAAAAGTGAACTCACAGGTGAAACATATAATACAGCATCGTTCCATTTAAAACTTTAGCTTGACTTTGTGATTTTTGAACATTTTCTCTCCACAAACTGTCACATCCTTTGTTACTTTTCCAGAAAATGCTCAAACACGTGAGCTTTGCGAGCAGCTTCAATCAGTTTGAGAGCGTTCGTTCGCTCGTTTCACCCCGGTGGCCTTTTTAATACCCACTGTTACTGTCTGTCCTCGTGACACAGGAAGTAAAAATCAGTGGAGGGTTTTTGCACCTCGGCGCTGCAGAGCAAAGAGCCGCGGGAGGTTAAAAGCTCGAGGTGTCGCTTCTCTTTCTGCCCGAGTGCTTCAACAATAACCTCAATCATCTCAAGAGCTCATTAGCTGCTCAGCAGGCTTCGCGAAAGAGGTCGAAAAAGAGAGTTTTACTTCTTTTTTCATCCACAAATGTTGTATTTTTTTTAAGATGCAGGTAGAGTAAGATTAACCATCCTGTGGCACATTAAAAAGGTTTCCTAAAAATACTCAAAGTTCCTTTTTAAGCACCAAAATCTGGTCTCTTTTCATTTCAAACACACTAAAATATCATTTCACACAATTACAAATACTCATAATCTCAACAAAAGAAGAAAATGGAGATGAATTCAACGTTTGCTGAAGGTTTTTTCTCTGAATGACCTCCAAAAGTGGTTTTTCATGCTTTCTTAAGCCTCTTCAGGGTCATCAGCCTCCCTCACCTGAAGGATAACAGACATTCATGTACTACTGATGCTTTACATTAAAACTGTAATAGATTACATTGACCTGGGGTCATTAGCACTCATCAGAGGGGCCGTTGTAAGTGAGGCGTCCGTCCTTCGATGCTCCTGTGAGGAGGATGCTTCATCCTGCTGAAGCATCATCGAGCGAAAAACGCTTAATCCTCATTGAACAAGATTACTACTTTTATAATTACGCCTCGGCTGCCGGAGCTGCGAGTTTTTCATCTCATTCATTAAGAAAATTATGCAAATGAACTTTTAGCGTAAACACGGAGTGGCCCTGGAAGCAAACAGCCCCGTTGAAACTAATCCACGTCTCTCGCCGGCTTCCTGGCAGGAAGTCAGCAGAGCAGCAACAAAAGAGAAACTTCTGAGCCGCCGAACGTCTTCAGGCCGATAAACCGCCGTTCACCGGCTCTGCTGTTTGTTTCTGCTGTGATGTGGGTCAAATGGTGGAAATTTAACTCTTGAATCTGTTGAATTAAAGGCAAAACTACGATGTAAAAGTGCTCAGTTACAGAAAAAAGATCCTGTTCTCAAAGTTTTATATTTGTACTAAAAAAAATTCTGTTGATTTTCTTTATTTCTATTATTTTCAGCAAATTCCTTGAATTTTTTCTTGTCTTTATGCAGAGTTGAGCTAAGATGTTATCAGTTATTTCCCATTTTAAGGAGTAATTACACCTTTCAAATTAATGTTATGTGTTTTTGCCTACTAATTGTAGTGGAGCAGAAATATTAAGCAGAATAAAACGTGATTATCTTTAACTACCTCAAATATCCACTTATAGCGCTTCAGTAAATGTACTCAAACTGTAGAGATCCAACAGATGTGTAAGCAAGA
>JAUZTA010000010.1:1387913-1399258 GCA_034780835.1 Ctenochaetus striatus
GGCTCTAAAATATCACAGATTGGTGCTCTTACATCCGGTGACAGCAGATGATTTTGTATCATACTGCTGGTCGTAATTAACTTTTTATCTGCTGTCTGGTGGACAAATTGGCCCTCATTAGTAATAAATACACTCTCCTGGCTCATCTCTGCCCCTCCCGTCTCTTATGCTTTTCTTTGACCTCTTGACTCTTGTGTCTTTCTTCTATCATCTCTCCCATCACTGTTCTTATCACCGATCTTCCCCCCCAGGTGATGAGCAGTAAGCTGGACATCGACAACATGGCGGGGGTCTTCTACATGCTGCTGGTGGCCATGGGCCTCAGCCTCCTCGTGTTCGCCTGGGAGCACCTGGTGTACTGGAAGCTACGACACTGTGTGAAGCGATCTGGTGGGATGGACTTCCTCTTGGCTCTCAGCAGGGTAGGTAGAGACAGCAAGGAGCCACTTAAACCCAGAAGAAACATCTGGGGTTACCGAAACACAGTGGGACAACATATCAAATAGAAAAATGAGCATATCAGTGTTTTTAAATTTGATGACGTAGGTGCAATATAGTGTGACTTTAAAAGCTAAATTAAACATTCTAACATTTACGATAAAATGGACAAGTAAAATGAAATGATGATTCCCACTGCAAGAAACTGATGAAAGGTACAAACCTAATTGCAGCGTATGCAGTCAAAAAAGACAGGGTACGAGACATGAGCCTTGAGGCACACCCCTCTGAACAGCTTCCTCCTAACATTAAGTAAACGATATATGTACTGCTTAGGATTATGCAGCCATATTATGACATGGCAAGATCTGAAATGAGAACGTAAGAAATAGAAGCTTATAAAACCATAAACGAGAATTCATCTCACACCTTTTCGTGCACTGAACGTGGTTTTTACGTTTCCATTTCAACCACACTCTTTAGTGGCTGATCTCAATAATTTGCACTTCCTCGACCTGAGAACCAATCAGTTCAATAACTTGTAGATTTGTAATACAGGGGTAAAGCAGCATTTGTAAATGACCAGCAGTTACAATGGACAATAAGATAAAAAACTTTTAGAATCTGTTCAATATAAGGAAACGAATTAAAAACAAACAAAAAAAATATATATATATATTACACTGGCTGCAGCCAAGAAGTCCACTTCATTTAAGGAAGTGCTGATATAGTGGGAGCAATTTTCAGATACAATCAAGATATAGATCACACAGAAGGAGTTCAACTCAATATTGGTTTCTGTTACATAGCAGGGGACAAGGATTCAGAGCCAAAATAGAGGAGTTTCTCTGCTTGGCATCACACCAGGATGAGGCCAAAGGGTCCGAGGCGGACGGATCACTTAGCTGTCAACAGCTATTTTCTTTTAGAGACACACAGTTTCTTTAAGTTTGGCTTGAGGTTGTGAAAAAATGTTTATTACGAAGTCCGGACAAAGAATTAAAGAGGTCAAAGTTAAGAAAGGAGAGGAGCTTTAGAGCAAACAAGAAGGAGGTCATAAGGGAAGTGACGTATTAAGGCGGGGGATGGGAAAGAGATTAGCTTGGTGTTTTGGAAGGGAAAGTGAGGAGAAGTCGAAGGGCAGGGGAGAGAAACTTCCAGATAAGAGGAGAAAGGAGTCGGCCAAGGCAGCAGCTGTGGGCTTGGATGGCAGAGGCAGCGGAGTAAAGCAGGTGAAGGGGGGAGAGGCCACGAGGTAGGTGAAGGAGAAAAGAAGCAGCGGGAAAAGATATGAGGAGGGAGGATGGAGGCGAGGAGGAGGAGGAGGGAGGAGAGACCGTTGAATTGGAAAACAAGCTTCATGGAGCACAGGGGAGATATTCTCGTTTGTCAGAAGATGCAGTGATGGAATGCTTGTTGTGTGAGTACCAAGGGTTGTGAGATTTACACCGTTATGCCGGCACGACGACGAGAGATTGTGATTTATTAGCTCCTCGTGTCTGACTTTGCAGAGAAAATCGCTAATTAATTCACAACAGAGGAGAGCTCTAATTGCGCTATTAAAAGGAGGGAAAGAAAACAACCTTACAACTGTTACCTCTGACTTTATGCTAACAACATGTTAGCACAGGGCTTCTCTAGTGTAACTGAACAAAATAATTAAAGCTCCATAAACAAAATTGTTGTTTTTGCACATTAGAAAGATCAGAAATCCCAGCTTTGTGCTATTTAGAAACTCAGATAAGAAATTAAAGAGGCAAATTCTAGTGTTTTAGCTATGTGAACATTAATTTCAGTAAGTTATTGTTTAGAAAGTTAATGTAGAGCATAAAATACAAGAAGGTACAAAAACTACAGAGTAAAACAATGACTGTGCCATTATGCTGCATCACCACCTTTTTCTGATCACTAATTTTTTATTAATAATTAGTGAAAATCAGTTGTCTCCCCTCTAGACTCTGATATCCAGATTTTTCCTGGGTTTTCCTGAAATCTCTTTGGAGTGCAGTTTCATTCGGAGAGTACAGGCATATTTTCTCGCATGAACGAACTGAACTTTTATCTGTTGCGTTTCTCATTTTAAGAATAAAAACATCAATCCCATGCAAAGGGCACCCACAGGACCTGTTAGCTGCTATCTCACACGCTACATGCTGTGCTTGCAGTCCGGCCTCTGTGGCTTGCTTTAACCCAATCGGTGACTCACCCGAGTTTCAATTTCACAGTGGGCTGCGCCTCGCGCTCTGGGGGCTGTGATAGCATTTCTGCCGCTGGGACTGCTGATTCATGAGTCCGGAAGGGCCTTTATTACAGTCTCTCCATCAGATGCGAGTCCCGGTGGGGAGCAGAGATTTACAGGAGACCCCACACTTTTAGTCATTAAGATGTGACAGATATCGATGGATGTTATGAATCATCGCACAGAGAATAATGGTCTTTTGTGATTTACATGGCTTCCCTCAGTACTGCTAATTGAGTCCCATCTATCTACAGCGAGGTGTAAATAAAGTTTGGGTGGGGGAAAAAAAAGCACCCAACACAGTGGAGATGGATTTTCCCATCTGACACAATTTATGACTGACTGATTCTGCTGGAGGTTTAAAATGTAAAAAGATGTCACGAGGAGCTGGTAATCTACTCATATTTTTGACTCTGTGGTTTCATGTTTTATTCATATGAAACATTGCCAAATGCTGCTGCTGGGATGTAGACAGACAGAGTGGAGTGTGTTGGAGCAATTCATTAAAACCAAATGAGAACAATCTTATTTAAACTCAAGTGGCAACAAACAACAACAAGAAGATCTGTGAGAATAAATGTGTCTTTCCTCATCTGTTCCTGTCAGAACCAAGAAGGGCTGCAGAATCAATAGAATATTAATCATGAACATGATGAACATGATGAACTGTGATATTAACATTTAAAATGTGTGGAAATTTTTATGGGTACCAGTCATATTTTGATGCAGAGATCATTAGCAGAGATGGAAGTGAAAGTACTGATCAGTCTGTTAAAATGTAAAAGTGCATCATGATTATCATTTTGGCCATAAACATGCAGCTTGAGAACCGAATGCTGGAATAAAAAAAATCCTTTCAGGCAGTTTTAGACCTTAGATACCCTTTTATAAAAGAGTAAAATTAGAAAATAAAAAAGTTTGTGGGGTAGACAGAAACAATTAGCACTTAACAAGTATTGTGTTTCTAACATCAGGCTTATTTTCTTTATTCTAAGACTTGACCAGAAGACGACATGTCGATTTCTATTGTAAATGCACTGAAATACTCCATCGATTTTTAGCTGAGAAAAAACAGGGTGTTTTGAAAAGTTTTTTTTAACAAGAACAGCAGAGAGAAACGCTTTAGTCGAGGACTGCAATCAGCTCTGGTTTTCCACTGCCAATAAAATCTCTAACTTTGTGTGAGGGGAGAAGCATCTGCTTGAGCGAGGATCATTGATCATCATTTCAGTCTTAATTTTTGCACCAGGAAATACAATCAGAGGAGACAATAAGGTGCATTGACTTCCAGTAAAGTAAGCAAGACTGCAGCTGACAGGAAAGGTTCCTCTTTCAAAAGCAACGTCTGTCACCTATTTTTTTATTTGCATCACAACAAAATAGGTTATTCGCTTTGCTCTCCAGAAGCTCTATTCCTTGCACATATCTCCGTCTACAACTAGTGTTTTTTACAGTGCTCTTGAAAAACAAAAACAGTCCTGTTTTCAGCTGAATGACGCTTTGTTTGTAGAAAGCTTTGTTCGGTTTGATAGTATGAAAACTTGACACTCCAAAAAACTTGGTAAACTCAGTCCAGAGTTCCTGCAAAACTCTTATCAATATTTAATTGTCAGTATCCCTGTTGTCTGTCTTTATTGCCACCCCCGTCTCCTGTGGAGACACAGAGAGCCTGAGGTAGAAGGAAACCACCTGGAGCGATTTCTCAGCACGCTACGAGAGAAGAAAGATTATTTTCTCCCTTTCAAAATATTTTTGTGAGATGCGTTGAGCCGACAGAGTTACACAGTCAGTGGTTATGCAATGCACTGAATAGGGATGAAGGAAAATACGGGGGATACGGGATGAATAAAAATACTCCAGTTGTAACCCAGACAAATTTACGGTCTTTCCGGATGCAGCACCGGGTGGATAACTGGATGGTAAAAGGTCTTTATGGCAGCCGTTTAATACTTATATAGTGGTACGGCAGTTTGGTACTACTTCCTTTAGCACAGAAAAAAGCCCCATGTGTTGTTTTCTATCTGGATCTACAATATGGACATTGTCTTGTTTTTTTATAGCTACTGACTTGATCAGTTTTATTTGAAGAGTGGGGTTATTATTTGTCTAAGCAATAAACTGGGTCGGGTTACACAGCAAAGCAATTTTAGAAAATAAAGGAGACTTATGTAATAAAGTTCTTTCACCTGCATTTTCCAAAATAAGTTCATACAGTTTTCAAAGTGTTGGATCATAACTTGGGTATTGGTTCCCTTGTCAGAATTGAGGATGTTGCACTCTCTTTTTCTCTCTCTCACACACACAGAGTTCATTCTTATCAAACTTGGCAGCCTGCTGGTCTAATTATGATCTTTCTTTTATCTCTCTACACAGGGGATGTACAGTTGCTGCCAGTTTGAGGATGAGACAGCACCTGGAGGAAGTAAAAGCTCTTTACCCCAGTACCACACCATGACCGCCATGCCTACGGCACCCCAGCAGCACCTCGTGACAGCCACAATAAATAACACCACAGCCATTGCGATGGTGCAGCAGCAACAGCAGCAGAAGCACCACCAGCAACAGCAACAGGGACAGACCTATAACACCATGCTACCTGGGTCACCGCCAACTACAGGACACTCAGAGATGGCTCTGGGACCCTCAAACAGCCCTTTACTGGAAGGCCCCATGCCCTGTTCTACCTTCTTGCCTCGACACGACCGCAGACTTGCTGTGGTTGATCGCTGGAACAGGCCAAAGCCGGAGAAGGTCATGAGTGGAGGCAGTAGCACAGGAGTGGGTGTTGGAGGAATAGCTGGAGGGATCAGTGAACTCCAGGCCCAACAGCAATATCAGCAAAATCTTGGACAGCATTGGAACCTGCCAGGAGGCGTTGCAGGTGGAGCAGGTGGAGGGGGTGACACAGGGCTAGATGAATATAAGCGCTACTATGGTCCAATAGATCCAGAGGGACTAGGAGCTAACTCGGACCAACAGACAGGCCCCCAGCAGACTCCCAAAGCTAATCCCAGAGGCCCTAAAGCCTCTGGGATGCCACGTCTGCCTCCTAAAGGCCCTCAACAAGGCCACCTAATCCCCAAACCACCTCCACCCATCCCCTCTTCCCCACGACGGCCTCCTTTCTGGAGACGGGGAAGTCTCGTTCAGGCAAGGAGGAAAGGCTCAGGAGGTCCCCTGTATGAGAATATACTCCCTCTGGGGAGACGGGGAGGTGGGAGGTATGGAGCAAGTGATGGAGGTGGAAGGAGAGGGCGACGTCCTCCTCCACCTCCTCCTCTGCCTGTCCCCCTTTCCTCCCCAACGCACACCCCTACAACTCCCTCCTCCCCATGCCGTTTCTACTCCTCATGCTCCAGTGCCTCATCCTCTTCCTCTTCTTCTACATCGTCCTCATCCTCTTCGTCATCCTCTGTTTCACTGTCTAGATCAAACTCCCCCTCCTCTTGCTCCAGCGACAGCTCCTACAACTCCTCACTGAGTTTCCGGTATCGAGCAGGTGACAGGGAGTTTACAGTGGAGGATGATTATGACTCAGATCTGCTCACAGAGGAGTCCAGCCTTCTCTTGGGATCACGAAGGAAGATTCGTTCACGTCGCATGTCCTCACGCTCACTGCCGTGCAGCCCACCACCTCCACCTATCCCACCGCGAAAGCCACGCCCTCAGAGAGATTACGGAAGAGAAAGAACAGGCAGCCAGCTCGCCCAACTACAGGAGTGGTGGGTTTCGTGGGGTGACAGAGAGCGAGGAAGAGGAGGAACAACAAGCCGTGGTGATGGAGGAATGGGTAGAGAGGAAAAGAGGCACAATAAAGAGAGGGAGCGTGAGAGGAAGAGGAGGAAGAAGGGCCGAAAGAAGAAGAAGAGGGAAGACAGGGAAAGAGAAAGAGAGCGAAAGCGCCGCAAAACAAAGAAGAAGAGGAAGAAAGAGGATAAGTTAAGAAAGAGAGAGCGAAAGAGGTTGGAACAGGAGGGGGGAGATGCTGAAAAAAGGGAGGAACTCAAGTCAGGGACACCAGACTACACATCATACCCGCCTCTAAGACGAGAGTCCTTTCGGAAAAAGAGTGAAAGCTCAATCAGAAGCTATGGATGGAACATCCCAGGCGAGGATGAGAGGAAGGAGAGAGAAGAGAAGGAGAGGGATGATGGGGAGGACAGCAGGGGGAAAGAAAGACACCACAAGCGAAGGAACAGTAAGCACTATCAAAGCTCTAGCAGTAAGCCTTCTTCGTCCGTCAAGTTCTGGGGAGGGGGCAACCCATCCTCTGACACTATTCCATCTGCCTTTCTGCCCTTGTTGCCTGTCTCCTCTAAAAGGAGGAAGAGTAAAAGTTCAGACAGGGATGCTGTAGGAATGGAAGGAGAGAGGAGGCCATTGCTTGGACGAAATGGAAGAGGTGAGATGCACTCCAAGGAGGGGTTATCCTTCCAAGAGTGGGAGTCCGAAGTAGAACATGACGAGGAAGATTCTGAGCTTGAAAGAAGGAAAGCAGAGCGAGGAAAGAGGCGTGGAGGAGGAAGGACAATGTCAGATGAAGAGCGGGAACGTGATAAGGTAGCTGGGATATATTCTGATGATGATGGTTCTTCAGGAGAGTTTGGGAAGTTTGAGAGGTACTGGGAGGATCATGAAGGCAGGGCAGTTGGAGGAATTGGAGGGGGAGGTTGGTTTTTTAGCACCTACCCCTCCAGGGATAAAGCTGGCAGCATCAACAGTAGAGACGACCTGTTCCTGGAGCGAGGAGAGAGGTGGGGGACAACAGAAAGTGGCTGGGGTTCCAGTGGAGGTGGTGGAGGGGGAAGAGGAGATGGAGGAGAGAGGAGTTGGGGATCGGGATCACACTGGCCCCCACCTCCTCTCACGCCACCACCTCCTCGACGATACTGGTCAGTAGACAAACTCCACATACAGGATGAGAAGAAGAGTAAACGCAAGTCGAAAGACAAGGGAAGAGGACACACTGCTTGTTCTTCCTGCCATTCCCCCAGACACCATCCTCACTCCCACTCCTCCAAATGGGCACGCATAACTTCTAGAAGCCAGGAGGAGCTCTATCAACACTGCCAGAGTTTTGGTGGTCCTCTTAAGCCCAAACATGACTCCTCATCTTCCTCTAAGCCTGATCGCTCACAAAATCCATCCAAATCTGGCAGCCAGTTAAACCTCAGTATCCAGCAGCGAACACAGAGAACAGATAGGGATCGAGATCGAGGCCGGCAGTCACCCCCGTCTCAGACCCTCATACCCAATTTGCCGCCCCCACTCCCGGCCCTTCCAGCTCCCCCGCCCTCATCTCACCCTATCCACGTTCCTCCCCCTACCTCTTCCTCTTCGGTATCCTCTCCCTCTGTGGTCTCATCCACCCCAGGGGCCCCCCAGCCCTCCTCCATGGCTTCGGCAAGTGCCAAACTACAGTATCAGAGATTGCGCTCTGTACCTCAGCCCCAGAGGTTTCCTCAGTCTCCTCACCTACCACTCAAAGCCAAGAGCCTTTGCTCACGAAGAGGCTCAGCCCATTTCTCCAGTGTGGAGAGTGAGGTCTGAAGTTCCACAACGAATTATCAATTGTCATTAGAGAGCCCTGCAAGGTCTGACCCTGTGCAGGTGATTTGGATCTGAATCTGCCTGGCAGCAAACCCAGCTGCGTAGCAAAGTCAGTACAGTATACGCACTGAGCCCTTTCCTAAAGTTCTGCACAAACGAACAAACCAGAAAGCCAAACAAACCTATTGGGGTAGGTCTAAGGAAAACAAGAGCAATGTTTTTGCTTACTAATGTTTCCTTTCGTTCCTCTCAGTATGTGAAAGACTACAATCCACAGCGACAACTCGCATTCTGAACTGGGTTAACCAATACACTAGGAGCAAATCAGACATAAAAAAGAGGTACAACCGAAGGAGACTCCTTTGCTACAGACAGTGAAGGGCTTTGGATGTTGAAGCAGAGCAGTAGTTTGTATTCAGACGATTCTTAATGCTTACTGAGGGCTCAGGAACTTTGTAGTACTGTATGCCTGCTGCTCTCGGAAGCCTTTAACACAGAACAGTGTTCTTACTTTTTTTTTTCCTCTAAACAAATTGCTTACCCCTACTTTCCTTTTTCCTTAACAAACTGTTTACACCCCCGCAGAACTGTGACGCCCTCCCGAGGCACGTTTGTTGTGTATGATCAATACCTTCTTGTTTAGAGGAAGAGGAGGGTGATAACCACCTTGTCTTCTCTGTTATCCATGCACCCTCTTTTTCTCTTCTATTTCGTTCTTTCCTACCCCCTCTTTTCTCTCCTCTCTCCTCTCTACTCCCTTATTTTCTATCTCTATTTTTCTCTGCTTTACCTCCTTTCCCACTTCATTCACACGTCTATCTTCTCCTCATCTCCTCTCCTGTCCGCCCCTCTTGGCTCCTCTCCTTGATGTGATTATTCTGTGTGTCTGTGCTTTTCTGTGTTCGTATTCTTGACAACAGGGTAAGTCAACTGTGACTGATATTCTACTGGCTTAATGAAAAGCTGAGTGCCAAACTTAAGTAGAGCTCGACATCAGTCTGTACAACATTAGCTGCTGTGTTTCCTTTTAACTCGTTAAGTATTCCATCATCTTCCAAACATGTGCAAATACACACACACACATGCACACACAGGCATACAGTCAGTTCATCTTGAGCAATACATTCTTCACTCTCTTTTCGTGTTACGGTTTTATGCTTTGAAACATTGAGTTTACTTCTGTGTTGTAGTTGTTCTTGTTGTTATTGATGTTGTTCTATATATCAAAACTTGTATTAAGTCTAATACAATGTAAGCACTGTGCCATTCTACTCAAGCTGCACATGAAACATTCTCTCGACTACCTAACGACGACATCGGAGGCAGTGTCTTTTCCCTTCTTGTATCTGACTGAATGTAAAGTCAGCCGCCGACAAGTGTGCTGCAACAAAAATTAAGACACTTGGAGTTGGAAATTGTAGCATTTACAATGTTTAGCTTGTTTGACTAGGTGAAAAGACATGAAGAGAGATGAATTCATCCCTCTGCCGATGTAGCCTGATGTAAGCGGCGTCACGCTACCCTTGCAGCGTAAGTGCACAGTCATCGTTTTCTCTTGCAAGTGGTCCGATTTGTGCCAAGACTACGATACAGCGAACATTTGCAAAACTAAAACTAAGCAAATCCAGGTGCTTGCTGTCAAACAGGAGATATGTGTCTAACATGCTAGATGGAGCTACTCAGTTTTGTTAGACGAAGTGAAAGCTTGTTGCAGGGAAATAAATATGAATAGCCTTATGCTAATTGCTCCTGCCATATGTTTTGTGGTTTGAGGATGAAGGTATGTATTTTAATCAACGTGACAGGGGGTTAGCCTCTTGCTAACTAAACAGTCTGAGCGGATGTGAAGGATTTTGACTAGTGTGAAATTAGATCCAGTACGAGTGCCGTTTTGATGTCAAAGAGACTGTGCCTATGTTGGATGCTAGCTAGCGGATGAGACACTATTGACGAAGTTCTGGGTCTGAGTTGTGGTGTGTGAAAGACACAGTAGCGCCTCCTGTGCAATCTTGTCTTTGAAAAAAAGGTATTTCTCACCTTGTAATTGTGTAACCAAGAGCTATAGCTTTTTAATCCATGACCGAGCTGACACCAGCAGTTACACTCAGATGTCAATTAGCTAGAGTAGCTAGTTATTTCCATCAACATTAGGACTTAGCATCAGGACACTGGACGTCAGTGGAGTTTTAGCGATGACTTAAGAGCCGCTGGTGCAACACTGTTTGTGTTTTTCAGTCGGTCGAAATGCCTGAGCCATCTTTGCCATAATAGTCTGGTCAGCTCTCGTTGTTTGCCTGGAACTGCATCTGAGCCATAATTTACTTCAGCTAAAGAAAACAAAAAGAAAACATAAGTTTTTAACATAAACTTATTGTGTAGAGTTTGTTTGCCTTTCATTGAGAAAAAAATCTATATATATATTTATCTTATATATATATATATTTGTGGCGGTGGGTAGCCTTAGAGAAAACTGTTGTTTAGCATTTTGATATTTGGGGATATAGTTTCTCATTCCAAGTCCATCACAATAATAAAATAAGTGTTAAATGTAAAAACACATATTCCCTCCTATTCACGTAGAACAGGGAAATTATTTGTTGTAATTCACTCTTCTCATAAATGATTGGCTTTTATTATAAACCAAACTGGAGGCAGTTCAGTGCTTTGTTTATATCACAATCAGAATTTAACAGCTCATTCAAATTTTTGTCAGACCTGAAAAGCGTGAAGTAAGTGTGACATGTTTTTTTTGTGCATTCACACCACGAGCAACTCGAGTCTGCCGCTCCAAGTACAAACTACGTCTGTAATCGTAAGGTAATTATACATCAGTGCGGTGCGGCGGCTGCTCGCAGCGTGAACACAAAGCTTTGCGTGTTTTCATCAGAGAAATGAGCCACCGATCTTTCCTCGTCTCCCCTCGCCTCTTTTTTCCTCATGTCTATCCATTGTGTTGGTGCGTGTCTGCTATTGTAAAGCTGGTCTGTTTTTTAAAAAACAAAGAGTATCTGTGGATATATTTATTTCATCTAAAAGAATTGCTTATCTAAATATCTATGATAGTATATTTCAAGGCGCTAAGATCTATGTTATATAAGTTTGTCTACTAAATTTCCAC
>JAUZTA010000010.1:1593367-1603761 GCA_034780835.1 Ctenochaetus striatus
CACACAGAGCCAAGTCAGCGACACACACACACACACACATCAGAGACCTCTGGAGCTGATGGAGCTCCCTGCTGGAGCGACGGGGGAGGAAGGAGAGGGTGAGAGAGAGAGACAGAGAGAGAGAGCTGAAGGCAGGGAGGATAAATACTGAAGAAAAGGAACAAAACAGAGAGAAACTTAGGACCACAGAGCAGAGAGTGTGAACAGCAAGGGCTGCTGGGAGATTAAAATGGAGCAAAATATCTAGAAAAATAAGAAAAGGAGTTTGTAAAGAAAAGAGATGCAACATGAGAAAGAGGGAGTGTGAAGATAAACGCGGTAAAATGATGCAAAATGGAAGTTAAAGAAATACTTTACTAGTTTAGTTGTTCGCATGGACTCCAATGACAAAAAGTTCTTCATACTGAACAGTTAATACCATGTTTCATAACCCAAACTAAAGCCTCTCCAGTTTCCATCCTGGTTATGGATGAACTTTGCATTATTCTGAAACAGAACTGCAGCGATAAAAAACGAGACGTTATGAAAAAGTGTAAAGATAATTCAGATATTTTGATAAAATAACGCCCACGGTGGCTTCCTGCAAACCAGCAGCTGTTTGCTCTAATAAAGTGTGAGATCAGCTCTCAGTATCGCTGATCGCTCGGTCGCCGTTTGATGGACGTTTACCCAGAATTCCCTGCAGCTCCTGGAGGACATGCAGACTGCTTCAGAGTCATTACTGTCACTCAGTGTTAGCGACCTGATGACCGTTCACACTCCGACTCTGGAGGACTTCTCGGTGAAATCGTTTGTGTTTGAGCGGTGAGCTGTGAGATTTCATGTTAATTTCATTTTCTCTGAATCTTTTATGATCTCGACTCGTCGCTGAGCCGAACGTCCCAGAAGCCTCCTGTCAGTCAAACTTTCTCCTCTGTGACCGAAGCTTCAAGTCCCGTTGGTGGCGTCTTTGCTTCGTTCATCCAGGAGACAAACGAGAAGGTCAGCGACTAACATGAAAAACATGAAGAATTCAGCATTTTGATGGGCTAGCCTGCTTTACTCGGTGCTTTCAGGTCATTTTAGCGTAAATATCAGCTGGAGAAAAATGCAGAGAGATCGCAGGTGTAAATACTCAGTGCTGCATGAACTGCAAGATGAAGTCCAGTTTTTAAAATATAAAAGTACCTTTAACTCTTCATGCAATGTTCATCTCATGCTTTTGAAAATTTCTAAAGCTGCAGCCAAAATCATTTGCATCTAATTTTTATCTGCTGCTGTTTCTGAATTAATTGATTTATAGTTTGACCATAAAAATGTCAGAAAAATGAGTCCAGATCCCCAAAAATATTCAGTTTATTGTTTCTCAAAACAAACTTTTACAACCAAGAGGCTGCGTTTAGACAATGTTCAGTGGCTTCACTTTAACTTATTGTGTAACAGAAGATTTTTTTTCTCGTGCGTAATTATGTGGCTGATCTTAATTATTTACTGTAAGGAAACTGGTGTCATTCTGACATTAAGAATGCTAAATATTGGGTCTTTGTTGAAGTTGTTTTGAGAGGCTGCAGCTGAACATTTGCAGCTAAACATTTGCAGCTCTGAACGTTTTGCAGCTCTGAACGTTTTGCAGCTGAACGTTTTGCAGCTGAAGGTTTTGCAGCTCTGAACGTTTTGCAGCTGAAGGTTTTGCAGCTCTGAACGTTCTGCAGCTCTGCGCTCCGGTGGTTCGGTACAGTGTGTGTGAGGCGACTGACCTTTGAGGAAAAGGTCAGTTGTGTTTGTGCACGTAAGCACAGGCTCTGCAGCGGAGTCGAACACAAACAAAGAACATCAGTTATTAAAGGAAAAGCCCTCGTCTTCATCACCTCAGATGGCTTTTACAGATGCATGAGGTTGAAATGTTGTTTTAGAGCTTTGATCTCATATAACAGTAAAAACTTTCAACCTAAGAAGCAGTCGTAAATATTATTTTTATTTTTAAAAAAATCCCAACTTTCTTCATAAACTACCTCCTCTGGTAATCAATTCTGTTATAATTAGAAAACAATTAGCTTCTCCATTCAGAATGTAACTGTGATACAGTTTAATGTGGTCTGTTCATTTGCACAGAGAAATTCACAAACAACACAACAAATTCAACAACTAATCTCAAAAGAAACAAACTCAGCCTCATAAAGATTCAAATTAATGCAAAGAAACTTTTCTTTTCACGCTGTGTAATTAACAAAAAGAAGCAGGTTCGATTTCCACTGAAACTTTTCCTGCAGGTTTCGTTTCATCCTTAAAAAGCCTCTGCTGTTTTTTTTTCCTGTAGTCTGGAGATCACGAGGCCGTCGGTGTAGATGTCGGTGCTGCTGGTTTAATCTGTTTGGCAACAAAGCAGAAGGTCTCGGGGAAATGAATCTTAGACATCAAAGTGTGACAGAGAAGCGTCCTGCTGGACCTGAACGCTTCGTTTCACCACGAACAGAGATTTTACCTCAGCTGATGTTTTATTTTTTTTACTTTATAACTAATGAAATGATTTGAAATTTCTCCTTGAAAAGAGAGAGTCTCAGAGAGATTTGGGCTTCCTTATTTAATCTGTCTTCAAAGCTTCACCAGCAAAGACATTTATGAAGAAGTTCACCCGTTTTATCTGCATTAAAACATGAAGGGGAGCTGCAGCGGAGGACCGTCCCGTCTCCACTTCTTTTACTGTTATCATGAACAATGTGGCTCTTTTCTCTGATCATGTGACATCGTAGAGACAATAACAAAGATCAGACAAAGTGCAACTGTTTAGTTTCAGCTGAACGTTGGGAAGAGTTTCAGTCAGGAAGGATTTCCCCGTCGCACACAGATGCTAACAGGTAGCAGCTGAAGGTGTATTTCACAACCTGAAATCAGAACTGATACCATCATTTGGTTTTCTGATGTAACACAGTTTAACATCGATGTTTTTGTCATTTTGGTTCACCGTTGTTTAAGAGCGAAAAGAAAAACACGAGAGAACGATAAAAGGCACCACGGGAGGAAGAGGATGAAAAGATCGAAGAGGAGGATTTGTGGAGGAATATGTGTTTCTGCTTTGCTTTAACTTCTCCTGGAGGACGAATAAAGCTGCATTACTGCACCACAGGGACGCAAGTGGGAGACGGAGGAGGAAGGAGGGATAAAACCAGGAAGAAACAAGAGGAGGAGCTGCAGAAATTAGAGAGAGAAGAGGAGGTGATCACTTAGGAATTTAAAAAGATGAGGTTTTGGATGAATGAAGAGGGAAAGAGGAACTTAAAGATGATCAGCAGGGCGGAAAAGAGGAGGCTGCAACAAAAACAAGCCATTTTTACAACATGCTACACATGAACACAGGCTCACACACACACACACACATGTGCACCTGCACACACACATGCAAACACACACACACAAGCGAGTGTCTCAGGAAGGGTGGCATCGTGGGACGCTGCAACAATCGGTCCTGACAGCTCTCTCTGGCAGAGCCTCGCCTGTCTGCTGCCATCGCTCCGGGCACTGGGTGTGTGTTTCTTTGTATCCGTGTGTGTGTGTGTGTGTGTGTGTGTGTGTGGGAGCAAGGTGACACACGGCTTGTGACAGTGATCTGAAGTGAAGTCAGGAGTCTGACTCACCTCGGCTTCAGCGTCGGACGCTCCGAGCCGACACCAAACACTGAGGGAGTCCTGCTCACTACGGCTTGTCGGGGTAATACCTTTATCCATCCGTCCGTCTGTCTGTCCGTCTGTCTGTCTGTCTGAGTGTGTGTGTGCGTGTGTGTGTGTGTGGCGTGTCATGAGATGTCTTGGGTCACCCCTAAATTCCCTCAAGCTTCTGGAGGTTTTTATCTTTGTTGTCACTGTTGTTTCTCTTTTCTGCTCTTATTTCATCTGCTTTTAAAAAAATAACACAAACGTCTCATGTAATACTCTGTTTTCACCACTAGTTGGCAGAGGAACTAGGATTAATACGATGTGCATGGCTGCCCTGTAAGAGGAGGGATACTCTATACTAATAGAATAGAAAAATCTGTCATTTTTGATGAATTTCTGTTAAAAATCATCCAACTCTGCTGTTTTTTGGTCATATTTAGCTTCCGAGATGGTTCACTTTTAGCTTAACGTGTCCACTTTCTTTACAGTTAGTGTTAAAAGCCTCATAAAAAAACTGTTAAAAATGCCCCCTAAAATATTCTTCTTAACATAAAAGCTGTTATTTTTATGTTCTGAGACAAATGAAGAAGTGCTTTCTGCTGTGACCGTCCAGAGTCATGAAACATCTGGTTCATTTTTCTTCTGTTTCAGCTTTAACTCTGATATTTTCTGTCTGGACTCTGAAGCAGAAGGCGTCCTTCATTCATTCATTCATTCATTCATTCATTCATTCATTCATTCATTCATTCATTCATCTCTCTAAAGAGCTGAACTGAGTTTCTACATTTTCTCATAAAGTCTCTTCTTGCTGGACAGGAAACAGGAGCAGCTCCTGTGAAGCTTCTGGGCGTACATGAACATGAGCATGAAGATGTTCTACAGCTCCACCTTCAGCTCCACCTTCAGCCTCGTTCTCTCAGATAGACTTCAGAGCTGATTCCAGGTCAGCTGAGGTCACTGCTGTGTTGGCGCTCACAACGCTCTGATAATTCTGTTAAGTGTGAGATTCTCAGCCGCGCCGTCGAACACACGACCGCTGACCTTCCAGTTCTTCCTCTGTGATGTGATTTTCATCGTGTTCGGTTGCATTTTCACACCCAGAGCAGAAAAAACAGTTTAATTTGTGTCAACGTCTCAGCCATGCTGTTCAGGCTTCTTCCAGTCATGCTGTAATGCATAAAAAGCTGGAAAGCTTAATCAGGAAAGCAGCTTAAGAAGACTGAGGGTCGGCTCTGATGGCCGAGCGATTCAGCAGGGTTCCTGTTAAACAATCCCAACGTGGATTTCCACCCGAGGAGAAATTTGCGGCATAAAATCAGCTCTGATCTCGAGTCCATCGAACGCCTTCAACCTGAAACACAGACCGAGTCAGTCCAACGTCACAGTTTGACCTCACTGATGCTCTTTGTGTCTGAACCTCTGCAGCAGCTCCAACATCTGAGGAGGCCGAATCAGCCGCAGGTCAACACCCATGAGTTCAAAATAAGATGTTAAACCATCTAAGTACCTTGTTCAGGTGTTGTGAACGAAGAATACAGTCAGTCAGTTTTAATTCTCTAGCCTTAAATAAAATAAAAGTATATTAAACTGTCTGATATTGAATCGTTCTTCTCAGTCCTTCAGGTCAGAGATGTTCACGGCCGCCTGTCAGTCAAATTATTGGCCAGTCGCTTCACGCCGCGGATCTCAGTGACGAGATCACACAATCCATCTACGAGTGTGTGTGTGAGTGTTTGTCTTCACACACACACACACACACACAGGGCAACGTCAGCCCGTCGGTCAGCAGAGGCAACGCGGTCAATATTCTGGAGTTGGGGAGGGAGGAGGGGTTTCCTGTGTGAGGTGATACCTCGAACACACCTGACAGAGAGCAACACACACACACACACACCGGAGTGTTAAACTGTTTCAAGAGAATGGTCAGAGAATATCAGGGATTTGGTCGCTTTTACAGTTTAACATGAACACATGAATGTTTTTTTTGTTTGTTTCAGACAGGTAAACCCTCCATCGTCACCTGTCTGCCTTTATTTTTGTTTGTTTCCTTTTGTTTCGGTGTCTCGCATTCAACGTCACGAACCTGCTGGAAAACAGTGAAGCGTCAGAAAGCAGCACGGAGGCCGAGTGACGGTGTTTCTTTCTCTTATCTGTTATTTTTGTCTCTCGCTCGGTTTCAAAGCGGCCTGAACGTTGTTGTATCTGTTTGAATGGAGACAGATGGAGACGACAAGAGTCAGAGATAACTGACGGAGATGACAAGCCTCCGTTTCCTTCATCATGGCTTTTGTTTGCAATAGTTAATGCTGATAAATGTTGTCGTAGCATCATAACAGGAAGGAGGTGAACCTTGTGTCCATGTGAGCATCGAGCTTCTGTCACTGCTCATTTGAGCTGCAGCCAATAAAAAAAAGAGTCTTTTGACCTGCAAATGAGATTGTGTCGAACTGAAGGCAAAATCCAGATGTTAGAGGGTGGTGTTGGGCTCTTTTGGCCAGTACGAAGAAGATATAAAGTTCAGTCATGTCGTTTTTTTTAAGATTTCCTGCCAAACTTCCAGACAAACGGGACCAGATCATCTTGTCAGAGGTAATAAGTGATAAACAGTCCAGACCGTGTGACCGAGCGAGACACTGTGTGCTTCCAAAGCACGTGAAGAGCCGGCAGATAAGCTGCAGGACTCGTCTTTGATAAACGTTTTTTTAAAGGACAGAGTGTGCCGGTACAGAGTCCAGCCGCCCTGTGACCTTGGAGAAGGTAACCGGGTTAAAACAGTTAATGAACATAAAGATACGGCACCGTTTTTCAGGCTTCTGCAAACAAAACACAACTAATTAACATCATTTTTGATTCTGCAACAAAGCAGGAACTGTGCCGTATGAATCTTGCATTGTGTAAATACTCATCTTTCAGACCCTCATTAGTTAAGCTGCGTCCACTGAGAGCGATGAGATGCATGCAGAGGTCATTTCAGTGGAGGTGAGGCTGTAAACATGCCACACATGATGTATTATAGCTCCTGACTCCTTGTATCTGTTCTGTATGTGGCACAAAATACAAAAAAGCCATATTTACAGACCCCTCTTCACATTTTTGAGTATTAAAATTCAAGCATTTACCCCTGAACACCATTCATAAAGGCTTTTAGTTTTTTCCCAAGCTTCCTGTTAAGCCTCTGTGATGCAGATTTAAACGGGAAAAACTGGAAAAAGACGAGCCTGAAGGAAGCGTCACCTCCTTTTTTCCATTACTGGCCTGAATCGATTTGGCTAAAAATAAAACCTGCAGGACTCCGCTCTGATTGCGTCGCGCTCACAGATGACTGCACAGGCCAAGTGTCACATCAGATGCGACTTGCATTATCCAACCTGTGTTTATTTATGTGGAAATCGAGCTGCCGTCTGCCAAAACTGCGCGGCTGCTCTCCGCTCTTGGTCGACGCGTCTCCGTCGCTGTTTCCTGCCAACTGAAACACAGAAGCCAAACAAAGGCTACGCTTACAGACCGACGGATGAGATTTCAGCTCAGACGGCGAAAACATTTGCAAACAAACGCCGGAATATCATAAAGATCCCATTGTCCTCGTGATATTGATAAGAAAGATGACTGTAAATCTGCATCTGATTGTTAAAAAGCAGATTTTCAGAGATCAATATCACAGTTTTCATATTTCGTCTAATGCACCTTTCAGCATTATGAGCATGTGCATTGTGGGTGAACTGCAATATTACTGCTCATTGAGCCGTCCGGTGCTGCATAATGACCGTGCTGAAGCAGGAAATCTGTTAATTAACGGCTTCAGGGTTTAAATGTGAACAAAATATTCATGATTTGAACTCAGAGGTGAATAAATCCCTCAGTTCATTTATATTTTCAATGCATTTACGGAAAAACAGTTAAGAGTTTCTCACATTTGCCTTTTTTTAAGACTGAAAAGTGACAAACTGTCGGCTGACGGGCCAGTAGGTGGCGCTGTATTGGAACAGAACAGATACAACTGCACTGGGACTGAATTGAGGTTACACTCGTCTCTTTTCTGCTCTAAACTTCTGATAAACTTGTTAACGAGTTAAAAGAACAAATGGTGGATGTGCCAACGGTGGCGGCTGATGGTGTTTGCCGAGTGTTGGCGTGTGTGTGTGTGTGTGTGTGTGTGTCGCGTCTCTGCCTCGAACCGGCTCTCACACTTTCAGGCGTTGTCTCACACACTCTGACGACACACAGGAAGTGTGACTTACACACTGTCGATGTCGTCCACGCTGATTTTGTAACCGCTCGCGTCTTTGGAAGAACTTCAGATCGAATTTTTGCTGCATTTAAACTTTGTTTTTCCAGCTTTTTTCAGCTTTTGACACTTTGTGGAAGTTAAACAAGCTTTGAATCAACACTGACGTGCAGAATTTTCACCTTAAAACGTTGATATTGTGAATGTGCTTTGAGCCAGTTGGCTGTTTATTCATTCAGCAGATATGAAGCAACATTACTGCTCATTGTTTTCTGTCCTCCTGATGAAAATAAGTCCAATATTTGCTCTTCAGGAGCTCCTGGAGGAAACATGTGACTCCTTAGTAACTAAATACATCTGTGTTCACCTGCTGATTGCTAACTTTGTCTGCTGTCTGGTGCTTTTTAGCACAAATAAAAGCAGTGAGTCAGCAAAACAGTGAAGTTGTCAACCAAAAGACCAAGACACTGAACCAAAAAACACTAAATCGCAATAAAACAAAATAACTTGATCTTTTTTTATTGCAAAAATATTGAAAAGTGCAGCTTAAAGCAGAATTTTAGTCTATAATGTTTAACATTTCAATGCAGTTGAATGATTGTTTTCCTAATTTTAAGCTTCTGTCTTGGTGGCTGAGATTAGAAGGACTGGATTTATTGTTTGCACGTGTTGAAATCAGTCAGCAGCAAACTGCAGACTTGAGTGATAAGTAAATAAAAGGGTCTGTGACCCATCAAGACAAGCAAACGACAGAAATCCCTTCATTTTTTTTCGTAAAGACGGTTAGCAGAGATTCCCAACGCCTCGACTGTGAAACGTTAACACCTGCTATCAAACCCACGGTGAGAACATCCAGTCCCACTGTGCTGCACCGTGTGACCTCCTGTTCCTCCACAGTCTGTTTTATGGCTCTAAAAAACACACAGAAAAGATGTTTGGATGTTAAACGAAACCCTGTCTTCATGCGCTGGCGACTGAACACCTGATGGCCTGTGTTGTTTTTTTGTTTTTTTAAAGTGTCCAGCTGACTTCACTACGTCAGCACAGTTATTGTAAACAAGAAGCCGTGTAGCCTGAGACGACCTCGAGCTGCTCTGCCCATCATCAGCCGGGGATTTAGAGGGAGTCTGTCCGACTGAAAGCTGTTCCTCCAGAGTTTAAAAAGGCTTCCAGAGTTTCTCATGATGGCAAAATCTGAAAGGAGTGAAAAAACAGCGGTGGAAACATCACCTTCAGCATGTTTACTGCACCGTGAACCAGGACAGCACACACAAAGAGACAAAACAGCCGAATACTGAAACACTGCAAGCAGGAAACAACAGAAAATGACCCCAGAAAGTGTTGAACAAGGCAGGAACACAGGATGAGCATGTTGGCTCACTTTTTAACCACCAGCAAGCCGACTACGATGGCAACAACAGGTGTGTCCCTCTGACCTTTCGTCCTTTAAACCACCTTTGAGTCCTCCGTTTAAAAGTCAAAGAGCAGGTTCTCTTCCATTTGACTCGACCTTAGAAAAACACTGAACGACATCAGCTGATCCAGCTAAGAGGCGACTTCATCTGCTAAGTTGCATTTATCATTTCTGGTCCAACATGGATTTAAAAATGCTTGAAACCATCAAATCTTGTCATTTTTTTCCTTTAAACACCGATAAAGAACCAAAGATCCACTGTAAATAAAAGTGAACAGCTATGTGCAGGATATTATATTTCTGTCACAGTGAGAACCGGTCAGTATTGATCCAACACACCTGTTTCAAGGACTCCCTGCTGTGCCGGCTTTGTAGTAATTGTTCCCTTTTAAAGACTGAAATTACAGCGTTTTGTCAAACGGCGCCTCGCAGCAGTCATGTAAGTTCCCTGATGTGACGAATCCTGAGACGACGGCCGCCGAGCAGATGCATTAAGGCCTCCACAGTCTGGACTCAGCTGCATTGCAGTGCAGATCTGGTTTCCCAGGTACAGCAGTCTTAAATCTGCTGGGACGATCTCTCGCAGTGGATGTGAACGTCTCTCGCAGTGAACGCCTCCTTCCTCCTTCTGTGGTGGTTTCTATTTGTACGAGCTCCTGTCGGCTACAGACGTCACGGTGTTTCTGGGCCTGATTGTGAGGCGTGGAGACAGAAATGCGACTGAAAGCCTCTGAGTGATGACTGCTGAACATCGGCTCCACTGTAACTGGAGGATAATTGATTGTAATGGCAGGCGGTGGAGCTCTGGTTAAGTTGCACGCAGCTGAGAAAAACAATGTGACGCTGAAAGGCTGAACTGCTGTAGAAATGCAATGAAAACACAAATATAAAAGTCCTTCATTTGGTTCTTCACTGATGCATTTTCATATTTTCCACAGATAATCAAAGAAAAGAGACTTTGTTTTCTTTGAATTGACATTTGTTTCGCTTTAAAAGTCAAGGGTGAGCTGTGAATAAGAAGACAAAACGCAGGCAGAGAGAAAGAGCTGTTGACCCATATTTACTGTAACATTTTCCCTCCCCTCCCCTCCCTCCGTTTCTCATTGACCTCCCTCTTTTACCCCAC
>JAUZTA010000010.1:1613103-1623550 GCA_034780835.1 Ctenochaetus striatus
AAAGGTGAGCGAGCGTTGATGCGAGCTGAATCTGTTGCATGTAAAATGCATCAGCCTGTTTGAGTCTGCAGCTTTCTTCTTCCGCTCATCTCTCATCTGTCTAACAATGCAGCAGTGCTGTTCTCCTCCTTCAAACATATCCGTCCTCGCCTCCTCTGCGACTCCCCAGCTGCCTCCCTCCATCTCAGTCTCACACAACGTGAATGTGAAAACACACAGTGATTCAGCTCAGAAGTGCAGGCGAGGAGACGATGGCAGTCCCGACTACATTAACTCGATCTCCATCTCAGACTGGAAGCAGAAGCATCTGCCCCGAACTCCAGTCTGTGAACTCCACGCGATGAATATGCAGACGACTGCAGAGACTCGCTGATGACTCAGAGTGTTTTACAGCTTTTTGAACAGGAAAATGAAGAGTTTTTACACTTAAACCGCCAAACTCCGACTAAATATAGAAAAAGACTTCTGTTTAGACCGTCAGTTGTTTGGAATTTCCCTCGAGGACGACGCACTTTAACATTTTCTGATTGTTTGTCTGAGCTTTCAGAAACTCTCAGAAATCACTGCTGCAAAAATAAAACATTTTCTGATCTCACAGTGCTGAGCTTTGCTTTGGATTGGTTTGCTTTGGTTTGGTTTGCTTTGGATTGGTTTGGTTCAGATTGGTTTGGATTGGTTTGATTTGGTTTGGTTTGCTTTGGTTTGTTTCGGTTTGGTTTGGGTTGGTTTGCTTTGTATTGGTTTGCTTTGGTTCGGATTGGTTCGGTTTGGTTTGCTTTGGTTTGGTTTGGCTTAGTTTGGTTTGGTTTGGTTTGGTTTGGTTTAGTTTGGTTTGGTCAGTCAGAGCTGAGAAAAGATGCTGGTCGGGCTAAAACGACTTTAACATGCAACTAATAACAAAGTCAGGCAGTTACTTGTGGCTCCATAATAACATCAAACTAGTGATAAATTTGTGTCTGACATACAACAATCAGACTTTGTCACATGGTTTTTACTTTTTTACTTTATTCAGCTTTTCAATATTACAAACTGAAGGTTAATTTAGATTTTAATTTGCAGATTTGGTTCAACAGAAACAAACTGCTCCTTCTTAAACTAGCTCATTCGTCCTCCCTCAAGAACCTTTCTGTAAAAAGCTGCATCATCCCTCAAGTTTCTCTCGCAGCTTCTCCTCTTTGCTTTTAATCACATCTGCCTTCATCAAAAAAGGCAGAAGAATTCTCCTAAACACTGATGCACTTTGCCAAAATGTGTCCTCCTCTCTTTGTTCACCTCTGACATCCTCACATCATCGAATGGAGACAAAAAAACATGAATTCTTAGTTAAATAATGATGAAAACACACTCAGACGAGCAGCAGGTGGATGTTTTTTCTGAAGCAGGAAGGCAGAACAGAAACCTTCCTGTTCGACTCGTGTTTCAGCCGATAGTTGTTTTTTTTCCTGGTGACGCCTCGTCTTTCCCCCCGTCGGCTCGTTATGACGCTGAGATGTCGACGGCGGGGCTCAGTGATGAATACGCACCGTCACACCCTCCGCCCCCCCCCCCGTGTGGTAAATGTAATCTGCTGTTTTTAGTGTTTGTTTGTTTAACCTGGATGTCCTGTGGTTGTAAATACAGCAGTGACGCAGGAAGTCAGCAGATTTAATCAGCTGGACGGAAAAACAGACAGTGTTTCCCTGTGAAGAGGAAAAATTCACAACAAATGACAGAAAAACGAATCCAGGACAAGTTTGTGTCAGTGAACTGTGTTAATTTCTATAAAACGATGAAAACTTAACAACTAACTTGGTCCATTTTAAGCCTTTTGTTAAAGAACATGTGATGGGATTTGATTGTCTTATCCTGTAATGACACTAAAGAAAATCACGTTTCCATCCAATGAAAAAGATGTTTTAATGTCATTCAGAGCACAGATGTTTCCTGGAGTTTATATTTACCATTTAATGTCTCATTTGCAACCAACACTTTTGATTCTTCCTGAAAAGATTCAGAGACATTGACTCTAAATCACCAGGAATGGAGACGCTGATCTCATCAGTGTTTCTTAAAGTTACATGGCAGCTTCCAGACTTCACAAAGAGCGGTTAGTATTCACTTCAGGCTCCGGAGAGCAATCACATTTTCTGTATCTGAGTTTAAACTGCTGTTGTCTGAGACGGAGTGAGTCATTCCACCTTTAGCTGTAAGATTTCAGAGCCAGAATGAAGGAACTGAAGGTTCGTTTTGGCATCGTTAGTCTGAAGTAAAGTGAATGTAAATGTGCAGAGATGATCAGTGAAAATAGTTCGTGACAAAAACTGACACATGAGCTGAAATATTCAGATTGCTGGTGAAAAAAGTCACATGACACTTCTGCAAACACAGTTAAAATACACAACATGATGACAACATGAACAGCCTGTGTCTTCAGCCATTTTGATCTTTTATTTTGCATACGATCACTGAAAAAACAAAGTCAGGTGATTTGATATAAAGTCCAAGATAATTAAAGAAGTTTGTGTCTGTTTGAAACCGAAAGTCAACACTGACTCTCTTTAATCTTCTCCGAAACAGACCGAACAGCAGCTGTTTCACAGGAACAAGCGTGTTTATTGTTGCCGTGATGACGATGAGAGTCACCTGACTTTGTCTTTCCTGTACGTTCGAAACTCAAAATGTGGACGTGTTAAATGACTCGTGGACAGTTTAAGATGTTGAGTTCTCCATGAGATCGGGTCAACACGAGCTGCAGTGCAGAGATCCAACCACAGCAAACATGTTGATTTGAATTCACACGTTTAAGTCGTGTTTTAGGGGAAAGATGTGAAGCAGGTGGATGTTTCTTGGTGAAGAAATCTCCACATTTTGAGGAGGAGAAAGAGGGATGGGGAATTAGAGAGGAAGGAGGGATGGAAAACTTGAGTAACAGTGGGTGCTTTCCAAATAAAACTTACCCCAGAGGGTGAGAGGATGGAGGGATGAAGAGGAGGGTAAAGTCTATGAGTCACGCCGAGAGATGAGGACAAAGAATCCAAGCAGAGAAAATTTATGGGGAGTTTGAGCTTCTGTAGGAATAAAAAAAAAACTTGAGATGGAGAGGGGAGGAAGGAGGGAGGAGGGGAGGAGGGGGAGGTTTATTAGTATTCTGGCCGGGGAGAGGAGAGGAAAGACGAGACAGAAGAGGAGGAGTCAGAGGAGGAGAGATGGGGGAAGCTGAAAAGAGAGATGGGTGAGGAAAGGTGAGAAGGAGGGAGGAAGAAGCTGAGGAGAAGGAAGGAGCTGACAGGAAGGAGAAATGTTGTGTATCTGCATGCAGAGACAAACACGAAGCTTTCTATTTATAGCCCTGCGTGTGTGTGTGTGTGTGTGTGTGTGTGCATAATTGTGCAGCTGGTTGTTTGTCTGTTTTTTTTCGTGAGAAGACGTAAGAAAATGATGAAAAGCTCCTCGGTGGACAATCGTTGTTAAATTGCTTTTTAGTTGCAACACAAACAGAAAAAAATGACATAAAGAAATGACATTTTTTAACTCCGTGCTTTTCTTTTTTCCCCTCTTGCAGCCCAGATGTCCCCACAAGGATAGAAAAAGGAGCTGAATCACCACATTCAGCTCTACAGTGAAACAGGTGAGGCTTGTTTTATTCCACATTTCTCTCCTTAAAGACACAAACCTGCAGATTCTCGGCTGTGAGCTGATGTTATGTGGACAGTCTTTCCTCCTCAGAACTGGTCCATTATTTCTCAATTATAGAAGAAAAGAGATGTTCTTGCTTGTGTGTGTTTATTTAAACCTGTAACATTCGTCTTTAGTTGTATTAAGATTCAATATTCCGACTCTTTTCCTTAAATAACGTCTTTGTCTTGTTTCCCTCAAAGTGGCTCCGATACTCATGTTGAAAAGTAATCTGACCTACTCAAAGTAACACCTTCCTCCACCCAGATTTCCTCTTCTTTTTTCTTTCTCTCTCTTTTTTTGGTTTATTTTTAACAGATCGTCACAGACTGACTGACTGACACACACTCACCTGAGGTCGCCACCTGGAGGCTTTGAAAGGATTTAGCTTCAGGCTTCAGGTCAGGAGCTGCTGAGGGGAAGGAGCTGGTGTCGAACCTCATCTGAAGTGTCTTTGTGGAAACTCGTCTGTGTGTGTGTGAGTGTGTGTGTGTGTGTGTGTGTGTGAGTGTGAGACGGGGCGGGTCAGGACGAGGTGGAGGCAGCAGTGTGGCCGTCTGCTGGGTAATCCTGTCCTTGGCAGCCGGAGCAGAGGACTCACTGCTTTAGCTGCTCGCCCTCGCTGCTTAAAGAGGCGTCGACACACAGGGTTTCCTCCGCAGGTCGGGAGGGGCGGGGGCGCGGGGATGGACACATTATGCAATTCGATGCAAACAGTATAAATTATGTTACAGCCACATTTCCCTGTGATGAAGAGCAACAAAACAAAAGAGAGAAACCTTGTTTTTAAAGATTTCCAGTAGTTTAACGTCTCACCTGACTGCAGTGACGTAAAGGTGCTCTCACAGGTTACAGGTGATGCATTTCAACAAGCCCGGTGTTGATTTACACTTTAAACCCAGAGAGGTGTCATAAACCTAAAGAAATATAAAAAGTAGAGATATAAAGATCCAAAAGTTTTTGTTTTTATTGTGATCAGTTTTCTTATTTTAACCTTTTTTTGGTACCGAACAGGAAATGTAGAGGATGAAAAAAAGGGAATTCAATGGTGTCATTGTGAACGCAGATGAAAACTACATATAATATAAATATGATATGCAAGAAACAATATACAATGTCCAAGCTGACAACAGTAAACGTTCACTATCAGAGGTTAAAAGACCCAAAAGCTGAGTAATAACATACAAACATGCTGCTGCTGACAAAGACAGAAGTGCAGTGATAAGTGTAAGTTACATCATTTATTGGCTGCAAACATTTAGTAAAATATTGCAAGAAAAGCAAGAAGCAGGAAAAAATGTCTGTTTGATGAGAATCTGACAGAAAAAATGCACTTCAGTCAGTTCAACCGTTGACATTAGCAACATTTTCTTTTCTTACACTAAAATAACTTTTTGTAATTTACAAACAGAAAAGTCAGAATTAAACTTTAATTTTTTCATGGAAAAATCATCTTCTGAACATGAACCTCCTCCATCATCACCAGTTTCAGTTTCCTGCAGCATCGTAACATCATGAAAACTGACGTTTACACACACACACACTCACACACTCACACAGACAAACATGGAGACACACAGTCCAGCACCAGCAGCAGCAGCTTCACTGGGTTCACAGTAAATGCCACAACGATTGATCCCACACTTGAGTCCGGCTCGATCGATGCTCTTTGTTTTCTGCTCGCGGCGTCGCTCTGCTGCTCGGCTCCCTGCTGCTGTGAAAAGGCCTCTGAAGCTGCATTCAGGCTGCACGTCAGGCTCCTGCAAGCACAACAACCGGCTCCTGAGGGCCGAGTTCACTGTTTCTGTGCAGGACGGGAAACTACAGCTGCGGAATGGAAACTATGAGGGCGTTCAGCTGGTTTGAAAAGAGCCAAAATCCTCCATCGCTGGTTGTTTCTGCAGCTTTTTCAATCACACAGAGACACTGCAGACAGACAAGACAAGAACAGTGACACGTTTCTGTCTGTCACGTCTGCACTCAGGAACAGTTTTAGATTAATAAATAATTGTTACGTTAAAGTGCTGACTTTAAGCTTTTTTAAAGGTTCTCACATCCACAATAAGTGGAGAAAATGCTGCCCAACATTGTTAAGTCTTTTCAGTTCAATGAGGCAAAAAGCAGTTTGATAAGTTTGAATGAGTCAAGAGACGAACATCCAAATCTGAACAGAAAGGAAAATACAAATGAATGAAAGTTTTAGGAGCAGGTCTGTTTCAGTCAGTAGGTGGCGCTAATGTTCCATTCAAGTGTCTTTAAAGAAGACTTAATGAAGAGAGCTGAGTCAAACCTCAGATGGTGAGAAAAAAAGTAGAAAACATGATGGAAATGTGCCGTTTCTGTTTGTTTCTTGTCATAATTTAATCAAAGTTATTTTTATCATTTTTTACACATCTGAGGTTTTATTTTATCTTTTCCACGTCATCATTTATTCACCAAATCTGTTTCTTTCACGCACTGCTGCATTTTGAAGCAAAGTTTTCCAGCTCATAAAACATTTTAACAATATTTTTTCAGATGAGTTTGCATTTTAACTTAAATTATATTTTTTAAATTCTCCTTGAAATCATCTGAAGTCATCCCCTTTTTTTCTGTTTTTAAGTTAAAACATCTCTTTTGCTGGTTTGTCAGCTTTCATTGTTCTGCTTGATTATTCAAACACTGACAGACGATCTTATCTCTGTTTTTTCTGTCTTTTTCCCATCTTCTTGTTCCTCTTTGTACTTATTCATTATGTAAGAAGTCTCCTTCACTTTTATGTTTGATTACTTATTTATACAAAGTAAGAACAGTATTTACCTGAAGCTTTCTTCCTTTGATCGTGATGGAAAAATTTCACTTTTTTCTACATCCGCTGCAGAGAAAAACTCCCCAAAGGTTTTTGCCTCTGCATTTTTTTCTCTCTCAGAGTTTGAGGAGGCGATCTGAGCGACGGCAGCAGACCTCAGATCAGCCGAGAGTCTCCGACACCAAAAGAGGACAGAAGATAAGCTGTGGAGGTGACGAGCTCCTCGACGCCTCGGCAGGAAAATCTGACAGAGCTGCAGACGGCACAAAGCCCCGGTGACAAGGAGAGACTGGCAGGTAAGTCATCTGCGTGTGTGTGTGTGTGTGTGTGTGGTCGCTGAGATGTTTAACTCCCTACATGTAGACGGCAGTCCATCTGTCCGTCTCGTCTGCAGGATCATGTGAAGAAAAGGCGTTTTTTCTTCTTCCACCTTCCTCACACAGATAAAAGACGAGCAGGTGAAATTCCTCGCAGGTGTGAATGTTGGAGCGTTTTGTTGTTTGTGTGTCTGACCTGAGATGATCCATCGACTGTTCACACCGTCCAGGAAAAATGACACCTGAGCAAAACGCATCACTGCTTCAGACCATGAGATGCATTAAAAAGCTCAAGAAAAATCAGACAAACAGCAACGTTTTGTTTTCAGTTTTTTAACACGCAGGTAGATTTCTACGCATTTTTTAAAGAAATATTTTCACTTTACAAGAAAATATTTAGATGATTAAATGACAGAATGATTCAGTAAATTAAAAATCAAAGACATTTTACAATTTTTTGTAGTGTAGATGATTTGCCAACCATGAGAGTCTTTCATTCAGAACACTGTGCAGAACTGTGGTGAAAAACAGACCTTCAGGTGGGATTTTCTGTTTCCTCTTTCTCACCTGAACCTGTGACTTCTCCACAGTTTTTTTTTACCGTAACACTGAGGATTCTGATCAGGTTTGGTCGGCGTCTCTCCAGTCCTTCAGGCAGCAGCTTCACTTCACTCCACAGCTTCTTTTTAAGTTGAATGTCAGAAGTCAGATTCACATAAACATAAAACAAAAGTAAAGTTAATTTCATCTTAATATCACTGTTGCTGTCTTTACATTGAGTTCAATACTTTAGTCAGACCTGCAAACACCTGGGTCACAGGTGTTAATTCACAGCTTCCAGCCAATCAGAGTTAAGAATTTTATCGCAGCCTTGGTAGGAGATATGCTATGAAAACACACCTGATGCATTTCAGGAGCTTTTAAAATAAAAATCCAGACTGAAAAGAGTTTTTTTTTTCAAAGTGCTTTGATCACTTTTTGATCCTCCGGCCTTTTTTTATTCCCTCGCAGAGAAAATCTCACCATCTTCATCATCAGCTGGTAAGAAGCTCCTCTGTCCTCTTTTTACCGAGTTTCTTTTATTTACATCACTGACGACCTCACGTTACCTCGAGTGTCAGCCACTTCAGAACTGATGACCTGAAGACAATTTAATCAGTGAAAGAACAGAGGAAGGTGAGTGAGTTCATGCTAATGGACAAACACTGAAAACCATCTCAGTAAGACAAGAAAAGTATTAAAAATGATGTTTGTGTGAGAAAATATCCAAAACAAGAACATTATTTGCTGTTTGTGGAACAATTTTTCAAATTTAAGTTACTCAGACACAAGGAATCATTTGTTTATTTAAATTCTTCTGTGTTTTTTTGCATCATTCCTGCAGCATGAACCAACAGACACGCATGTGAATGGTTGTATTGGATTTAATTCTGAATGGACCATCCCGCCCGGCCCGTTCACCGCTCCTCACCTGGTCTCCTGCCAGTTATCCCAGCATCCTCTCTGCAGGGCTGATTACAGGCCTCTTCCTGGAACAGAGGACGAGACAAGGACGCCGCGCTCTCCGTCTGCCAGGAAAGCTCTCAGATCGAGCCCGCTGGCCGAGGCTGCAGCTCCATTAAGATGGACGGTCCAATCCAACGAGGAGAAGGTGGGTTGAGACGGCAGCCAGCGGACGTCAGACAGGGGCTCCGGTTAATGAGACTGTCAGAAGCTGCTGCAGTTTACACTCGTCATCTGCAGGTGAGCAGGGTTCAGTTTAATGTTTGAGCAGCAGAAGACGCACAAACGCACGTTTCCCCGCTGATCTCATCCTCTTCCTCAGCAGACGACCAGCAGCTGTGAGCAGTTTTGATCTGATGTTTCAGTCCAGATGTGACCTTAAATTAATGTGTCTGTTTCCAAAAGCTCCAACACACTGCAGTGCTCCAAGAGTGTTGATGGTTGGTCACCTTTCTGTCACTAGAGGGCGCCACACAGCAGTGAAAGAGAAACTTTGATTATCTGAACTGTAAAGATTTCTGCCTTTTTTCAGCTGGAGGTTCAAATGTCTGCAGTTTCTTCACCTTCTCTCACACATCCATCCTGAAACACATTTTCTCTCTTCTGTCATTTGTCTGAAGACCGTGACATCATATTTTCCCCTTTAATGTGAATCAAGTTTGATTTTTTTTCCCCCTCAAATCAATGAAAAGCTGCCTTATTTTAGTTGTGTTTGCAGTTGTGGCTTTGGGAATCAGATGCATTTTTAATCTGTAAAAATACCTGCCTGCAAAACAAATTACCCCCTCATGTGATGCTTTTAGTGCTAATAAGTCAAAAAAAGGATTAATAATTGGAAAATAAACCAGAACAGTGAACAAAGTAAACATTGGCATGTGGCCTTTGCCTCTAAAATGTGACACACATCATCTCTGATGCACCTGAGGACATTTTAGCTTGATAATAAGAATTACAAACTAAAAGCCAGTCTTTATAAATCCAGAGGTGATTAGTTTAACTGAATGCATGCTTCATCGTTCTGCAGGATGAGGATCTTTCATGGAGATGTGAGCAGACATGAAGATGCTCACCAGGCTCTGTGTTCGGCTTCCTGGTGGCTCAGCAGGTTTTATCGCCCACTAAGTCGTCTGGACTTAAATCTGCTTCCTGACCTTTGTGGTGCGTCTTTCTTTTCCTTTCTCCCACAGACGCTGTCACATTCGCTCTTTAATGAAGAGCAAATGCGATAAATGTCATCAGCTAAAAACGAAATTATAAAAGGTCACCTCCATAAACGGTTTGAGTCCCCCGGAGCGACGCGTATTCGATTATTTCATGGAAAACCATGAAGAAAAAAACAACAATATAATACAAGTTTGTGGCTGCAGCTTCTTATTTTATTCACAATTAAATTATTTTTTTTCCTTCTTTGTTTTCAGGTGCTGATTTCTGTTTTAAGGCCTCTTTGTTTTTCCTTTGAATCTCATAAAATGCCTTTTACTTTCCTTCTTCCATGGTACAAAAACCAGTTTTATACAGGAGTTACCAGCCTCAAAAACACTGTGTCACATGAACATGTTTTACTTGTTTGGTTCATTTAAAGTTGTTTATTCAGGTGTCGTGAAACTTTTTGTCTAAAGGCCCAGATTATCTTGTCAAATCATAATAAACATTGCCAAAAAAAATTCAAAAACACATGACATGACAAAAATGTCCTGACTGACAGGGCATTTTCACATCTTCCCAAAACAGGAATTCACTCATTAAAAAAGCCTGGAAAGAAGAAATTAAATGCTCTGGCTGCCATTTAAATGTCTTTCAATCAGTCAGAGCTCACAGACACAGGCAGAAAAATGTCACATGATCACTTCCAGCAGCCATACCATGTGGCCTGACCTTTAGTGGCCGTATATAGGGTTACCAAACCACGACAGCGTGAACAGTCGAGGAGCAGGCCGAATATGTTTGATGCAATCAGGAATAAGAGTCACGCTTCAGCCATAAATCTGAGATCTACACAAAAAAGCTGTGAAGTTTTGGCCTCCTGATGGTCATCAGGTACCTTCATGGAGTCGAGTCAGCTGACTAAAAGAGATGTACGAGCACATGAATATGCAAATAAGAGGATACACATCACATCAGTGTGGACATTTATGACTTTTTTTTTTAACATAATTTCAGTTTAGACATTGCTGCTCAATTAATG
>JAUZTA010000010.1:1661839-1678723 GCA_034780835.1 Ctenochaetus striatus
TTTTTTGTGCGTGTTTTTGTGTGTGTGTGTGTGTGTGTGTGTGTGTGTGTGTGTGTGTGTGTGTGTGTGTGTGTGTGTGTGCGCGTGTGAGTGTGTGAGTGTGGGGGAGGCGGTGTATTATCGCGTGCATGTTTATCTCCCGCATGTCCAGCCTCTCTGGCTGCTGCTGCACTAATCTTTCTCCATTTTGCTTCTGAAAAACCAGCCTGTCTGTCAGTGGGGAGGCTAAAAGTGACCTGCTGTGTACAATCAAGCCAGCTGTGTGTGTGTGTGTGTGTGTGTGTGTGTGTGTGTGTGTGCAGTCTGAGTTTAAAACACACTCAGTTTTTAACATCATGTTGCTTGGATTTTTTGTTTTTTTAAAAAACTGCTGAGCTGTTGCAGCTCTGATGTTTTCATGGGTGGAGGCCAAACTTTGATGAGTCATGTTTCTATTATTGAAATTGTGTTCTGAGATTCAGATTCTGTGAGTCGACAAATGACAGATTTCATCTTCAAGAATGAAGGGCAGTTATGAAAGAGCAACAAGAGGCAATGTGACAATAATCAGTCAAAATAAAAGTCTAGAAAAATAATTAAACATCAAAATAAACTTAAAGAGCTTAAATTTAAAGCAGTTAATGCAGAACGGCCTGTGTTTAAAATAAAGCATAAATGTTGGAGGGTTATAATTATTTGTTTCAGCTGGCGAAGCTAATTTAATTACTTTCTACTTATTATCTGAATTTATAATATTACAGTTTATTTATTTGTTTATTAAATCGTGTTTTAATCATCTGAATCTGCAATATCACCAGCAGCTTATTTCTTTTTTAAATATAATGAGATAAAAGCATTAAATCAGCAGTTTATTATGTAAAATAATGGTGATTAAACCTATTTTTTAATGTTAAAATACCATTTTTTTAGCATCAAGCTTGGCATTGTGGTTAAATTAGTCAAAGAGACTAAAAACAGATTCTACTGAAGCTGTAAACATGTTGATTTCTGCTGTAAAGTTTAATGTATTTTGATGAGGGTCTCTACAGGAGACTGGTTAATGGAGTCAGCCTCAAGTGGCCATTCGAGGAACTGCAGTTTTTATGTGTTACCTTTTGTTTTAATCCTTGAAGAAGCTGCTGGATGGTGACTAAAGCTGGAAAACACCTGATTAATTCTGCTGCATGACAGACATTACTGAGCGTTACTGAACTTAAATAAACTGAAAGAGTTCAGGTCGATTCATCGATAAAAACTGGTTGTTTCTAAAATTTTCTGTGATGAATTTGTTCCTGTTTCTTCGTCACTTTGACCCTCTTCTTCTCTCGTTCTGCAGGTCGGCTTCAGATGCAGCAGGAGCTCCAGGGGCCTCGGAGGGTGATGGGGGCCCTCCGGCTCCGGCCCAGAACCTCACCAGCAACAGACGACTGCAGCAGACGCAGGCGCAGGTGGACGAGGTGAGGAAACTGCTGCATGTGGTGTCTGCACAGGATGCATGTTGGGATCTTTGACCTCGACTGCAGGAGGTTTTTTTAACTGAGCAGGTCAATCAGGATCATTTTAAACAAGTTTTAAAAAGTAAACAAATATTTGGCTACAAAAGAGACCTGATGACCTAACAAAGTTACAGCAGCACAACTGGCCAGATGTGTTTTTATTTTGATTCTCGTTTATTCCTGCTGAAACTTGATGTGTCAAGCTAAGCTAGGCTAACTACTGGAGCTAATTTGGTCAGATTGCATCTTGATAACATTTGTTTGTTTAAGTTTTGTAATGTGGCAAATCCTGAAATTCAAAATGGCTTCAGCAAAGGTTCAAAAAATCACCAGAAACTGAAATTAATAGCTTCTTTTACTGCAACTAAGTTCTGGTAACAATCTGATTAAGTAAAACTTTATATATTTCACTGTTAAAGTTCATGTTTTAGCTTTTTTTGTCATCAAACTATAATAAAATGTTTCTGTAGCCACTTTCATGCAACACACACATGTGTGAGCAGATATTCATGTATTTAAATTAGAATTTAAACTAGAAAATAATCAGTTAAAACTTGAAAAAGTAGCCTACATAAAAGAAGCTATGAAAGGAGAGAACTGCATTAAAGAAACAAGGAAGATATACATTTGTATAATTCATATGCACACAAAAATATATACAATATGTAAAATATCATTGAACCAACATGCAGGTTATAGTCTACACATTGTACATATTTATGATCATCAAAGACAAAACAAAGATGTTTCTGAGGCCGACGCTGAGCACTGAGAAGCTTTGGAAGCTTTGGGAGCTTCATCTTACCTGTGAGCCGGATGCTGACAGGTGTTTCTGTCCGACAGGTGGTGGACATCATGCGCGTGAACGTGGACAAAGTCCTGGAAAGAGACCAGAAGCTGTCGGAGCTGGACGACCGAGCTGACGCGCTGCAGGCCGGAGCCTCGCAGTTCGAGAGCAGCGCCGCCAAACTCAAGAACAAGTACTGGTGGAAAAACTGCAAGGTGTGTGTGTGAAGTCTGTTTCCCATCATGCATCAGTCTGACCCAGTGCCACATTAAGACTGTGGCATCCGTCAGAGAGTGTGACTGCAGTTCCCGTTTCAGCAAAGATTTAGTCGATGTTTCTCCTGTTTCTGAAGCTGCTGTGTGATGGTTCAGTACTGTTAAAACAAAACTCTGATATAACAAATATGAGACAAACACGAAGGTTTCACTGCACGAACCCGAAATATTTCATACAAAAAGATAAAGATCATGTAGATATCAGCGGCCTGGATGTGGACGAGAAATAATCCTGTAAATTCTGACCAAACTGCAGAGAAACTTCATGCAGTTTCTTCTCAAACACAAAAAAACTGATGAATCTTTTTAGAGTAAAGATTTGAGGCGACTTTACTGCAGAAACTCAGAGGAAAACAAACATTTGCTCAAAAACTCAACAGCTGCTGGTCTGCACAAAGCAAAAAGGAGAAAAAAAACAAAGTTTGTGTTCAAATAATCAAACACATCTGTCATTTCTGCAGCAGTTATAATTAAAATGGCAACCTAACTCACCATTAAGCACCATAAATGTTTGCAGTTAAGCTTTTTAAAAGTAATAGCTCTAATCAAATCAATTTTAAGTGTTTAAATAAATTTAAATGCCACCAGTTTTCAGGATCTGACTTCCGGCTGTTTTGCAGTTGAGAAAAAAAATCCTTTGTGATTCGTCAGCTGTGAAAGAATGCAGCAGTTTTGTGTCGTGACAGTTAATCTGTGCGTCGTTAGCGAACAAATCTGTGTGTTCAGGCTGCTGCAGACACAGGAAGTGTGTGTCGCTGCTCGTCCAATCATCACCTTCCTCTAACATCACCGCTAAATTAGATTAAAATCATCCAGAGGAAGTCATGTGATCTAATCCTGCTGAGGGTTTTTGTGTTTTAGGTGACAAAGTAAAAAAAAAAAGCTGCTGCACTTCACAAGTCAGAGTAACAGAAAACAGCCAGAAAATCCAGCTGTGTTCACAAAATATGAAAAGAAGTCAAAAGGAAAAATCTCCAGTTTGCAAAAAGGCGTTTTGACAGATCTCAGTTTTTAAAATGTTTATGTGGTTTAAAAAGAAGGAGCATAATCTGAATCAATCCTCCAGATTATCAAAAAAATCTGTATATTTGTTGTCTTTGCTGCACAGGAAAGCAGTGAAAAATGTAATCTGAAAGTAACAAGTAACTAAAGCTGTCAGACAAATGTGTAAAGGAAATATTAAGTAAAAGCGGAAATACTCAAGTACTTCAAATTTAAACAGTGTGAGAGAGTGTACTTAGTTACATTCGATACTTGTAATCAGCTGAGGACAAAGGAACGTATCGTCTGTTTTGTTGCTACGGTTACTCGTCCGCCATCTTCATCCCTCGTTCAGCTCCGTCACATCGTCCTCTGTTCATCCATTCATCCTCCGCCAACCCATTTTTATCTCAGCATCACTTCATCCGTCGCCCCGCCTCTGATGGACACACAGCGCCGCTCTGGATCGTCCAATCAGAGGCCACCGTGTAGGATTATATATTAGCGACCAGGAAGTCACAGAGAAATCCCAATCTGGATTACAGTGACGGTCGGGGATTAAAAATCCAGCTGTGATCTGTGATGTAACCCCACCCACACACACACACACACACTGCTATACTTGTGAGGACCCTCAGTGACAGAAAACGTTCGCAGCCTCAAACAAACTTTAATTCTCTTTTATTACTTTTAACACAAACGAGCTCACAATCAATCAGCCAGCAGCTGGTTTCTGTCTTCACACACACACACACACACACACACACACACACACACACACACACAGGCATCAAGCCGGTACCCATCCCTCTCTCTCTTTCTATCCCCTTGTTCTTGTTAATCTCTCTCGCCCTCCCCCCATGTGGATTTATTTATGGAATATTTTGGTCCACACACAATAACACACATTCACACACACTCTACCTAGGTTATCTTGTGTAACGTTGCATACTGTACAACAAACAAACAAACAAACAAATGACTTCACTTCCTGGATGACAAAGAAATAAAAAGCTATTGATTTGTATACAAAATATTTATCTAGATTTATGTGAATGACATTTTTACTCTACTTAAGTAGTTTTTTTAGTATTTGTTCCTGAGTATTTAAGATGTGTGCTACTTTATACCTTTACACTATTAATCTGACAGCTGGAGTTACTTTATGGAAGATTACTCTGCAAACATGTGATGATTCATAACTTAAAAACACTAAAGTTTCTGCTTTATTTATTTTGATTTATTCTGTTTCTTTGCTGATTTTAGATCTAATTCATAGTTGAAGGTTTGTTTCTTCCTCTCAGTTAAACCGAAAAGTTGAAAAGTAAATTTTCTTTCTGATTTTGAGGTTTTTTCTTTGTTTTTCTTCCAGATGATGATCATAATGGCAGTTGTGGGTATTATATGTGTCGGAGTCGTCTTCTGTAAGTTATCAAACGTCTCACACATATCATTTATCAGATTTACTCTTTAAAAAGCTTCTTCTGTCCATAAATACTCTGAAAGTACTCTGAAAGTACTCTGAAAATACTCTGAAAATACTCTGAAAATACTCTGAAAGTACTCCTGTAGTTTTAAATAAAGCTGTTTATATTCAGTCATGAGTGATTAATCATCATTTTACTCACATCGGTTCGTCTGCTCTTCATCCTCAGTGTATTTCTTCTACTGAGCTGGTCTTCAGGGATGGACACACACACACACCACACACACACACACATGTTGCAGGATGAGCCAAATCCAGCCTCTCCTCAGCTCCTGCTCTTCATCCTCCTCCTCTTCCTCACTGATGCCTTCCTCCATGCATGGTCTGTAATGTGCTCCAGTGCCTCCTCCTCCTCCTCCTTCTTCTTCTCTGATCCTGGTGGGAAACGAGTCTCCGGGCAGGAATCCTGAGTTTGACGGCAGGTGAACGAAATGTTTTCATGGGACAGTTTGTGTCATGAATTATTATCAGAAAAGTGAAATAAAACTCACTTTTTCCTCCTGAATTTTTCTGTAAAATGTCACATAACTCGAAAACCAAACAGAATTTCTTCTTTAAAACAGCACTTAAGTGTCATTCCACCGCTGTTTGAGTTTTTATTCAGTCATTTTTAGGAGTCGTAGCTGGTTTTGTTGGAGTTTTTGTTCCCAAACTGACATGAAACTGAGTTTTGTGGGACAGAGCGAACATGAGGTTTGTTTTGATGATGAAGAAAAAGTATTTTGAACCTGAGCTGATGGATCCTGCTTCGTTTCCCTTCCTGTCCTCTCAAACTTGTGCAGCATCCTTCAGGGAAGCTGCCCCCTTGCTGTCAGTAATGGTACTGCTGCTGTTGTGTTTCCACATGAAGCAGAAGTTTGACATTCTGGAGAAATGCAGCAGTAACAGTTCAGACTTTTCTGTTGTTTGTGTGCAGCCTCAGTGTGATTTATGTGACGCAGCAGCAGTTTTATTGGTTTTATTCTCTTCGTCTTGTGAACCTGATTCGTGTTTCTTTGTCTGAACTCTGCTTGAATGTGATTCCTCTGTATGAAGGATGTTTGAGTGAGTGTGGATGATCTACCATGACGCTGTAGAAACTAAAGGTTTGATCATTTTAAAAATGTAAAGATTAAATTATTCCACATAAAAGCGGATCAGTGCTTCTTCTCTCCTGCTGGAAGTCAAACGTTGAAGAAAATGTGAGAAACTTTGCATTTGACATTTAAAAGATAACAGGCAGCGTTATTCTGATTTCAAATAAATTCATGTTTGCAACAGAAATGTCGTGTTTGTGTCCTGATTCGAGTTCTGTTGTTTCATCCTGCTGGTGGAAAATATCACAAATGTTCCTCTGAAGGTTTTAAAAACAGTGTGAAGCCTGAAAAGAAGGAATTGTCCTGCAGGTTCAGTTTGTGTGATTGAAGCGGATCGACTGGCAGAAATGGAATAAAATATAAATACTTTTGTTTTCATTTGTGTGGAATCACCTGAAAATGACGACAAACCAAATTTTTTTTTATTACATTTTTTTATTTAGGTCCCAAAAAACCATCATAATAACATTATATCAATAATATTAATACAGAAATTGAAAAAAGGAGGAAAAAAATAAAATAGCTTTTCTGTCCACAGCCTCAAACTGGGGGGGGTTGGGTGGGTGGGGGGTCAGGGGTTGGGGGGGGAGGGGATTCAATCCTCCAGAAAAAATTCTGTAAAGTCTTTCCATTGGGAGGAAAAAAAGTGAAGTGGGCGTGGCTTCAAGCTCGAGAGCGCTGTCCGTCATTCTGCTGTGCACCAATCAGGAATGTCGAGGTGAGGCAGGGGGTTGGTTTTCGAGGTAAAGAGCAGAGTTTCAGTCTACTGCTGCGACATCTGGAGGAGAGACGAGAGCGTCGGAACGTCAACATCTGGGGGTCTGAGGGGCTTTTTAAAACTCTGACCTGTGTGTGTTTTTACCTGTGTGGTTGTTTTTGTTTGTGTCTGTTCCTATGTGTGTTTTTGTACCTGTTGTGTCTGTGTGTGTGTGTTCCTGTGTATGTGTGTCTGTGTGTGTGTGTACCTGTGTGTCTGTTCCTGTTGTGTCTGCACCTGTATGTGTGTGTTCCTGTGTGTGTTTGTGCTTGTTGTGTCTGTTCCTGTGTGTGTGTGTGTGTGTTTCTGTGTGTTGTTGTACCTGTGTCTGTTTGTACCTGTGTGTTTGTCTGTCCCTGTGTGTGTTTGTTCCTATGTGTGTTTGTGCCTGTGTGTGTTTGTATCTGTGTGTGTTTGTATCTGTGTGTGTCTGCATGTATCTGTGTGTGTACCTGTTGTGTCTGTTGTGTCTGTACCTGTGTGTGTGTGTGTGTGTGTGCCTGTTGTGTGTGTTCCTGTGTGTGTGTACCTGTTGTGTCTGTGCCTGCGTCTGTGTTTCCGGTCCTCGGCTCGCCAGCCGGCTCAGGATGTTCCTCTCAGACATCTGGAGTCGCACGGCAACCGGCGGTATCCGGGCGATGGTTGCCGGGAGGCGGGTCACATCCGCCTTCATGTCGCTCAGCAGCTCCTCCAACTGCTTCAGCACTGAGAGAGAGAGAGAGAGACATGAGGAGCTATGGTCTCTCGCTCGCTGTGAGGTTTGTTCATCAGGTTCATCAGGTCACATTTAAGGTGGTTTGTTTACATTCTGGTTTTATTTAATATATTTTTTCACTCTTTACGTTTTCATGCTCTGATCTCATGGATCATCAAACTGGTTAATGGGTTGAACAAGAATATTAAAAACTAAAAAACACACTGATGCAGTTAAATTCGATCTGTGTGTGAGTGTGTGAGAGTGTGTGTGAGACGTCCCACTTCCTGCGCCCTGCCTCACCTTTGTGCAGGACGGCGTTGGCCGGTTTGTTCCCGGACATGGACTCCTTGCTGAGGTGCTGGTGGGACTCGGCCAGACACTCCACCTCGCTGAAGCGGGTGTTGAGGGCCATGGAGGGGTGGGAGGGGTCCTCGGACATGTTGAGGTAGGCGGCGCGACGCAGCTGCTCCTCGATCACCAGCGCCTGCTCCAACAGCTGGAGGAGGGGGAGGGGGGAGGAGGCGTCAGTATGACATCATCGTAACAATCGGAGTTAAAAACAGCTTCTGTGAAACGTTTGTTTTATTTGGTCTCCATCTCGTCTTCAGTCCTACCTTGAACCTCCTGGCCAGGAACTTGTTCTTGATTTCCAGGAAGTTGCCTCGGTTCATCTCGCCCTTGAAGGGCTCGTTGAGGATGGCGAACTTCACGTCGTTCTGGATGTCCTGCCAGCGAGCGTACCCGTGTCTGGAGGGGGGGGCGTGGTCAAGGAGAACAACCGCTTCATCACAAAACATCAAACCCCGACATAACACCCCGACCCCAGCCAATCAGAATGAGCGAGCCAATCACAGGCGAGGAAAAGGATACTGAATGATGCCGGCCAGCAGCCAGTAGTCATGACGACGGTGCCAGATCTCATTGGTCTTCTTGGTGACGGTGGCGGCGCGTTCCTCGTTCTGCCACAAGGAGTGAAGCTCTGAGAGAGAAGAGAGACGTCAGCTATGAAGACCACAAGTGTGTGTTTCTGTGTGTGTGTATGTGTTTCGCTGTGTGTGTGTGTGAGTGTGTGTGTGTGTGAGTGTGTGTGTGTGTGTGTGTGTGTGTACCTGTGAACCCTCCGTCAGCGATGTTAAACATGAACCTGGTCTTCGCCTTCTTCTTCTCCTCGCTGGCGGCTCCAGCTGTTGCCGTGGCGGTTGCCGTGGCGGCAGCAGCAGCAGCGGTGGCTGAAGCTCCGCCCTCCTTGCTGCTGTCTCCGTTCTGCAGTTTGGTCGCCTCCTCCGGCTTCACGGCCTCCTTGTCCTCCTTCAGCTCTGCAGAAGAAACATCAGACATCAAGAAAGATCAGACGACACTGAACGAAGCTTTGAGGAAAAAAAACAAAAACTTCCTGTTTCACAAACTTAAATGTTTCATTTATGTTAAAGTTCCGTGATTTTTTTAAAAAGAAGGAGGCGTTCAGGGTTTGCTACCTTTCTTTTCATCAGCAGGAGGAGTTGTGTCCATCTTTTCTTCCTTCTTTTCTTCTGCTGAGAAACAGAAGAAAAACAAAGTCAGCCATGATTTTAATGATAACAGATCAATAAACTTCGACCTGCTCTGTTGTTGGTTTTATTTAAACAAACGTCTTCATACAAACAAAAAACTCATCTCTGTTCTTTGTTTATTGTTAAAAATCTGCTTTTATGCCTGATTTCTGATGAGAAAAAGTTGTAAAATCAGAAAAATTAAAGAGAAAAGAGTCTCACCTTTGACCTCGGGCTCCTCAGATTTGACCTCTGACCCCTCCGTCTTGGTCTCTGAAGGCGGTTTGGTTTCCTCTCCTCCCTCCGGACTCTTCTTCTCCTCTCCTGCCTCCTTCTCCTTCTCACCCTCCTTCTCCTTGACGCTCTCTGTTTCTCCGTTGCTCGGCTTGTCCGTCTCCATCGGCTCCTCGCCGTTCTTCTTGCTCTCCTGCTCGGCTGGCTGACTCTTCTCGTCGTCGTCCGGGATGGAGATCACCTGCAGGAGGTCGGTTTTGTTAAACATCTCGGAAAAACAACTTCAGAATCCAAAGTTCCTACTTTTATTCCCGTCACTCAAACACATCTCGTCTTTACCTCGTTTGCCTTCGCCGTCTCTTTGCCGTTTTTCTCCGACTCGCCTTCTTTCTTCAGCTCCTTCTCGGCTTCTTCAGTCTTTGAGGATTCATCAACTACAAACACAAACACATTCATTTAATCTCCAAGATGCTCGTATTTAAAGTGTAACAGGAAGTTACTGCGTTGCATTGATCCCTGAGCAGCGTCTGTACAGAGGTGTGTGTGTGTGTGTGTGTGTGTGTGTGTGTGTGTGTGTTACCTGGCGCAGGTGTGTTGGGCTGCGTGTCGGCGGGCGTGCCGGTGGACGGGGTTTTCCCGGGCGATTCCGGCTGAGCTGCGGCCTTCTTGCTCTCCTCCAGCTCGGCCATCCAGGGCATCGACCACTGACCGTTCACATGCTCGAACTCCTGAACCTGCAGGACGCCAAGAGCCGACAGTCAGCGAGACGGCGACGAACCGCGGCGAAAAACGGTCAAAACACCGAGAAAAATTATTGATGAGTCAACGAGGACAGTAACCATTCAGGTAAATTAAAAATGTTCAACTTCAGTAATTCTATAAAAAACAAAATGCACAAATCCTCAAAAAATAAAAACAATCACTTATCAACTTTAAAAGAAAAAAAAGCTGCATCTGTTACCTTCTTGCGAATAAGTGACATAACGCCGATGCGGGTGAGGACGTGTTGCCGTGACAACCCTTCTCTGGGGACGCCGTCTGCGAAGGTCTCGGCCCCGTCGGCTCCGGGTTCACAGAGGTGACGCATGAACAGAGAGACGTACGCCCTGAGAGAGACAGGAAGCTGAGTGTTTCAGCACTTAAACTGTTAGCATTAGCATCTATGCTACACTTTAAGCTACTCTGAGGTTATCATCTGCTTGCTAGTTAGCTTAACAAAGTAGCTTCTAACCCACATCTGGCTAACCTGAAGTCTCGATCTCGCTAGCTGAAGTGAACTTACTTGAACTCTTTCTCAGACTTCCCTCGCAGGTCTCGGACCAGCCACTGGGTAGTGAAGGCATCTTGGGGAGGCATCCCATAACGCATCACTGCGTTCAGGAAGGCCTTCCTCTGCCGAGAGTTGAAGCCCAGCACCTGGGAGGCAGAAAGAGTCGGGTTCATTCACAGAAACATGAGAGAGAGGAGCAAGGGAACGGTCACAGTGGAGCTCTGAGCTGCTCACCTCGATGTTGCCTCCCACCCTGGCCAGCAGGGGGGGCAGTGGCTTGTCTTTGTCGTTCCTCAGGCCCTTCCTGTTCGGCCTGCGAGAGTTGGCTGCAGAAAGGAAGATTCTTTTTGTTATTTAAGCTAAAAAGTGATTTAATTGGTCAACTTAATGTTCATTTGTTTTTATTTGGATATTTTTTTGTTTATATCTTATTTATCTCTGTAATGTGTCAACAGGTAAACACAGACGGTGGTTCTCACCTTCTGTTCGCTCATCAAAGTCTTCGTCTCCCTCCTCAGACGCCACAGAGTAATCTGATTGGCCGTCAGACTGGTCATCCTGCCAATCGGCTTTGAGACAAAAACAAAAGATTTTCAATCCACAGACCGAAAAAAAACAATCTTTTAACATCACTTTACTGTTTTTGTTTTGTTTCTAAAACACTACAATAAGGAGATTTTTACCGACAACTTAATGTAAATTAAAAAAGATTAAAACATGAAGCAACATCAGCACGAAGAGACGAGAAACCTTTTCAAATTTTTAAACAAAGAGTTGACTTTTCTGCCTCCTGTCATGAAGAAAGTGATCAAAGCATCTTCTGAAACATCTCCTCTCGCCTCACCTCTGTCTTCTTGCGAGCCGTCGTTGTAGTTGACCTGCTTGCGGATTCGTTTGCCTTTGCCCAGGTTGCGAGCCAGATCCTCCTGCTGCTGCTCGTAATGGTGACGCAGCAGCTTCTCCCAGTAGTCCGGATCCACGCTCTCCTCCTGCTTGATGATCTCCCGCTGCACCTCCTCTTCCTGAGCAAAGGAGAAGACATGGAGAAGCAGTCAAAGAGAGCACAGACATGGAGGAGTGATTTCATACGTCAGGTTTCCTCTCTGCGGATGCTCACCTCCTCCTCCTCGTCTTTGACCACATACTGAGCCACCTTGAAGGAGCTCAGGTACTCGTTCATGCTCTGCAGCTCCGTGTCGTCCGTGGCGTCCTGGTTCCTGTCCAGCAGACGGTCGATGGCCTTGTCGTCGTAGTGAATGACGCTGCTGTCCTCCTCCTTGTTCTCACCTGAACACAAACATCAGTTTTAGTGTCTCGTGTCTCGTGTCTCCACTGAGACGCTCCGTCCTTCACATCCGTTCATCTCTCACCTTCTCCCTCGTCTTTGAAGAGCTCCTCCGTTCCGAACTTGAGGATGTCGTCCAGCTCCTGTTTGGACATGGAGCCCGTCTTGGATCCGAGACCGGGTCGGACCACCAGATGAGTCAGCATCATCTTCTTCTTAGCAACCTGAGCAGAAGAGCAGCCACGTGTTAACATCTGTTCAGCAACACCTGCCCGACAGAAGACAAGCAGGTGCTGCTGGCGGAGTTTTCATGTGTTGCATCTGTCCCGTTTACCTGAGTGATCCTCTCCTCCACGGAGGCCTTGGTGACGAAGCGATAGATCATCACCTTCTTGTTCTGACCGATACGATGAGCTCTGCTGAAGGCCTGAGAACCGAGGAGAACGGTCAACATGAAAACTTCACAACATCTGCTGAACTTCTCAACAAACTAAACGTGAGAAACCATCTGCAGTTTGATAAAACCGGCTCCTGCTGTACCTGGATGTCGTTGTGGGGGTTCCAGTCGGAGTCGTAGATGATGACGGTGTCGGCGGTGGCCAGGTTGATACCCAGACCTCCAGCTCTTGTTGAAAGCAGGAAGGCGAACTGCTGAGCGCCGGGAGCTGAGAGAGAGAGGGAGACCAGGAGACGAAGGTCACTTTACAGAACTTTTGTCATCACAAGTTTCCACATTTCTGACCTGAAACCTCAATAAAAAGTAACTTAAAACTGTCCTCTAACTCCTGGGCTCAAGTTTAGTCATTAAAGGTGATCAAAAAGGTGGAGTTGGAGCTTCCTGTCTCACCGTTGAAGCGATCGATGGCTTCCTGTCTCATCCCTCCGGTGATCCCTCCATCAATCCTCTCATACTTGTATCCCTCGTTCTCCAGGAAATCCTCGAGCAAGTCCAACATCTTGGTCATCTGCAGCAAAAAAAACAGGGGAAGCTGATGAGATTTCTGGTTTCTGAAGGTCACATTTTCAGCTTCTTCTTCTCATCTGAACTGAGATACTTCAAGATAAGTGTAAGTTGCAGGGTGAGTCTGACCTGAGAGAAGATGAGCACCCTGTGTCCTCCCTCCTTCAGCTTCCTCATCATCTTCTGCAGTAACAGCAGTTTCCCAGCAGCCTTTGTGAGGGCGCTGCCGTCGTACATCCCGTTTGGCATCTTTGGAGCTTCCTGTTTGAGGCGACCAATCAGACATTTATGTTTTGCAAACTGCTGAAAAGTTGGGCTTGGAAAACAAAAGTAAACGATCTCTCTTCTACAACTGCACTTTTATCAAGTTTGTGTGGAAACCTGATCTAAAAACTTCAACATTTCCCTCCTAAAAACAAATAAAATGTGATTTTGAGTCTTACGATAGCAGCCGCCGGGAAGAGGTAGGGGTGGTTGCAGCATTTCTTGAGGTCCATGACGACGTTGAGCAGAGAGACCTGGTTTCCTCCTCCTTTGGTGTTCAGAGCCTCAAAGTTTTTCGTCAGGATGAATTTGTAGTACTTCCTGTAAAACAAAAAGACAAATTTACAGTTTTCTCCTCAGACTCGCCTCATTTTAAGTTTTCTCTCCAACCATCGCAGCCTCGGTTTCCCTCTGCACTCACTTCTGCATGGGGCTGAGCTCCACTCGGACGATGAGCTCCGTCTTGGAGGGCATGTGTTTGAAGACGTCGGCCTTCAGTCTCCTGAGCATGTGTGGACCCAACATGTCGTGCAGCTTCTTGATCTGATCCTCCTTCGCGATGTCGGCGAACTCCTCCAGGAAGATCTCCAGTTTACTGCAAACAGAAAGACACTGAAGCTCAGCACAGCGATGTCAAGGTGAGTTTCAGTCTGATGTCATGATTTTCACATTCATTTGTCTATTCCAAAGAAACATGCTCTTAAAGCCTGTCAGGTTCATTTAAACTAGTGGTCTTTAAATAGGAGACTAGGTGACCTCATAGAAATCTGAGGGGAAAAGCCAAAAAACACAAAATCAAATCCATTTTTGCAGACTTTCTTCTCATTCTTGCTTTTTTTCTTTGAATTGCTTGAAAGTAGAGGACACAGACGGATGTAAACTGTTGACAAAGCTTTGCTGGAAATGAGGAAAACGCTTGTGAGCAACTGCTGTATATGAACAAGAAGATGTGCAAAGTTCTGCACAACTCTGACGCTGATGATCTTCTCGCCTGCACAGCAACCTGAACACATAACATCTACTTTTTCTGCAAGTTCACTTTCGTTAATTTTCATTTAAACATGGATCCATGCATCACATGTTTACACCTGAAGGAGAACAAGCAGCAGCTCGTGTGTCTCCATAAAAGAAGAACCTTATCTAACAGAGTCTGGAGCTTACCTGAACCTCTCAGGTGTGAGGAAGTTGAGCAGGTGGAAAAGCTCCTCCAGGTTGTTCTGCAGAGGAGTTCCGGTCAGCAGCAGTTTGTGCTGCAGAGGGTAGTTGTTCAAAACCCGGAAAAACTACAGCAGAGGAAACAAAGACAAACGTGAGTACAGCTGTTTCTGCTTCAGCTAAACTTTGTTAAAACCGTCTCTACACTGCAAGTCTGTAACCGTTTTATTCAAAATGTTTTCAAGAAGAAACTGCAGGAAACAGGATCAAATATTAAAACAGTATAAAGCAGTGATTACATTGTCTGAACTCTGTATTCTCTCTCTTTAACATAAACCAATCCTGGTCTCTGGTGAAGTGTCAGTACCTTGGACTGGTTGTTTTTCAGCCTGTGGGCCTCGTCCACCACCAGACAGGCCCAGTCGATGGAGCCCAGGATCGCCATGTCGATGGTGATCAGCTCGTAGGACGTCAGCAGGACGTGGAACTTGATCGATGAATCTTTCTGTTGAACAAAATCAGGACAGCAGAAGATAAAACAAAGAGTTTCAACCAAACTTTTCCTGGAGTAACTTTAAAAAAAAGAAAAGACGCCTCTTGTCACCTTCATCCTGGAGGCCTTCTTCCCTCCTCGAATGGCGTTGTCCTCGAAGGAGAACTCGTTCTCTCGGATGACGGCTCTGCTGTCTTTGTCTCCGACGTACGTCACCACGTACATGTCGGGGGCCCACATCTCGAACTCTCTCTCCCAGTTGATGATGGTGGAAAGTGGGGCGCTGACCAGGAACGGACCTTTGGAGTGACCCTGAGGTGGACAGACGAGGTCAGTTCAGCACGTCTCTTAGACCAGAGGTCTTTTTTTGTACAGTCAGCTAATCTAATGTGCGCAACGTAGGAAATGAAGCTTTTTTGAAACTAATTCAGAACTTTTAAACACCAATCATGATATCAGTAAATATGACTCCATTATTTCACAACCAAAGTGACCGACTCTGTTTCCGTTTTAAAAATGAGCAGAAATGAGAAAAGCAAAAATACACGAAAGAAGGGAAAAGAATCTTTTTTTTAAAAAGCACAACAAGAATTCGAACATTTAACTTCCAAAATAAGACGTTTGCCTCTGATGTCTCAAAATGACTTAGATAGTCCAGTTAATTACTGTTAAGACATAAGAAGGAATCACTGTTTTCACAGTTTGGAGGCTTCATCATGTCAGACTTTAAAGTTATGATTTCCACTGGGGCTCAAACCAGCCAATTAATGATAATTAATCACATGATTAGCAATAAACACCCATTACTTTCCGAGAGCTGTACTTAATGATTTCTGATTGCTGTTTTTGTGCATCAGTGCTGAAGACCTGAAGATATTATTTTATCAACATGATTAAAAACCTGTGAACAACATCAACAACTTGAACGATTCATTGATCAAGACAGTTTCAGATTCATTTACTCTCTAATTTTTACACATAAAAGACAGAAAACTAAAATAAACTCGCTGATGATGATAAATTAAAGTAATTTTTTTAAACAGTTTTACAGAAAATATTCTCTTGCTGCTCTGGCAGGAAGTGTATTCTGGCCTCCCGCCTTTAGGTGGCAGCAGCTGCACACTTGATCTGAGTGTTTACTGTTTGAGATCAAACTTAATGTCGTCAGATTTCACCTGACTTAAACAAAATGGCTGAATGGCTCCCGGCCAATAGGATGAGAGCTACACAACCAGACACAGAAAAGCTCAGAAATCACTGCAACAAAAAGTTTCACAGTAAATATGAAACTAATTCAATAAAGATCATGAAGAAGATAAAAGTTCAGAGACAAAACTCACTTCAGCTCCACAGCTGAGCTCACAGAGCAGCTCGTGTTTCCAACAAATCAAGCAAATCCAAAGAATTTCACCACAAAACCAGCGTGTTCAGTTTCAGTGTGTGCGGCTCCTGAGGGACCTTAACACACACACACACTCTCACACTCACACACATAAGCCTGTATCTCTCAGCCACCCACCTCTTTATACAGCGAGTAAAGGAAGACGGCGGTCTGGACCGTCTTTCCCAGACCCATCTCGTCGGCCAGGATGGTGTCGGTGCCCTGAGCCCAGGAGAAGCGCAGCCAGTTGAGACCCTCCAGCTGGTAGGGGTGCAGCGTCCCACCTGTGCTGTCCAGGTACTCCGGCTGGCGCTCGAACTTTATGGTCGGCTGGAAACGGAGACACAAGAGGGGACAGACAGGTTTGTTAAGGACTCTTGGCTTCTCAGTGAGTCTAAATAAAGAAAGAAGGGAACTTGAGGTGTTCCTTGGTGGACTTACATCCACCACCGGGTTCTCCGGAGGTCTGTCCGGCCGCTTCACTCTTCCTTTCAACTTGATCTTTTTGCCGGGTCGCCCCTCCTCTCCCATCATCAGCTCTCTGAAACACACACACACAGCTGGGAGGTCAGTTCTGTCGGTTGAGAGTGTGTGTTGGTGTGTGTGTGTGTGTGTGTGTGTGTGTGTGTGTGTGTCTTCTGTGTCTCACCTGTGGTTCCAGTACTGCACCTTGTAGGTGTCAAACTCAGGTACGTCCATGTCTTCGGCCTCCCAGGTGGCCTGGTCGTACGGCAGCTCCCTCCACTTGATCAGGTAGTGGACGTTGTTCTTCCTGTCC
>JAUZTA010000010.1:1791100-1813306 GCA_034780835.1 Ctenochaetus striatus
TTTTTTCAGAAAAATGAAGAAAACTTTTGTAATTTGAAAAAAGAAAAGATAGAATACACCTGTTTAAATACAGGCTTAGCTTAGCAAACTTTAGTGCAAAGTTTTATCTTTTATTGGAAAAAGGCTTAAGCCATCACCTCTAATGTAGCATTTATGACAGAAAGCATTAACTTTCATGTTCTGAAGAAGAGCAAAGTCAAATGTGTTCTAGTTTACTGACTTTTAGAATATAAACTCACACTTGTACTTCAGCATTCAGATACATTTTAAAGGCTTTTTTTCTTCTCACTTTTTGAGCCATGTGGTGGATTTTCTGGTTCTGTGATTTAAGTGTAAACTTTGTTCTGAACAGAGACTTAAACTGTAAGGAGAGGACTCTCTGAAACGCTGCCATCCTTTGTGGCCATGCTGCTCTGCACCTCAATGGTGGGCACACAGCACATGGGGTTCCCATGAATAGGCCTGGCCTCACCAAAGACCACATCATTTGGATAAAGACGGGCTCCCACTGAAAGAGAAAACACCTCACGGAGCGAATCAGATAAAGATAAAATGTTGCGTACGGCAAATCAGATTAAGGCGAGTCAGAGCTTTACTTTTTAGTTTTCAGTCCCCCCTCCACTTCCACCACCACCACCACCACCGACCCTCCACCCTCCTGCCTCCAACTCAGTTGAATTTACTACCACTGCTGCTCATGCGTCTCATAATAACGCGCTCTACTGCTGCGCTGAGTTATCATCTCGAGCTTTTGTCTTCTTTGATCCGTGTGACCGTTGGGGGACCCACTTCTTCTTTTGTAGAGGGTCACATCGCCGGCTCCTTTTGGATGGGCCTGCCCCCGGGTGGTGACCCTTCGTTCATCATGGTGTCACCCACACAGAGGACAAGCATGAGTTAGAGCTTTCTCCCTCTCTCTTTCTCTTCCTCCTTTCTCCTTGCATTCCCGCTCATTCCTCTGTTTTAATCTGACCTTCCTCTCCCTCTTGTCCATCCACAGGTTCTGACCCGAGGCGAGCCGAGGATCACATGCCAAAGTGAAACAGAGCTTCAGCGCGTGGAGGGAGAGATATTTGGACGGAAATGCACCATGCACACTGCGACATTAGCGAACTGAAGCTGAATTAACTTCAGCAACCTTAAATTAGCAGCCAGAAAACAAGGCCATCCACCTGATCATCCAAGACTGCGTGAGTATATGAACACGCTGGTGGCCAAGAGAAGGACGGAGGTCCGGAGCTGATTGTCCAAACGCAATTCTTGCGTCTGCCTTTGTGAAACCAGGAGTTGTGGATGGACATCACGCCCCTGACCTCTAAAAACCAGCGAGGGACTGAAAACCATGGATGGGATAAAACTCAGGGGCATTGTGGGTGGATGAGCGAGAGACACTGAAAGACAAACAGAGAGAGGGAGAGACAGAGGGAGATATTGAATAGGAGAGTGTGTGTTTATGTAAATGTAATGCCTGTAAGAACCTCTCCTGACATTTTTGGAGGTCAGATCAACTTTTTCCGACTAAAAACAGATAGTTTCAAGTTTTTCGCTCAGAGCTTTTACTTGTTACAGAACAGGATGTCATACACACATTTCTGCTCTTAGAGTCAACTCAGGTGGCAGTAAAGGGCTTCAGTTTTCCTTTTACATCCCAGTTTTGATGTACATGACAGGCTGGGGAATAATTAATTTCATCATTGGTTTGAAAAATAATGGCCCCAAACAGAGACAGCAGGTGGACAGCAGCCAAATGGGAAGTGAAGAGGAAGTCAATTAATTTATTTGGCAATTTGCACAACACAAGTTGCTCCATGTGGAATTCTGAAACAGAACCCTTCACACATTTTATGGCAAAACTTTCCAAAATTCGAAATTAAATTGTAAAATCTCTCTTCCACACTGATTGGAAATATGAGTTTCAACAAGTTTTGAAATTGACTTGCTGCTTAGAACGAATAACCCATTTAATTTGAGCTTTTTTTTTTGAACGTTTCTCCTGCTCAGGTGTAAAACCTCACGCTCGTACAAGCCCAGCACTGCAGATCAGGGGTGTCCCATTTTGGAAAGGGGGTTAGAGTCTGTCTGTGGAGCAGAAAGGCCTGAATAGCTCTCACCATGTTAAGTACAGTTGAATGTGTCCGGTTCGCACTTCAGCACCGGCGTCTACAGAGGGTCTTGCTAAATTTGCAGTGGAAGGGGTTAGAGTGACAGAAAAGGAGAGTGAGTGTGGGGAGGGAGGTGTATGTGGGTGTGTGTGTCTGTGTGTGTGTGTGTGTGTGTGTGTGTGTACTCACCCCTCTCTGTGTTTGCCCCTGTGAATTTGCCTCTGTGTGTTTTTTCCTGTGTTTGACAAAGTTCAGGGGGCCAGACTTGGAGAAAGAAAAGGGGAAAATGAGAGAAAGTAAAGGATTTGAATGAGGTGGTGAGAGAAAGAGTGAGACAGTGAGCAGGATGAAAAAGGAAGGCAAGAGGACATTTTTGGAGGGAAAAAGAAGACCAGGCTCCTTGAAATTTGTGTGGCGAAATAGTCCGCTGCTTCACAGCACGAGTGGCGTAAATTGGTGATATTTATAGTTTGAAGCTGCAGGAAGCGACAACTCAGTCTGGGAAATAGGTATAGAGAAAGAGAAAGACGGAGGGAGAGAGAGAGCGGGAGAGAGGGGGTGGGAGGGAGATCAAGAGCGAGGCTGCATTAATATGCTAATGGCCTGAGTGAAGGCACAACAGGCCCACTGACCAGGCTAATCACCAGTGGACACACACTGAGGCTAATCCTTCACATAGCACTAACACACATGCAGACACACATGTGCATGCAGCGCAGGTTAAAATATTTGGACAGTGACATATTTGCATTGCTTTGTCTTTGGTTGTACAGCACATTGGATTTGGACTAACACACTGCATTTGAGTTTAAACACTGACCTTACGGTTTAATTTGCAGGTTTTTATGTCCTTTTTGTGTCATTAGAAGCTTAACCACTAAATTTACACGAATACCAGCTGTTGCTTTAAATGTGTATGGTCAATAGTGTTGTTGCTATATTACAGATGGTTAAAAAAAGCAAACCAAAACAGCTAAATTCTGCTCTTCTTTGGGTGACAGTTAACTCTTTTTCTTTAGGAAAAAGTTTCACTCTTGAAAAGTCCTGAGGACAAAAACACATCATGATTTCTTAACACCAAGTAACTGTAACAAATGTTGTCTTTACAAAATCCACCAGTTAAACTGTTTGGTGTAAATTGAAGTGATAAATTCAACTTTCAGTTTTAAGCTTTCATACCTGCTGATTAATAACTTAACTTGTCTGTTAATCAACTTGTCAATAACATTCAACAATAATGTAACTCGGACAAAATGAAAATAAAAGTGGACATGTCTATTAACTTGTCTCTGTAGTGAAATATGTGAACAACGCCTGCCTAGACTGCAAAAAGGTGTATACTAGAGTTTAATTTGAAAGTAAGAGACTGAACATACAGTTAAATAACTTGAAGAATGGTTTCTTTAAGAATATTGTACAGTTATACTAAAATAAGAAATGAAGTTTCCAGAAGTTTTGTGTAATGCCATTTTTGCCCCCTTGAGGGTGATAAAGTATCAAAAAGAAACTGCTGGGGCATCGACCACAGGAGGTGGACAGGGACAACCCCACAAATATGAAAGATTTTGTGTTCAAATTATTTTTTCTTGTGGCCTTTTTTAAAAATAAATCAGATACATTATTAACTACTAAACAAAAAAGGTTGTTTCCTCTTTACAAATGTTCACAGACAAAAGGAAAGGCTCTTGGCAGGTGGTGTACAACTGAATTTCACTATGAAAGGCAAATTAAAAGTACCATCATCACTTTTTGGTCTGAAAATAACAACTATTATTTCTTAAAAATGCATTAGTTCATTAAAAATTAGTGTAAATTTATAGCTACTTATACAAGAGCTGAAAAAAAGATTAACAGAATCTTATATACTTAAACTCCTCTCACAGCAGCTGGTCCATTCTTTGCATAATTCCACCATTTCTGGCCACAGAAAAACAACACACTGAATATTTTGTGCTAGACTGTAGGTAACTGAAAATGTCTCAGCTCAACAATGATGATAAATTTTTATTAGATTTTTTTATCATTATATAAACAATACTGATCGGCAGAAATTCATCTTGGCATAAACTTCTGATAGATTGTGCTTATATATGTTTACTGTGAATAAAAGTAGATTTTAGGTAAACATAACCCATTTATGATTATATTGCAAAACCAGTAACATTACTCATATTTTGGCATAGAATGACCTGTCCAATGACCCTAAAACCTTATGCATGCAAATTTATGCATGTATTTACTTTAACTACGTTCATGTAATTTATCATTAATTTAATATTTATTTTATGTACTCATGTTCTACTGCATTTTTGTATGTAGTTTATAAAAACAGATCACTTATTTGTTATTCACTGTTGCTTTTATATATAGATTTATGTATACTCCTACATTTTTTTACCTCTTGTATGAACATAATAGTTATATTGCAGCTGAATGTCAAATGTTATATTCCTGTCAATCATTCTTAAAATTATGTGTAACTTTAAGATTTAAAAATGAGAAAAAAAATATGTATGTTGTCACATGCTTAAACAATAAAGCTGATTTGGATTCTGAATCCCATTCATGTCTTTCACATATATTGCAACCCTCCCTACCTTTGCTATTGAAAGAGATCCTCCTTCTTCATGACATCAATCTGGACTGAACATGTCAGCTGCTCCTGCGAAGATAGAAAAATATTTGCATAATTGCATTGAAAAAAAGAAGATTAAGTTATTATTTTCTGCGGGGTGCAAACGAATTTGTATGCTGGTTTGTTTTCCAGTGCAGCAGCTCCACCAACGCACCAGTGCCCGACAATAACCTTTTCAGCAACTGACATACTGAGCTGAACTTGTCTTGACCTCTTGACCTCTTGCACTGGATGTGTCTCCCTCACTCAGTGACATGTGAGGCGCAACATGACCGCACAACCCTTCTCCTGCTTTAAGTTGTCAGGCGGCAGTGTTTCGCAGTGACTCTTAGCCAATGTTCAACTGTAAGGGAGCTCTAAGCCAAATCCTCCACCATCATCATGTTTTCATCCTTGCAGGGGGAGGGAGGGTTGACTACGAGGCAAAGTGGGGGGAGAAACAGACACACACGGGGCCTAGTCGCCACATCTTTCATTCGAGGAAGCTGTGCCGCTAAACCGTCAGTAATTCGCATTTTCTTGCACTAAATATATATTTAAAAAACACTGGTAGTTTTTAACTAGGAGAGTGAGGCAGAGGCGGAACGACCAGTACTAAACTGGTTCGTTCTTGTTCCCTAGTTCTCCTGCGATGCATTCGAGCTAACTAGCTTGCTAGCTAGGTGAGGTGGCTAAACATAGTTAGCTGTAGCTAACGCTTAGCTTGTTTTGCCAACTTAACGCCAGACATAGCGCAGTTTTAACAAAACGTAACGTCAGATAGCCGTTTGCCGTGGATATCATGCCGATTCATGTAATAGAGGCTTAATTTATTTAATTTGTTAGCTAACATGAGCCACTTAGCTTTACGGTGGGCACAGACGTTGTTACTCTTCACAAGTAACGTTAGCTAGTTTACGAGCTATGCGATGGCTAACAGTAGCTTGAAAGATCAGTGGTTTGTTGTCATATGTCTGGGCTTTATTCGTGTATCTAAAGTGTATTGGCACGTACCTTTTCCTGCATTTATTAAGATAACACAGTCAGCGTTTGAAATCAGTGTATTAGTAGTTAAACTGGTGTGTTCGCCTTGTAAGTTACCGTATCGGGACCAGACTGTCCTGGCATCAGCTGAGCAGCTGGCTGCTCTGCAAAGTCCTGCTGTAACGTTAGATCGAATGGCAAATAAGCATGAAATACACGCATATTTCTGATTAAAAGCATGCACACAACTCATAACCTTGTAATGGGCTTGTTGATTATCGTTTTGTATTATATTTTCATGATCAAGTGAACATTATCTGGATCACAGCCTCATCTCACGCGGATCTCGTTCTTGTGTTGGAATTTCAGACCCGTTTTTGGTTTCCCAAAACAACTCCGGCCCGGGCCTCAGTCCGCGGTCTAGAGTTTGATAACGGGCTGTTTTAGACGGAAGCACGTCGGTGTGTCGCTGCCAACCAGCCCTTCTGCCCCAGCCACCATCATGGGAGACAGTAGAGGTGAGAAAACAACTGCTCTGATTTTGTAATCAGCAATTTAACAACACGAATCTCTCGCAAACGTTGCACCTAGAATCTAAAGTTTATATTAGTTGTGGCTATGTAATTAATACTGACACTTTTCAGTGTCTGATTATGTAATGTTTGTCATTGAAAGATGTGGGTGACATGAAACAAATTAACTGATACTGTCTCAAATGACACAACATTTATGTTTTTTTAAACGTTTGTTACAAGTGACTTATAACTTCATGTCTTCTAGAGCATGCAGTCCTTTAAGGAAAACCTGTCAGTATTTCAAAATGACCTTCCCATTATATCTTTAAAGCAGCATTTTAAAACAGCTTTGATTATCTTGAAATGCAGTTCCCCTCTTCAGCAGGACGTGTGTGTTGTAATGTACACTTTGTTCCACATTAGATTTAAATGTTGCACCATTAAAAATAAAGACTTCTGCTCGGTGAGCAATACCCTAAATGTTTGTATTTTTGAAAACACTTGCAAAACTGTTTGTGACTGACATCAAAACATGGCACAGAAAAATGAGAGCAGTGATTTAACAATCAATGATTGATTGGGACCTGTGAGGGAAATTAGAAAAGAGGATACATAAGAAACATATAAAAGCATGAATGCCTGCATTTTTTGAGTTAATAAATATTCACTTTGCTGTGCAAAAACAGGCCTCCATGGTCGCAGAAGGTAATTTGCATGAACATATGATATGTTGATTTCTTGTCTGTGTTTTTGTGGCAAAAAAACTAGATTAGATCAGACAGCGAAGTGCACAGCCTGAGGCAGAGAAAATGCAGCTCAGAGGGAGGGAAGAAAGTGATAACAGAATACAAACCACAGCATAAACATAGAAAAATGAATTTAAAAAATGGCGTCTTAAGAACATAGAGCAATGTAAGGGTGACATACGATTGTTAAAACCTGCATTATCTTTCTCTGTTGCATTATCTCCTCAGTTTGTCATTATCTCCCAGCACTAATGAAAAAAAAAACATAGTAAAGTGGTACAATCAGTTTTATTTAACAGAATTAATTACAAGCCTATTACTTTATGTTTCAATAAATCTGAGGCAAAACTGGATCACAGAGCTGAAAAAGAACAACATAAAACTGAACTAAATTTCATCTCTTGATTGCACAACAGTCAGAATACATGTACATCTCAGGTAAACATCACCTCAGGTGCTGTGTAAAAAAAACAATCTTACCCTTGCAGTTTCATGAGGCAACAGACTCTCGGATGTTTAAAAGTAAAGCAGTATGCTTACACTTTACACTGAGGATGTTTACCTGATGTGTTTAGAGTTTAAGAAGGATTTAATTTATCTTGTTAAGGGTCACAGTCAAGACAAACAGTTTTCTTTGAAAATGCATGAAAGCATTGCAGACTTGCAGCATTTCATTAATGTTGCAGGAAATAGACTCCATGACCCCAAATTGGCCAAAGGACCAACTGTCTCTCATGTTCAAATTAAAATACAGAGTTGCAAAAAAAACAACAGAAAAGCAGCACAGATGTTTCAGTAGTTGTAGAAATTAATATTCAGTGTAATTGTTTGTGTATCAACTGTTTAAACCCATTATGATTACCTTTATAGATGGCATTTGTTCAAAAATTGGACTGTGTTTGAGTGTAGGAATAAATTAAAATAGATCTGTTAAAAAATACCGCATATATTTTAATGTTTGCTTATTTGTACCAAATCATGTTTACTGATGATTATACCAGGCTTTTGCATTTTCTAACTCCTCCTGTCTCATACTAGATTCCCGCAGCCCAGACAGTTCGTCTGTGTCCTCCCCCCCTTCGGGCCAACGCTCGCCCCCACTGGTTCCCTCAGCCGCTGCTTCCATGACCTCCCTGCCCCCCATCACCACCACAGGAGTCAACAGCCCCATCAGTAGCATCGGCTCCCCTTTTTCTGTTATCAGCTCTTCACTTGGCTCACCGTGCCTACCTGGCACGCCATCAGTGGGCTACGGCCCCATCAGCAGCCCACAGGTAAGGGACAACTGTTGTTATTCATATTTTTATTTAATAGCTATCATTCTGACTTTCTTTGCCATGAGGCCACAATAAATTTGCCACAAATCTGGGTCCCCCCAGCTTTTTTTTTTCTGTTTGCATTGATGCTTACATGATGTTTCTTTTTTACACTTTGTCTTCTCTGTTCTTACCAGTTAGTGGCAAAAAAAGATGCAATATCTGAAAGGGCAGAAATAAAAACAAAAGTTCCACATTTGTTACACATTCTACATCTCTCAGTGTGACCTTTCCTTTTTTGTTGTTGTTTTGGTATCAGTGTTAATCATGTCATACGTGCTATTGCAGGAGTAAAAGGAGATTCAGGAAATTTATCTGAAAAATCCTTGTCATTTCATTCACTTTTTTCTCTGTCATTCTTTCAGATTAACTCCACAGTGTCCATGTCAGGGCTCCATGCAGTGAGCAGCTCCGATGATGTGAAACCTCCGTTGGGCTTGAAGCAGCTGTCATCCCACAGCCCAGGACCGATGCTTTCCCAGAAACGCCTTTGTTCCATCTGTGGAGACAGATCCTCTGGTAAAGAGAAACTTTAAGCACAACTCTTATTTTCTGTACCTGGCATTTTAGTCAAGGATGAAGCTAAACCAGGAATGCAAAGTTTATCTGTGCTGAGTAATTATCTGCTGCTAATGGGAAATTTATATTAATGTCAATTTATCTGCTAAAGTAGAGCGGTATTTCATAATAAAAGTGATCATTTTAAGCTTAATTGCTTTTGTTGACTCGTCCAGTGCTTGTCATGCATCCCAAGGCTGATCACTGTAAACATCCAGATGTCCTGAGACCCTTTAAAATGTCAGCCTCAGAACAAGTTGTCCTTCCTCATTTCTTCAGCTTTTTTTCTTCCTATACCTTTCAGGAAAGCACTACGGTGTCTACAGCTGTGAGGGCTGTAAAGGCTTCTTCAAGCGGACAGTGCGCAAAGACCTGACCTACACCTGTCGGGACAACAAAGACTGTATGGTGGATAAGAGACAGAGGAACCGCTGCCAGTACTGCCGCTACCAGAAGTGCTTGGCCATGGGCATGAAGAGAGAAGGTAAGCAAGTGGTACTTGAACTCACCCTATACATGGCTGGTTCTCAGCTGCTTCTGCTCTGCTGAGTTCTACTGCTGCATCTTTGTTTAATGACTCAAAACGTAGGCTATGCTCATGCCTAGTATCCATACGACTCCAGCATTTAAATGGCGAATGCACATGTTCACGTTCTGATTCGATCTCATCAGTCATGATACGTCCTTCCCTGATTCGTCCTGCCTCTATCATGTAACACTTTTCTGTATGAAAACAAATCGCCTCTATATAGTGTATACAGTCTGTAAAGACTCACCTGCCTGCGATTAATTCAGCAAAGATAACAAATTACATGCATTTCTCACTTTGTTGTTTATTCCCCCAGATTGACCTCATCATTGCTAAAAAATTAGGTTTAAGGGCGGTTTTAGTAGATAAATTATTTAAGGATAACTCTTAAGCTTACAGAAAGATCTTAAAGACATTTCTGAGCATTATGTCATAAAATAGGCTAAGCATTTGTTGCAGGGCAGGTGTGGTGTATTTATCGAGATTTTAATTTCACTGTGGACAGCACACATTATGAGACAATTTAATCTGGTTTCATGACATTAGTTGTCAGGTCAAGGACAACAAATATGGTAGGTTTCAGATATTGAGTGATCAGCTTATTTCCTCTTTTCTGGAGCAGGAAGACACTAGTCTCCTTTTAAAAGTGACATATTTAGTGTTTTGGACTGATGCTGCTGATAATGAGCCTGCTAAAACTGCTAGTTAGCAGGAGAAAATGTAAGGTTTGGTCAGTTTGACTTCTGGCTGACAAGCTCCTGCAAACACACTGACTGTTTCCAAGCTCAGCACTTCAGCACTGAGCTCATTAAGGGTCTCCCTTTCCAAAAGCCTCTCCAAGATACATTTAAGAAATTGCTGGCTTCTTTTACACAAAACTCAAGGAAGAAATTAGTTTATACTTTCTGGCCCTCAGTCTTCCTCAGTCCGATGATTTGTTGTCATTTGTATAGAACCAAGGTTCTGTACAATTTATTGTATTTTATTTATAGAATCATTTTGCTTTTTAGTATGGACAATCTTCATCACATCTACTGTAAGAAAGTCAAAGGGACTGACAGAATTTTTGTTTGCAATATTCAGTTGTGTGTTATGGGTGTGAGCTTGTAGTCTGGAAGTATCAAGTAACTCTGTCATGGTGTTTGTCTTCAGATGGCCATCAGTCACCAGTAAAGCCTGAAAATAATGTTATAATATTATAACGTCCCTTTACTTTATGGTAAAAAGGAAACCAATGCATTTACAAACTGATACTGATCTCTGGGCTGCATTGCACAAGTCTCTTAACACTGAAAATCACATTAGATCCATTTTGAGCTTGTCAGTCCGAGATTATCTGCTGCTAAGTTTCTTAGAGTTGCGCAGTGTAGGTAAGAGCTAAATGTATTGTGTAATCTACTTTCTCCTGTTCGATTATTAAATAAGAACTGAATTTCCCAGCATATTAGGATGCCTCTTAAATTGTCGTTTGATCATAACTGAGTTTACATTTGTTAAGTTGCTGAGTTGTGTTGTCAATGTTATAATAGCTACTGTCTGTGGCAAGTACTTCATACATAAACCTGAAAACCCTGAGCCTAGTTTAAATGAGATAGCATAACTTAATTATGATTGGTAACAAATGATTCTCTACATGATGGTGTCATTGTTGATATTTTTGCCTGTACCTTCTCGCTAAGAGAGCTCCTGTAATATTTGTACAGTAGGGGCTAGAAAGAACGAGTGGAGTGGTAGAGAGGGAGATGGGGGTGGGTGAGCCTTGTAAACACTAACCCCTTTCCCCCTCTCTTCCTCTTTTTGTTTCCTCTCGTTCTCTTCCCCCCTCCCTCTTTCTGTAGTGGCCAAGATGAACGACAGATGTAAGGAGAAGAGGGAGGGAGGGGTGTGTGTCTGTGTCTGTATGAGTGAGCGAGAAGCAGAGAGATATTACATTGCATCTTTATGAGAAGGAGCTAGTTTAAAATGTTTTTTCCATAGTTTGTTGCCAGTGCTCAGAGGTGGATCAGTGCCAGCCTTGGATCACTTTCCCATGTTTTTTAAGCTTTATAGATCCAGGGAAAGTTTGCTGAGTCTGCACAATCCTTTTAATCATCATCCCACTTAACTGTAAAGTTACATTTCGTTTATTTCCCTCTGGGTGCTGTCCAGTCAGGTCAAAGTCACAGCAGTCAGTTACAGAGTGGCTCCACTTCTGTTTAGTAACTTTACTTTCATTGTTTGAGGATACGTTCAGTCTTGTAGTAGAGGAAGAATTTTTGTCCATTGAATTTGATATCAAGTATTTCAGTTTTTTAAAGCTTTTTTCAAATTAAATGCACATACCAGAATTGAAACTTCAGCCAAAGCCTGGTCCTTGACTTTCCTGGAAAAATGGCTTTGTTAAAGAAATGAATACACCCTATTTTTGCAGCACAGCCACAAAAAATTAGACATTTTAAAATTATTACATCACTAACAGTTGATACTCCTGTTTAAATTCTGTTTGCTTCTAGTTTGCAAATGTTTAAAAGAGCATCTCTGGAAAATGTCTTTAATGAGACTGTAGTTTATTACAGTAATTTTTTTACGTATATGGACCATGGCATTACTTGTTGGGTAAAACTACTATCAGCTTTTATGTTTTAGGGTGTTCACAGTATTATTGGTGAACAACGGAGCAGTCAGTATACTAAGTACAGTGAAATAAATAATGTATGTTAGATTTGTTGAAATTTCTACGGGCTAAATATCTTGGGACTTTTCATATTTTACCAGCCACTCACTAGATTACTGTATAACACCAGTTATCCACAAATTTTACCAGCATTTGACTGGTGAAAGGATCCTAATTTTCTGTCCTGGTACTGTCCATTTTTGTTACATCAGAGCTTCTGTAGAACAGAACCAGAAAAGGGAAATGCAGTGTGATTGTAATGCCGTGTTCACTGAAATATTCCTGATTGCTGTCGCCTATCTGCAGTAACCTGATTTCTAGAACTCCATGAAAACAAGAAACCTAGTTTCCTTAATCTTGGTAAGGTATTTAGAGACACCTTGTTATAACATGTGGTTGTTAATAAGTCCTGAATGTCACTTTGAAACTAATATTTCACATTAATAATTTATGAGTATGTTGTTTATGTCTTAAATGCTCTGTTTCTGCTTTGTTCGAGGGCTTGACAGAAGTATGAAAGACAGTATGAAAGATGTTGAATTTATCATGAATTGTACATATCTTTGTCTTTTTTCTTTCCCACTGTTCTGCACATTGCCTTTTTACATTTATTCAATCTTACTCTTGTATCTTTCCCTTTTCCTTTTGCTTCTGTCTTTTCGCATGCTGGCTTCCTTCCACACACTTTATCTCCCTCATTATTCCTTTTCCTTATCCACACATTTTTTGTTTTTTCTTCAATTCTACTTCTCTGACTTTACCAATTGTTTTTGTCTGGCTGCAAATCCCTCTTTCTTATCTTTTCTTGCTTCTGTATCCTTTTCCATTCCTTTGTTTTTTCTCCGTCCTCTCATTGGCCTCCTGTCACCCATCCTTCCCACACACATTATCTCACTTGTTGCTCTTCATCCCTTTTTCTCCTTTCCTCACCTTTCTTGTCCTTTGTTGTTTTTTTCTGTGTTCCCTTCTATCCACCTCAACCCCCGGTCCTGCAGCTGTCCAAGAAGAGCGGCAGAGGAACAAGGAACGAGAGGGTGAGGTGGAGTCGACTAGTGCGGTGAACGAGGAGATGCCGGTGGAGAAGATCCTGGAGGCAGAGATGGCTGTAGAGCAGAAGACGGAGCTTCATGCAGATGGAAGTTCAGGCGGCAGCTCCGTGAGTAATCTGGGTGGTGGAAATAAACCACAGACTTTTGAGGGGCTTTGTGTAACATTAATGAAAAATATTAAACACATGAGATGATTAGAAGCTTTTTATTTTTGTACTTTATTAGCACAGTAGTACAGTGTTTCTTAGCCATTAATCTATTGATTAGTGGTTGGCAATAATCCTTAAACTCTGCCTTTTCAGCCCAACGACCCGGTCACCAACATCTGTCAGGCAGCAGACAAGCAGCTCTTCACCCTGGTGGAGTGGGCTAAAAGGATCCCTCACTTCTCTGAGCTGCCCCTGGACGACCAGGTCATTCTGCTACGTGCAGGTAAACTCTCAGACTGACTCAAATAGCTTCAAAGAATCAGTGCTGATTCTTCTGAGAGAATATCTCCTTCACATCTGTTTACCTCTAAGAATTTGGCCCCATATATTCAGCCTGTGCCTTTGTGTCGTGTAAATGCAGGAAAGATCAGCTAACACACCACCGCCTCTCAGCTCTCACAGGTCACAGCTTTGTCAGTCAATAAAGCTTAAATTGAGCTTTAGATATTCATAACTTTTTGTACAGAATTGAAACTAATGTAAATACATTTACATTAACTCATTCAAATGTAAAAAAAGGATCTCAGTAAGTTAATTATTACAAAAAAAAGGACGACAAGTGTTAGTTTACATCTGTTGTTTAAAATAATGTAATGCAGCAGTATATTCAGATGTTTTTATTCAACTATTTACTTATTTAATGAAGCACCAACTCACACACCAACAGGCTGGAACGAACTCCTGATTGCATCGTTCTCCCATCGCTCCATCTCAGTGAAGGATGGGATTCTGCTGGCTACCGGACTGCATGTCCACAGGAACAGCGCTCACAGTGCAGGTGTTGGAGCCATCTTTGACAGGTAATATGCAGATGCATGTGTGCACAAACAGCATCATTCTGACAGACAGACCACATCGGTGATTTCCCCAGCAGGGTTCTCGGTGGCCTGCCACACTGGAGAGGACATGCCATCCTTAAAAATATGCTCACTGGAGAGATTTAGTCTTATGTGATCTAAGAGCTTTTTAAAGGGCTTTTAACACTTAAAAATCCAAACTGCACAAGAATTCTGCTTAGAGTAGATCTGCATCTACACAGTATTAAGTTATCCTAGTCTTAGCCTAAAGGAGACGGACCCTGAAAAAAGTTAAAATCTGCAACCACCTGTTAAAATAGCCAGGTTATTCCTCTCCAGTCCTGAAATGTAGATAATCAAACAAAGAACACTTTGCTTTACTTTTCCACTTGGATTTTAATGGCTTAATTTAATGGCTATGGTTTCACACTCATTCTTTTGTGTTTTTAAGACATATCATAATCATTTTCTGGTTTAGTGACTGGGGTAAAAGGGTTTAAGATACTGTGTTCTCATCTTTGGATGGCTAGAGCTGCTGTGTTCTGCATTGGCTGTGATTGGCTGAAAGACTTTGCTTTTTTAGTACTGCCCTGTAGTGAATCAGCCTATTCTGGGGAGGCAGAAGGACTAATGCTTAGCCATAGTCATGCATGTGCCCACACACTCAATGGCATAGTGTCTACTGCAGCATTTGATAATGTGATCATGGCTGGCTAATACTAACATGTTAAAAGAACTGTCCTTTCAGAACCTAAAAATAAGAAAACTTTATGAGTTTTGTTCAAATTCTGCACAATGTTGTAGAATGTCTTGTCTTGCAATCACAAAGTTATTTAATCTTCACATAAATCAAGTTGTCTCTTCAGAATCCTAAAATCAATGTGCAAGTTGCCAACAGTATGGCACCATTATCTGATATCAGTATTGGTGCATCTCCAAACATTAAACAAACAGAATTGCAGTCATGGCCTCTCCAGCCTTCTGCATCATTGTATCAACCATCAGTTATAAATACATGTGTTTGACCTGAACAATATCAGCATGTAAGAGTCATATCGCATCACCCAGTCCAGAGGAATATTACATCTGAAGGTTTCAATACATATCTGCTGTTTTAAGTGAGACATTTTCTCTGTTGATTATTAAATCACCCGAAATAAAAACCTCCAATGTTCTGATTTTCTTTACAAACCCAAACTTCATCACAGCGTGTCAATTCACTGTTATTTACACTGTTTTTTTTGTTATAGAGGGTTAAGGGTTGCCAGTCAGGTTCATTCAAGCTAGCTGGGCTCATAGCAAACGGCTCAATGGTTTTCTTCTGATACTTATTTTCTTAGAGCACTGCTTCCTTCCAGCTTCACACCAGCATCTGTTTAAAGCCACTGAATCATATATTTTATACAAGAATATATTAATAATGACAAATTGATGTCATTTATTAGCCAAGCATTACATCAGGGGGCCCTCTTACTAGATTGGTCTTGAAGTGCAAAACACAACAGTAAAACATGACATTTCACACGGATTAACAAAAGAGAAAACACAAAATCTTAGAAAGTCACCGATAAACATTTTTCAAACTGGAAAGGGTGTCTACCTACTTTACCAACTGACAAGCCAGATACTCCTAAATGTATCAGGTACACACTGAAAAAGTACACCCTGCCCTTTAGTCTACACACTGGCCTTACAGTCACCAAGGAGATTCACAACTGATTAGTCATCCTTTAATTTAATTCATTTTCTATCCCTGTGGAAAAGTTAAAAATGCATCTTTTTGTGGAATGAACATGTTGGTGCCCTTGTTTTGTTATTCAAGAACTACATAGCCGACATGTCACAGATGGACAGGATGTTATCAGTGGTACTTAAGAGTTAAAACCGCTACAGCATTTGATTGGAACAAAGTGACATTTTACGGTATGTTTACATGCTGTTTGGAGTGCAGCAGCTGAGAAGCTGGCAGGAGGTTTACAGAGCAGACTGGTGTGGTGTTGCAACTCAAAAAATGCTATTTAATTTCAGCCTGACTTTAAGTTAATTCTCATACTTTGTTAACATAAACTAGAAACACCTCAGCTAGTCGTTTTTCACTTATGGACAGTTTCATGTATGCTAATGGTTTTCTGCAATGATGCATTTGGCTTAAGAGATTTGCCATAACCTCCCTTCTGCTTATTTCAATACATGTGAATTTAATAATGCCTTATCATAATGCCATAATACCAGGCTTAAGTGACTCCTTGCAAATAAAAGTAACTTTAACTACAAAGGATGTAAACAATCTGAATGCATACTACTTTGCAGCAGATTTAGAGTCACAAAGTAGTTTGTAAATTATATGGAAGCAGTGACCGTCTACACAACTAAAGAGCTCTCAGAAAACAGACAAAATTATGTAATAACAATGTAACTGTGTAATAAAAATAAAATGACATTGTAATAACACATTGTGGTTGAATACACAGGGCGCACAATGCAGAGGTTGGGGCCATATTTGACAGGTAATTACGCCACCACACAAACACCTTTCTTAAAGCCCTCCTCTGGAGACAACATTGAACAAAACACAGAACCAAAACAGAAAGGTTTATGCTTTTGATCCGCAGCTTTGCAGAAGCTCGTTTTCCATACAAGGTCACGTTCCGAAAAATATCCACTGACGATCAATTGATTGTGGTGGGAAAATATCAGGTTTTTACACAGACAGAGAAGGTGAAAGTTTGCACAGCAGTCCAGCAGACCTGTGAAATACTGTACTTATACAGTACACTGTTTTTACACAGACTGGTCAGTTTGTTTTTAGATGCCCCAATTAAGTGCAGAGACGGTTGGAGGTGTTGTCGGCCCGTTTCAGAAATATTCCCTCTGTGATTGGAAGTGCCCATTTTAAAACATTAATGACAAACCCTGTAAGTGCAAACCAAAAGTCTCTTCTTTCCTCAACTTTCTCAACTAAACAGGAATAAAACTTTATTGGTCATGAATAAAAAGCCTTGATTTTGAACGGAACTGTATTGTATTATATGTATGTATAATTAATATATATATTTATCCTTTTTTGAGAGAGAGAGAGTTTTTCTTTCTTCTCATGAGAAGATGATCATCATCAAGGGTCAGCACAACTGTTTTATTCAAACATCTCAAGAATAACAGCTTGTTTTAGATACCCGTGGATTCAGTAGCAGTCAAGGATCTGATAAACCCACATTACATCCTAAAATGAGCCAGTTTTGAATCCTTAAATTGTATTAAACGAGGCCCTGAATGTCATCAAAGCTCAATGAATAAAGTGTCTTTTTTCCTCACTGTAAGTGGAAACATTTGTTTAAATTATTACTATTTAAGTTATTGCTGTGATAATTACTATTACCGCAGCAATAATTACTACTAATTATTACTATAGTAAAGAGCTTTGAGAATAAAATATGTTTTTAGCTCCTGAACCCTAATGCCATACTCTTACTTCCTTGGTGTTCATGATTGAGAAAAAGACAGAACAGTGGAAAATAAGCTGTGCAAAAAGAGAAAATCTGAAACAAAACATAAAACTAGCAAGTTTTTACTTTCCAGCCATGGTAACCAGTCTCAACACTTTCATAACAACTCTTATGCATTTGCTAACAAAGATAAATCTGATTACTACAAAGGCAAAAAAAAAAACCACCAGTTATTACCAAGTAAAATCAAAAACCAGAGTCAGCCACAGCCAAAACTCACCACCATCCAGTGGCAGCAGTTTGCCAACTTAGTTGCTTTTAACTAGTGTTTACTCCCCTCTGCAGAACCAGCAGTTCAGCCATGCACAAAGTATTTTGGACATTAAGAAGGAAACCATAAATAAAAATGTGATTATTGAGTCGACTCCCTCTCTGTAGTTCTTGCTCTCTTATTCCCTCCCTTTCTTTCTTTTGTTTTTATTGCTTCCCTGCTTTCTTTTTCCTCATCTTCTTCTATCCATTCTTTTCCTTATTTCTCTCTTTCCTAATGTGGCATCATCCTGATTCCAACCGGGATTCCCCCTGCAAATCCTCTCTCCTCTCTCCGTTACCCTCACCACTGCTCTCCACTCTACTCCTCTTCTCTCCTGTCTGCAGGGTTTTGACGGAGCTTGTCAGCAAGATGAGAGACATGCAAATGGACAAGACAGAGCTGGGCTGCCTTCGAGCCATCATCCTCTTCAACCCAGGTACACAGAATGGTTCAAGGTTAAAAATAACATCAGCCAAAAAAAAAAGGAGGGGGATGAACTCATATTGTATCTGGAAAATATTGAAGGAAGGTATGCATGTAAAATGTGTTTCATTTGCCTGTAGAGATGATGTGAATGTTATCTTTTTTTGTCCTCCTAAAGATGCCAAGGGTTTGTCCAATCCCAGTGAGGTGGAGCTCCTGAGAGAGAGAGTGTACGCATCTCTTGAGGCCTACTGCAAGCAGAAATACCCCGATCAGCAGGGCAGGTAGGCTGATAACAATCACACATACAGTACTGAACATACAGAAGAACAGCCACAAAGTGTTTTTGTATTTGCTGGCAGAATCATTAAAAAAATAAATACTGTCACCCCCTGGCAGGACAAACCAACCCTTTGAATTTATGCTCTACATTTCATTTTGTCTGTATATTTTCTATAGTAAGGAATAAATGCTGAGCAAAACCAAAAACAGTCATGTTCGTCTGTGTCACAACACTCATGAAATGCTAATGAACAGTTTTAGGTGTAGTTAAGTTTTACATTGTTAGATATAATTAGTAATTGTGTTGATTTTATATTGAATTCCAACCCACTTTACTCCACACATTTTTGGATTACCCAGAATGCCCTCTGACATCAAACTGAAGATTTAAGTTTTCACATAATTTCTTTGCTTCATGCATCTTCTGTGTTACTTTCTTTGTCTAAGTGATTGATAGAACTTGGTTCATTTCGCACTCTACCTCACATCTCTCCTCCATTGTCCAGGTTTGCAAAGCTCCTCCTCCGGCTCCCAGCACTGCGCTCCATTGGTCTAAAGTGCCTGGAGCACCTGTTCTTCTTTAAACTGATTGGTGACACGCCCATCGACACCTTCCTGATGGAAATGCTAGAAGCACCTCATCAGCTCACCTAGAGGAGCCATGTTCGGTCCGGTCGGGATCCGATGCACGTCAGGATTTCCAACAACACGTACCCCCACGCGTGGGGTCGTTGGCTCGTCTTGTTGGGCCTCACTTAAACTGCAGCACCTGCTGGTTTAAATGTACCGGCTGTACACTTGTACACACACAAAAAACACACACGTATTCCCTGTCACAGGCTAATTATCTTCACACGCACATGAAGATCCTAATTTGCATACATGACTTGACATACGATGTAACCAATACGAAAACAATATGGCTCTGAATGAACGACATGCTAACACACATACATTCACACACTCTTTTACCGTCTTTTCCTATATTCAGTTTTCCACCATAGGGGTTATGACTCAATGAATATACCCTCTTTTTATCACACATATACAGTAAATGTCTTAATTTTAAGTTAGCCTTCAGTTTTCATCTTCATCTCACAGTGGGTTTTTGCTTCTGCGTAACTGGTACACCTCATCTGTTTTTACCTGGGTTCTCTAGTAACACTGCTAGCTGCACCTCTGTACATTATATCCATCACTAGCCGGTTAGTTATTCATGAAAGGTTTTAGCTTAAAAATCAGGTGCGTAACATTTCAATCAACTGTCCACCATCAAACACATCAACTTCCTATTGGTCAGGAGCTGTCCAATGATGAACAGGCAGACACCATTCTAGTGAGTTCATCCAATCTCGTATCAAAACATTGAAATATTTTATGCTTTTTTTTGAATATTCATGCTGAAACTTGTTTGAGTTTCAATTTTTGAAGTACTGTACTCATAAAATGAGAGCTTTTTCCAAGGCATTGAAATCCAGGAAAAGGGGGGTGGGAGCACTTTGTTGAATAGACAAACTTTGTCCCTCCCACTCTGATGCGCACAGCGGGCTTTGTAAGACGAGAAGAATGACTTGAATTTTTTTTGTTTGTTTTCTAGTTTTGATTTTATCCTTTTTTTTCTCTACTTTGGCAGTTGGTTGGCATTTTAAACAGCTTGAGGCTCACAGAAAGTACAGCTTCACGCAAAACAAAATTGTATTTGTTAGTCTTTTATCCCCCATTCCCCCAAAATCCTCCCTTTGCTGGTGATCATTTATGCACTTTTGTGAGTTGTAACTGTGTAAATGTTCCTGTTTGCTAAAAATGATGATCCATCTCAAACACCTAAGATGACCATGAAGGTACTATGTGTGGGGTTTTCTCATTATTGCATCATTTGTCAGATCAGATGTGATGATTTGTTTTCGAATTTGCTAAATAATTGGCCACCTCTTGTCCCAAATGATAACCAGGTCTGGAAATTAGCACTAAGTACAAGTCAAATGGTTAAAAAAATATTGGCTGGAATCAGTTATGTTAGTCTGTCCAAACATATAATCCAGCTGATAGTTCATTCTTCTTGAAAGGCTGGGAGTTGTTTCTCCTTCTAATTAATGAGACTATCCAGTGAATAAATGTGAAGTTTGTCTCCTCTACCCCTCTACAAGCTGTTTATGTGTCTCTGTACAAGATACTTCAGTGATTTGAGATAACAAGGTGCGAAAAGCTGAATTTTTATTCAACACAGAAAAACAGCAGTAGAGGTGGGAAATGTAGAGACTGACAGCCAATCAGTATATGACTTTTGTAGTTTTTCCACGTATGGATGGATCCATGGCCTTGGACATTAATTAGTAAATAACACGCCAGTGTTTGTATCACAAAGGACCTCTTATGTGTCATGTTACTGTAATGCAATAATGAAATAAGTTACGAAATAACGAAAATCCTACACGTACTACCTGCTGCTTTGGAAACTTTATTCAGTGTGTATTGGCTCAATGCTTGCCACTTTTGTACAGTAGATGTAAATAATTAAAAACAACAACAACAAAAACAGAGGAGTCATGCAGAAACAAGGGCCTGTTCACAGTAATGTGGACGTAAAGTTTGTGGCTCCAACAGATTGAAAAACTCTATTTTTTGCTGTTGAATCGACATTAGACGTGTACCGACATCACCTTGTTATTGAGCCCAGGGCCAAACCACACCTCACTGCTGCTTTTGCACCAACTTCTGCCAATGTTTCCTGTTGTTCTCGGTATTTGATTGGCTGGAATTCATTGACAATGGCACTTGACATTTACTGTGATTGAAACTTGTGGGCAACTGAATCTGAGCATTGCAGTGAATCGTTAAATGCAGCTACCACGTGATCAGGACATATACAGTAAACTCTGACTTAAACCATCTGTATGCGCTCAAGAGTGAGCAACACACGTTAAAGATCTCTGACCATTTTTATTAGTAAAGTATTTAAGAGTGTTGGAGTTCTGAGGTATACTAGCCTTTGTTATTATTTGCCACATTAAATAGAAATTAGAAACATACATTTTGCAGTATCATTCTACAGGGAAGAGGTACTGCTGTCCTCTACCAGGTGCTAAATAACTAACGTGATCTTGTAGTTTAAGACTTGCACATTTTCATCAATGCAAACACAGTATGCAAGTACAGAGACAAATCAGAAAGCCATTCTCCACTCTCTTTAAACAGGTCTGCTGAAGATAAAGATATCCCACTTAGGTTTTGTTTTTTTATTGTCAGCCCTTAGTTTTTCTCCCTCTTACTCCCAACTGTGGACTACGAACAGCAGATAGGTGCTTGCACGTTTTGACAGTGGCTTTTTAGTATTTCTACTCTACCAGACACAGTCGGTGTCTTTGTTTTGTAGAAAGAAGTCAGAAGTAGCTGTTAAATTTTAGGGTCCACCAGCTGCTTTGACCAGAATGAGCAAAGAGCTTCCTGTCCAGCAGATAGTCCAAACACTTCTCCTCAGAGAGGATACCCAGCCTCCCCCATGTGATGTGGACTTGGAGGCTTGCAATTAGATGACCTGTAAGACAGGTGGTTCTGTTGAACATGTAAGTAAGGTGGTCTAACCTTAAAGTAAATTAAGTCATTTCCATTTTTTTTCTCCATCCATGCATACGCACGGTCAGGTCAAAAAAAAAAAAGTGGCCTCCTGATGTCC
>JAUZTA010000010.1:1960506-1972588 GCA_034780835.1 Ctenochaetus striatus
TAAAAACTATTTTCAGCCTCTGAATCGCAGTTTTAAATTAAACAGTTAAGGGGAGAAAAAAAGGAAACTTTTCCTTTTCTGTTTTCCTCAAATTGTTGCTTTGCTAACTGTTGTGAAAGTGTGTGAAAGATTAACGTTGATGTTGCAAGGCTGCAGATTTCTCTGATACACTCGACCCCTCAACTGTCAATAAATAAAAATGTAGAAATAAACAAGCAAAAAAACAAACAAACAGTATTTATTTGTATTTTATAAGACTCGAACAGAGACACAGATCATTGGCACCAAATAATTTATTAATTTATCATTTTGATACAGGGCAGCGGTGAATATCTATGTACTGTAGTTTATTACATTATTAGTACCACTCAGGATGTACATAAAAAATGTCTACTGACACTTTTCTGTTCAACAATCAACTGGTCAATCAGAAGACATGAAAGAAAACGTGTAACATAGTTTGTGGAAATGTACAAAAATAGCTGAACTAGAGTTGAGTTTTCAGTAGCAACTTTGAGCTTTTTACACTGATCCCTCCATCTTTGTCCTGATGTTTGAGTCGTCTGTCACTCGTTCTGATCAGAGGTGGTGCAACAGAAAACAGGGTTTTAGTTTTTTACTTGTGGGCTGAAGGTCAGAAACTGTTCAGTGTGTTGATGCAGCTGCACTTGAAGCTGCAGAGCTGCTGGAGACACAACAACGCACATAAACTATGTTGATTCCTATTTATGAGAACACGAACAGGCAGTAAAACAAAAAGGGTGCTAACAGTTCCTCCTGCCACTAGAGGGCCTCTTAAAGAAATGAAGAAGTTTGTTGCAATTTTAAGATACACTTCCTGATTTGACTCCCCTTTTACATCCTCACACATTCTGTTCTGACAATCAGCCTACATTTTCTCTGAAGCTCTTCAGGAAACAAAGAGGAGCAAACAAACAGCTGAAGCAGAGTAACAGAGGAATCTTCACAGATCACTGAACAAAAACCAGCAGTCCTTTCACTTATTCTGATCTCCAAACCTGCACACACATAAAAAAAACAAACCCAGCCTTCACAGAAGGTAAAATACAGATCCAACATTTCTTCTTTTGTGTAAATGGAAATATAAACATCTACGAAGGCATGCAAAGTATTTTTGAGGTCATGTGTCTGTCATGTGCTGTAGCTACACTGAAGTTGTTTTCTCCACAGTTTGATTTGGTTTAAGTATGTTAGGAACGTTAAAAAAAAAAAAAGACAGTTAACATCATCATTTTCATCTCTAAATGTCAGTACCAGCTGTGGCCACAGGGGGGCACACCTCTTCCACAGCAAGTACTGATTATAGAAACCTTAAATGTTGACCTTTGATGTTTGACTTACTGCACAACAAGCAGTGACATTTTTCTTTTCTGTATTGAATTTGTTAAATTTTGTGTTTTTTCTAATAAAATATGCCATTTTTTTACTCTTAGAAAATGTCTAAAGGAGATACAACTCACGTTTTTAAAACACTGATGTGACCATATATCTGGCAAAATCAAAGGACTATGTGGCTCCTTGTCTAAAAATGTGAAGAAAAGAAGAAGAAGAAGAAGAAGAAGAAGAAGAAGAAGAAGAAGAAGAAGAAGAAGAAGAAGAAGAGCTTAAACTGCTGCTATAAATTAGTCTTTCAGTGTTGGAGGTGTCAGTGTGTCTAACTTTTCTAACAATGGCTAAACAGCTCCCCCTTGTGGCGAATCTACAGTCTGCTAGATGCAAATAAGTTAGTAAACAAAAAGGAAGAAAAAAAGAAGAGGATGAGGTGGGCAGGGTTCAATATGTCTTCTGATTGTCTTCGTTTCAACAGTGAGAAGAATACACAGTGTACAAATACATGATATAATCAGATGACCTCATTATGTTTTCAGTGTTTAAGTGTAATAAAAGTTATCAAGAAGCTCCGTTACACTTTTAAGCACAAAATATGTGTTTCTGTAAAGGGACATTTGTTTTAAATTATTAACATGTTTCCTCTCAATTGTAACATGAGTTGATAACATACAGAAATAAACTTTGCTGAGAGAGTCGACATGCTTGTGAGGCACCTGAACACATCAACAGATTTCCAACTATCCACCATCTTTAGTGTTACATCCCTCTCAGTTATAAAAGTACATGTTTCGTATGGTCCCTAAATGCATCACACAGTATTAACATTCCTCTGTAAAGACAACAGTCCCAGTAAAGATACAGCACAAAACCAAAAGTGTATTTTAACCACAGCAGATGAGAACATGAGGTTTTGTTTCTTTGAGGTTTTGAGTAAACTTGTTGTTCTGTATTTGAAAGGAAAGTAACTTCATTTCTGTTTTATTGTGAATAAACAAAAATCAACTTCAAGTCTTGAAATCAAACAAGAAACTGATGTTATCTGCAATTAAACCTTTCCCCAACAGTGGTAAAAAAAATGTCTTATTATTATTATTATTATTATATATTTTATTATTAAAACATTAGTTGAATTTAACATTAATTAAATTGACTAGATAGAATAGTGGAACCTATTTTTTTTTTAATCAAAAAAATTCAAATACTACAAAAAAATATTCACTGAATGGATTTTTTCAACAAATCAATTCACTTCAGTAACATTATTATCACTGTTAAAGCTCTTCTGAGCACATTACTCTTTATATTACTTGTTTGATTTACATTTTTATTTCATATTTTTATTATTCAAGTTTTTTATTTTTTGCTGTCCACTTTGCTGCTGTCATCACAGTTTTCCACTGTGTGACCAATAAAGGTTTATTTTATCATGTTGTAAAGTAAAATTTAGATATTAAAAAGAAGAGATACAATATTTGACATGTTTGACAAGTCTGATCACTGATCAATAAAAGTTTTGTTCAGTCCTGGTTTTACTCTTCCTTAAATATCTATCAGTTCTTTTGAAGAGGATGAAATCCAAACACAACTAAATCTCCACAAAAAAGAAAATGTCATGAGCAGCACAAGTCCTGAAAAAATACTGCAGTTAAAAGAGCAATTTTTTGGGGGCGTATCAGCAACTCAAAAATTAGGTTTTCTCTTCATTTAGGTTTATAACTTCTTTAAATCTACTTGGTCAACCTTTGGGATACATTTGTAAAACACTCTTCACACTGTGAAGCTCAGGTTTGACCGTTATTCATTAAACTGAACTTTAAACGAAGAGAAACACAGAAGTTGAGGATGATTTTTGGGGAATAAAGTGAACTTTTAACACTTTCTCTCCTCCTGATTAGCACATCAGACAGCAGCAATGCATCAGTATTACAAGTTAGTATTTGATCAAGGTTTGCAGAGTAAACAACATATATTACCATATATTTACAGTGATAATATACTTCTCAAAGCACGAGAACTCTGTGAACAACAAGAAAGTGAAAGCAGGTAACAGCAGCAAAACTGGGAGCATGGAGGTTCTGCTGCTGAGCAGATACAGGGAGCGTTTATGTTTCTGCAGAGACGGATAACGTCATCTTAGACTTCTGGACAGAGGCCATGAAAGATAAGTTTGAAAAAAAGTCTAGAGATCCACTTTTTAAAGCTAATCTAAGTTGGTTTCTCTAATGTTAATGATCCAAGAAAAGGTGATAAAAAGTTTTGCCAGAATAGATTTTCCAGGTTCCTTTGTTGGTTTATTTTTATCTTTAACAGAGGCTAAAAAAACGTTTTGCAAGGTGAAAAAGATAATTTTCTGGATTATTTTGTACATTTAAAAAAAAAAAAGATGATGGTTTAGGTTGAAGTAGACACTTTCACAGATTGATGAAAAGTATCCCACAGAAAGGCAAGTTTCTCTGATGTGTGGTGTGGTGGTGCACTTCGCCCTCTTGTGGCCATATTGTGTATTACAAAAACAGAAAACAAAAATGAAAAAACAGAAGAGAAAACAATTTAGAGCAGACTTAAAAAGTGGATCATCAGATTTTTTATCACCTCATTTTAGAGGCTTCTGTACTTTTGCTGCTTTAACCACAAAAAAATAATAATTTAAAAAACTAACCAGAATGAGGCTCCAGCTTACCAGCTGCACAGGCTGGTAAAAACGAATAATAAAAACACCTTGAAAAAATAAAAAATAATAAAAATCTATTTAACATCTCTCTGTCAGGGTTTCCATGTGAGGTGGGTATGTGATTGTGTGATTGTGCCTTCCACTGTGATCCATAATGAGCTTTTTACGTAAAGCAGCACCGTGTCATCGCTGAAAAACAACATGGCAGTGCCGACAGTCTGAGAAAAAAGATCTACCACTGCTGCTGTACGCAAAAAAAAACACAAATCTGCAGCTTCAGCTTCTTCTTTTCTCAGTTCAGTTATGAAATATGTGTTGAGTGAGTTTCCTCCTGCAGATTTGTATTTTTTTTCTAAATTTAAATCCTATAATAGAGATCTATTACAATACAATACTGCAGAAAATCACAGCAATGTAGAACAGCCATTTTTCTACTCTACTGATACTATAATGTCACAGAAGGTTAACAGTTAGTGAAGCACTGTCTTTTCCTTTTTTTGGTTTCCTCTCGTCACACAGCATTCTTCCACAAAACCCCCCCGAAAAATAAACTTATTACCTTTAATATCTTTAAAACGATAAAACGATAGCTTACTCACTGAGACAAAAGGTCCGTTTTTTTTTAATGAGGCCACTTTTTGGAGGCAAGTTTCTTAAAGTACGAGAATTGAGGATAAGTTAAGACGGCATCAGCACGACCACAAGTTTGTTCCAGAAATGGCACAACAGTCCATTTTGACTCAAAATCCCAGGTTCCTCAGGTTTTCCGTCCAACGGGAGCCTCACCTTTTCTCACCACCTGACAGCGGAAACACTTCCTGCTTGATATGCTGAGTGTTGGCAGTTGAAGGAGTTTCAGAAGTTCACTTCCTGGTTTGTGATGTTTTGAACGCAGCAGCAGGAGCGAGAGGTGCTGCTGTTTGCTGAGAAGGAGGCGCCCGCTGGACTCGACACACACTTTTCCTTTAAGTCACGCTGCCATCGTTGACGCTCACCTCACACACGTCTTCTTCACACACACTTCGACCCAAAGCGAGACCGCTGAACATCCCTGAACCCTGACCTGGACTCTGAGAGACCGCCCCCGCAGCTGCCATGTTGTTACTCAGAGCAGCGCCGCCGCCGTTGCTGCTGCCGCTTCCTGTGTGCTGCGGCGACAGAACAGAGCTGGAGAGATGTGGAGAAGAGACTGACACTCCTCCTCTCCCTCCTCCTCCTCCCAGAATGCCGCCATGTGCTCCCTCGCCTGCAGGCAGGAGGAGGTGAGGCGGGGAGATCAAATCTGGACCATCCTCACCTCCACCTCCTCCCCTTCGCCCTCCGTCGGCGCCGCCCCCTCCGTCGGCGCTCTCTCCCAGCCCGCTGCGCCTCTCGCAGTGCGAGCGGTGCCTCATGAAGCTGTCGCGCCACATGAACTTCTTGCCGCAGCCGAGGCAGTCGTACGGCTTCAGGCCCGTGTGCGTCTTCATGTGCTCCGTCAGGTGGTGCTTCATCTTGAACTTCTTGGCGCAGACGGGGCAGTGGAACGGCCGCAGGTCCAGGTGCATGTTGATGTGGCGGTCCCTCATGCTCTTGTGAGTGAAGGTTTTGCCACAGTGGCACATGAACACTTTCCCTGAACCCCCCGTGTTGCTGTTGCTGCCACCGCTCCCACTCCCACCTCCGATCCCCCCGCTGTCCATGCCATCCACCCCCAAACCGCCCTGGACCGACAGGTGGACGGCGCCGTGCTCCAGACCGGGACCTTTGAAGGAGGCTCCTCCCATCATACCGCCTGTCATTCCCAAGGGAGGGGCGGCGGCGGCGTCCAGGGAGAGACCAGAGGCCTGGCTGTAGAGGAGGATCTGGTTCCCCTGCATGTCCAGAGGAAAGAGCTGAGCCCGGGCCGAGGCGGCGGACTGAACCTGGCCCAGCAGCGCTGAAACAGCACGGTTCGCACTCTGACTCTGACCTGCTGCACCGTCGTGAAGGTGCTGAGCCAAAGTCTGGTCCATCAAACTGCCTTCAAACTTGAGGTAGTCTTCTGAAGACTGGCAGTAGTCCACCTGGAGACAGACAAGGACGGCGTTTATATTTAGATCTCTTTTGTTGTAGCAGAATGATTTGCAAAATCTCAGTCTGGTGATTTAGAAAAACTTCAGTACTTTCACACAGACTACTCTATAGATGCATGGAGTTTTCATATCTGCATGCTTCATGCTTCATTTCTATATGCTGCATAAATCCAGAAAAGCTTCCAAGTTTAAAGATATATATTTATTTGCTCATCAACCAGGTTGAGATGGTTGCATTTCTGTTTCACCTGAAGAAATAATCTGTTTCATACCAAATACTTTTCTCTCCTGGTGTGATTTGTTTCGTTAGATGTGAACAAAAAACCTTAAAAAGCATCATTGCCACCCTTTTGATGACGTTGTTTCAGATCATGAAGCAAAGATGTAACTGTTTTTCTGTCCAATGAGTAAAATAAACTTTCTCACATGGCCTCTAGTGCTGAATTTGGACCTTTTCTCTGTATGACAGGAAAATGAACGTAGGAAAAAATGTTCACCAACACATCAACTAATTTAGACAACAGCAAACAAACCGCAAGTTTGAAAACAACTAAAGTTTTCAAGTCTTTGTTTAATATTAACCTTGTCACTTTGGCGGCACCTAGTGGTGGCATAGTCTGATTTTTTTTTAAACAACACATGACAAATAAAACTCCACCTGTGAGTCCATGTCGTTCTCGGCTCTGCCCGCCAGCTCGGCCGAAAGGCTCCTGACGTTGGAGATGTTGAAGTCGCTTCGCTCCCTCTCTCTGGCCAGCTCCACCTCCCTCTCATCCTCGTCCTCCTCGTCTTCTCCTCCCTCCTCCCCGGACACGACGATGAGGTCGTCGTCCTCCATGCGCTCGGTTTTGACCACCACCCACTGCTTGCGAGGCATGATGCTGGGCTGGCTGTAGGTGGGTCGCTTCTGCACCGGCAACGCGGAGTCGTCACCATCCTTCCAGAGATATTTCATGTTATTGAACACAAAAACAAAATATATCTGTAATAAACATTTTCATTTCCATTTATGCTTTTGTAATTTTTTTTATTTTGAAAAAATATCAAAATAACGGGAACAAAGCTTGAACACATAAAACATAAAACTGTGGAAAACTTTAAATAATGAAACTGAAAACTGAATTTTTTAAATTTTATCTTATTTATCAATGAGTTATGTTTGTTTGTTTTTTGCTTATGATGTGTTGTAGTTGTGTCAATAACTTGGTTTTTCTTTTAACTAAAATGTTATTAGCGACTTGTGTGATGGTATTGTCAAAACTGATTTTCCTCTTTATAAATACATCATTTATATGCTGTATGAGCTGAAAACAATAAAATAAAAATCATTAAAAAAAAAAAAATCTCAAAAATGAAGGTTCAGAGTTTTATTTAATCTATTTTCATTCATTTTTTGTAAATAAGTTAACTCAACTAATTAAAGTTAGATGAACTGACTTAATTTTTTTTAAGTCAACTATTAAATATTAACTATTTTAATTATGAACTATATTTAATAGTTATAATTAATAGAACTATTAAATAAATTATAGTTATTTTAACTATTTTTGACTTTTTTTAAATTCCTATTTGAAGGGTTTTAAGTCTTGCTTATACTGATGGTAAAAGGTTTGTTTTTACCTGCATCGATGATGTTTCATACATTCTGAGCAATTTATCCCTCGAGTTTTATTGCATTCAGTTAATTTCCCACAATTCTGATGGAGAGTTGCAACCTGAAATGACCCCAGAACTTTGTGACCCTGCTCCCACCTGATAGGAGGAAACGCCGAAGCTGTCGCTGACTCCAACTTCCTGCTCCGACACTGAGCTCGTTTTCTTCCTCCTCCCACTGCCTCCTCCTCTCGCTCTCTTCCTCTGCTGGTACAACACCTCCTCTTCTTCCTCCTCTGCTTCCTCGTCTTCTTCTTCGATGAGGAAGGCTTCCTCTCCTCCTGATGGGGTGCAGTAGCTGGGGGTGTTACTCGCCCCGCCTCCGTCCGCCGACGCCCCCGCTGTGGCTGCGCCGCTTCCTCCGAAACTGCTCCCGTCTCTGGGGCTGAAGTAGTTGGTGCTGCTGGGTGACTGGCTCTCGCTCACTGACGGGCGGCTGGGAGGCTGAGCGGCTCGCTGGGGCTCGTTGGAGCCTTCGACCTGAGCTCCACCACCTCCAACACCACCATCACCACCGGCCTCATTCCTACCACCTCCACCACCTGCACCGCCATCACCATTGCTGCTGCTACACCCGAGGTTGGCTGACACTCCACCTCCTCCTCCTCCAACACTTGCACCGTCCTGCACGCTGCTGCCGCCGCCTCCAACACCTCCTCCTCCTCCGCTGCTCCCCCCTCCTGTCCGACCCTCTTTCAGCAGCTCGGTGCATTTGTCCACGATGTGCCACATCTGCAGGACGCTGCCCACCGTGAGGTAGTTAACGATGTCCTCGCGCAGCATCTGGAGCTGACCGGTGTAGGCGCAGCTCAGCACGCTCTCGAAGGCCAGCGGGTCCATCACCGCCGGGATGGAGACCGTGGACATGTTCTTCAGCAGAACCTGGTGAAGGAAGACGAATCACAACAAACTAATGATCAGTTTGTTATAACTGTCCTGCCTCCTCTGCTCCTCAGTCTGTCCATCATCTCTGTTCTTGTTTACACTCGCTGTGTAAAATCAACTAAGTGGTCTCAATCCAACTCCAAATTAATTTCTGTCTGCCAGCTTCATGCAGGTAACTGAGTCTGATTCAACCTCCCACCAAGAGTCAGGAAGCTGGTCTTTGGCATGCGAGTGAGGCTCTCTTGGAACGGAAAGATTAAGCCATTAAAGAAAAAAAAATACAGAAAAACAGACAAGTAAATTTAGTGTCTGTGTGAAGCTGATGTCACATTGCAGACCTTAATTTTCAGTTTTTAAATTTGTGCTTTTATCTGATTAATTTTTATGATTGTTTGTACCCACTCAGTCATGCAGATTGTTTTTGGGTTTTACCACTTTTATTACCAAGAAATAAGAAGCAGATGTGTTTAAATTCAGTCTCTGGTGCATCAAAAACTTCTGTCTTACAGCAATAAAGCATTTGATAACTGGAGTTTACATTAATTAAGTTCTCCTGGATGTCTTGGTTGCAGAAACTTAATGAGGAAAATCAAAATGTTAATGTGATATGGATCAAAAGTCACATCCTGGTATTTTCAGGCTGAATGGTTTAACATGATTTACTGCGTATTATATTTACTTTCTACAGTTGTTAGTAAGGCAGGTTGATACACAAAAAGCAAAATACTACTAATTTAAATAGTTATAATAATTTATCAGTCCCACCTGGTCATGGAAGTAGGGTGAGGAGGCGGCCAGGACGCAGCGGTGGGCTTTGAACACGTGTCCCTGCACGTGGATGGAGAGGTCACAGAGCCTGCCATCTTCCCTCTGCCGGTTCAGGCTGTCCAGCACCGACGTCTGAGCACCGGGGAAGCAAACCTGCACCACCGAGCCAGATGTGTCCCTCTGGGCCGAGCTGCTGCTGCTGCTGCTGCTTCCCACCTCCATGGGCAGCGACTGCATCTGGGTGGAGCGAAAGGTCATATGACTATGTTTTAAGATGAAGTTAAACTGCTTCCATTATGGTCTTTTGCCTTGTTACAGCAGGTCATTTTGCTCCAGGACACAGTTGAGTTTGATGTCAGGTGATGTGATAAAAAAGTGAATCACAATAAGCAAAAGATCTTGTTCTTATATTCAGAAAGAGTCTATCACTTTACATGTTTAGGTAGGAAAAAATCACTTAAATTTTGCACAAACATCATTTTGGAAACAAGTCTAAATAAAGTTGCCTTATACATTTTTATGATAATCTAATGAAAATACTTTTTAAAATACAGCAAGCTTGATAACAAGTTTCCAGTTTGTTAAATATAAAGTTTAAGCTTCACTTTAATCAAGGTTCAAATGTGCTGTTTTTGTTACAAAATGTTTATTCTGAAGGTTTATTCTATTAAATATCAGAAAATTAAAAAATGCCAAAAACAGTTTCCTAGAGTCACTTTATTTCTTTTAGCTTTATGATCATTTTGAAAGCTGCTGTTGAATTGAATGGCACTATACTAAGAGGTGTTTCTCCTATATTTACTTTCACTTCTATAATAAACACTTCTTTTTTCTATTTATATTTATATTACCAGACATCGCAGCTTTTGAATTCAATAAAAAGACCACGGTCACCTTTTCACAACAGTTTCAATAAAAACTAAAGAAGAGAAATGTCACACAGGTGGGAGTTGTTGCAGGGTTGTTGCATTTCATTGCATTAGTTTTTAGCTCAAACCTGAAAAATTCATGAGTAAATCTGAATTTTTCCTCAGGTTTTACTGTCTTGTACACCTTTGTGAAGTTCAGTGGTTGCACTTTAAAACGCTGGCTGTCAAAGGGCTCTGAGATGGATATTGTGATTAGGTGGGATGCTTTAATCACAACCTCAGACCTGAACACAAAGCGTGTGTGTGGGAGAGCAGGAAGAGCATATATGCAGCGAGAACAGTGGGCCAATCAAGGAAGCAGTGGCGTTGATTGGCCGTGTTGTTACTTAGAAAAAGACTCTTAATTTACCCAGAATACTCTGCATATTAGCCCTACTTGTGACAGTCAAGAGCCAGACAGCCTAATGCAGCTGAAAACCTTAAGTGTCTGTCTGAAGCCTCTTTGTTCAGAGTCAGAGTGTGTGTGTTTGTGCAGCCAACCTCACTCTGTGTGAATGCACCGACAACACAAAGCTGCACATTTTGTGGTTTTTTTGCAGCTTAATTTCATGCATTCATTATCTGCTGCATGTCATGCATCATATGGGCCATGTCAGGCCGTCTCCGCACTGATGACACCATGGCAGGTTTGAACTTTGACAACATAATTCTAGTTATTTCAAACTGCGATCAGATCAACGTGATTCTGTCATTTGCAGAAAACAACAAACACACACATGTTGTGATTAATTATTGATCATAACGAGCCCACATCACATGCATGACTCCGTGCAACACTTTGCTGCTGTTATCAGTGCAGGAGGAAAATCAACAGCTGGATTTGCAAACACACTTTAAGTTGTCAGGCAACAAAATCAAAAACCGTGCATCGAGAAATCAAACCGGCGCTGTTGTGAAAACGTTCAGCCGGTGTGAGTCCTGTGCGTTCAGACAGCAGACAGAGAGAAAACACACACACACACACACAGTTGCAGACCGACACACAGCTTCGCACTCCGACCGCACAGATGTGACGTTAGCATGCTAAGCTAGCTCCCACGGCGGCTGGCCGGCTGGCTGCAGAGAGCTCGAGCCGCCGCCGCCGCCGCCGCCGACACGAGACCCACCGTTTCAGATGACACCGCAGCCTTCAGAGGGACCGTCCGCGGCCGAGCTCACGGCACCGACACCGGACACCGAGTCCAGGCCCGGAACTTTCAGGACCATCTTTTGGAAATGTTCTTCCCATCGGATCTGATCTGTTCTGCAGCAGCAGACAGCGACGCGTCGCCTTTAAAGCGATTCCAGACAGACGAGCCAGACTTGGGCCGACAGAAAATAAATTAAATAAATGATCAGACACACTGATTTAAATGCCGTGTTTTCATTTCTTAGACCAAAGGAAACATTAATAATTGTGACTTGTAAAAAATGAAAAGCTTATTGAAATAGTCATAATAATCACACTGCAGACATTTAGGAAATTCAAATCACATGAGGCTGCAACATTTCTCTCATCCTTAAATTATGTTTAACAAAATTATCGACAGTCACTGTTGACATGTTTATATGTGTTCTGCTCTCAACGCCAATGCATGAATGGGACTCAGCAGACATGAACAGATCCACACCACAAGTTTCCCTTTTTCTTTTAAGTCTGTAAAACTGATGTAATAACATTTTTTTAACCACTGTTCAATTTTTGCAACATTACAGTAAATTTACAGTATAATAGTAGGATGAAACATCGAAACACTGATATCATAACTAAATAAACATTCATTTTCACA
>JAUZTA010000010.1:1983394-2002975 GCA_034780835.1 Ctenochaetus striatus
AGTACGACGTGCTTACGTTTCATTTAGTTGTACATTTTCTGCATGCGTTTTTGTTTTGTTTTAGCTTTTTTTTTACTTTGACATCAAAACATAACAGTTAAACCTTAACATACTGTAGTGACTGTGGGAGTACTGGAAATAATCTGAATTTACAAGTTTTTCCTTAATCACGTGTTAGAAAAGAGTGAAAAATTTGATAATTATAATTATAATCATAATTACAGTTATCAAGTGTAGCTGGCTGATCTACAGTGACAACAACCTGTCATCACTGTTTCTTAATTTTAATATGTCTGGAACTTTATGTTTAAATTGACTGAATGGTTGATGTCACAGCAGATGATCTACAGCACTGTGTTCATTATTAGCCATTAAACAAATAGTAATCACATTATAAACTCAAATTCAGAGTTTATTTGTTTTGATGCTGAGCTTTATCACTTATTAAAAATGTGTGCAGAGAAAAGTTGATAATCTGTACACCTTTCTCCCTACAGGGCTTTTACAATGCTAACTCAACAATAACAGACAACATTTGGCCCTTTAGATGAGATTAAAACAGTAAAAAGAAAAAAAAATTACATCATTAACAGTATCAAACAGTCTGAATTGTTATGAAATTAATCAGACAAGTTCCTTTTTTTCATCATAAACTGTTTTCGAACTTTATTCTCCTTGAAGGAAGAAACAGTCTGTTCAGATGAGCAAGAGGTGTAACTGTGCATACAGTATGCAAGAGTGTAGCATAAGAGGGCAGTTAATAACTGTGTTATTATCAGGAGCATCGGTAATAACATTAACAAGAATATCGAGAATGTGTTATTTTTTTTTCAGAAAAAGACACAATGAAGTACAAGGAGTATACATGAAGATGATCAGCCGGCTGTACGGGGCCGCTCGAACGTATGGGTCGGATAGAGACAGCTTGTGCACAAAAACATGGCGGTAGTGTCCCGGGTCACCTGCCTCACAGCCTCATTTAATGTCCTTTAATTAAGATTTTCTCTCAGATCATTCGCAGAAGTGCTCGTGATCGATGCTGAGATTTGTTTTCAGGTTGTAGTCGCTCACAATGAGGCCGACAAATTCTACATATTCAACTCGTCCAAGCCATTTCAGGTCACTTTATAATTAGAATGAACATCAGCAGGAGCAATGTGTGGTTGAAACTGCAGGAAATGGGTAGTCATGCATTACAAGAAAGAGAAAAAAAACTATTTCACCATAGTTAAACCAATTTTTTCGGGGAAAATCAGAGACTTCTCAGGCTTGGAGTTTATCATTCTCCTGCAGACTTTGCTGAGCATGAACGTCACGATGCAGCAGCTTTAAAAGGTGACCGGGGAAACCACCGATGATTTGGTACATGATAGTTTGAGTTCCTTTAGTTTCCATATATGCTTTATACAGGACATACTTTCCCTTTTACAGATGAAAAAAAAGTATTTTCTATCTATTTTTATGTACAGCATACTGCAATACAATAATGCCTCAAAATTGATAATGTGGATAACATTTGCAATACAGTTATAATGAAAGTAGTAATAATATGTATGAAAAGTTCTTTAAAAAAAGATTTTTTAACAGTACCTGTCAGCCTTTTTTTATTTTTATCACACAATCATTCCCCAACGTCCGGCCTGACAGCGACGAGTCGGGCTCTTTTCTCTCCTCACAGGAAAGTAAACCGTCTTTCTTTGATTAGTAACAAAAAAAAAAAAAAAATGGGGACTGTTTGGGACTTTTTGTTTTTTTTTTTTTTCCTCTCCGTTCCCTTCACATTCATGCACTCACTTTGCTTTCTCTCTCAGTTTTTGTTCACACGTTCCTCTGTTGGTAGAAAAATACATACATATGATATTTTAAAAAAAAAGTACAATGATGACAAACATAGGCATGAAGTACGAGCTTCATCAAGTGCTTTCGTTATGACCCCTCCCACCCCGCCGACCCCCCTGTTTTTTCCTTTTGTTTTTCCTCTCTTTTTCGGTCTTTCGGTCTCGCTCCGCTGCAGATTCCTCGGGTTTTAGTGCATTCTTCAGCCGGTTTCGTCTCTTTTGTGTCAAACTTTGGGCTCCCACAAAGAAACGGCCCCTCAGCTCCTCTCCGTCCGAGAGGGGGGGAGGTGGGTGTAAATAAGGACATCACGGGGAAACACACACACACACACACTTTGAGATTCAGCTCCAGGCTGTAGCTTAATCCCATAATGCACTGCATCTTTTTTCTTTCTTTCTGCTGCCCCTCTTGTTTTTTTTCTCTCTCTTTTTTCTTCTCAGGCTTCGGTTCAGTCATTCGGATCCTCGGCACCTCGGTAGTGTCACTCAAAAGCCTTTCAGACCGATTTAGTCCCAGTCCTTCCTCATTTTTCGGATCAGTACCTCTGCTCTGCCGTCGCTCGCTGCCGAGTCTTTGCCTTGTTTCTCTCCGTTGTTTTGGCTTGAACTAAATAAAGGAGGATGTTCAGATTAATGTGATCTGAATGTGTTCGAGCGTTACATCATCCTCTGAACCACCAACGTGCAGAGAACGCTGTCATTCCTTATGTTACAGATATTTTACACCTTCGTCCTCCTCCATGCCAGTTGCAAACGTTGCAATATAAAAAGTGAAGTGACACCTTTGAGCCTCTTAAATCAAGGTCCTCAGAGGACGACTGCTGGTTTGGGATCAGTCTAATAACTGGGTTTTACAAAGCTAGTGAGTGAATCAGCAGTCCGTCCACATTACTGCAAATTCAGACTCATTCTGAGAAACTCAGATCCAGATTTAATTATCATCTTGTTCACGATATAAAAGTGAAAACTGATCTCAGATAAAGCGGTAAAGTTTTCACAAACTGGAAGAATTGATGTCGGTGTCCTCGACCTGCATTTCTGCTGAGAAACTTGGCACAAAGGAGGCTCAGGATTCATGAAGCACACTGTAAAATATCTGTGTTCCAGCAAGTAATTTAACGTTGTTTTCAGCATTAAAGCTCCTAAAACTGAAGGAAAAACTGCCATCAGGTGGATTTAACTTTATGTGAACATTAATGATCATAACACTCACAGCCGAAAGGAAGCGAAACTTCACCTTTTTGTTTTTTTACATTTCCAGATTCAGTTTAGTCTGAGTGAAGCAGGCGAGTTTCGTCTGGCTGATGCTGGTAAACTTTCCACCCTGCTAGTCGTTTCCTCCTGCTGAAGGAGACTCAGAACGCTGAAAACGGTTAAATTACTCGCTCATGTGGATCTTTTTACACTGCAGACACGATGAGTAACTCCTCGAACAGAGAGGGAAGACGCAGCCTATGAGTTCATGTGCTCCACCTGTATGGCTGACGTGGAGACGGTGAGGCAGAGGTCTTTGTGGGTCACGGGCAGATCCGCCACGGTGACCGGTTTGTACTGGATCTCGCTGGCTGACACCGTCTTGTACTGGTGCAGGTCAAACGGGCACTGAACCACAGCTTCCGTGGGCTGCTGGTGGGACTGGTAGCTGCCTGGTGGTCCAGGGTTGGGGTTCTGGGCGGCGTTGTTGGGGTTGTTCTGGCCCTGGAGCTGCCCTCCTCTGCCTCTCCCTCGGCCGCGGCCTCGGCCTCTGCCCGGCGTCAGGCCCTGAGCCTGCTGAGCGGCCACCGTCGCTGCCACCGTGAGCGGGTCGGGGTTGTGCTTCCTCATGTGTTTCATGAGATACGTCTCCTGCAGTTTGGAAGACAGAGAAGAAGAAGACGTGACAGCAGGAAGGAAAGAAGCACGACAAAGAGATGTGGTTAGTTTAAGGTTCGTGGAATAAAAATAGCTCTTTGCTTTGCCTCCCTACATTTTATACAAAAAGTTTATTCAGTAAATGAGTTTGATGTGAGCTGCCTGATTCGTAAAATTTGGCTAGTACGGACGGTTTCTGGAATTTATCCACAAGCGTGTTAAAAAAATAACAACAACTTAATGACACTTCACTCATACAATGTTGGTGGAGAATACAAGAGAGATCAGTTTAGATTGATTTCTATCTGCACTGTTGTTCACCATTTTCAAACAATTTTACCTTAATAACAAAACTCTGCTTTATGACTTTACATCAACAAATAATCAAAATAAAGTCCCATTGCTACGTGACGTCTTTAGACTTCATTGTCTCCAGCAGGTCAAGTAAATGTTTGCTGGAAAATAATACATTTTCTATTTTTGAACACTTTATTAAATCGAAATAACGGCAGAAACCGTACCGAGGTGTAGGATCGGTTACAGAGGCCGCAGGAGAACAGCTTGGCGTGTTTGACGGTGTGTGTGGACAGGTGAACCTCCAGGCTGGCAGCATCTGTGTAACCACGGTTACAGTTGTGGCACTTGTACGGCTTGTCTTTGTTGTGCTGCCGGCGGTGAGACTGCGGGCGGAGAAAGAGAGATCAACAACCATCAGCACAATATGAGAGCAACGCTTCCAGATGCTGAGAGCGAAACAAAAATATATGAAAGAACCTTTAAAGTCTCACTAAAGAAGACGCCCTCAGTTCAGTTCAGTTCAAACCTGTGAAGTTTCTCACCTGTAGGTTCGACAGCTGGGTGAAAGACTTTTCACAGCCCGGATGGTTACACTTGTACGGTCGGTCACCGGTGTGAATCCTGGGAAAAAACAGTCAGACACATCATTGATTAAAACATCAGTAAACTATAAAAGTAACAGGAGTTGTGTGTCTCTTTATGAGTGTTTAGTCTGTTTTTTCTCAAGCAAAATCTTGTGAACACAGCAATGTTTTATCATTTCAAATACCATGTTTTCATCTATTATTTACCTCATTTATTAATGAAACATAAACATAATGAGGATATTTTATTTTCTTTTACTTTTCCTTCCACAAAGGGCGATCTCTTTTAAATTTGGATTTACTGACTGTCGGATGTATTCAAGGTTTTACTTTCACTTTACATTCTCTTAAAACTGCTGTATGATGAAGCAGTGCAGTGCAGTTCTGCAATCCTGAATATTGCATTGATAAACAATCAGAAGTATTGATCTATTCGAGGCAGGAAATGACCATGACAGGTAACTTGTTGTTGAGGTGAAGAAAAAGTTAAAACGCACTCTGAGTAACAACTGAAAATGTTTAAGTTTTGCAGCTAAGATTTGAGTAATTATCCTGAAACAAACGTCCAACCTCAACACCACCTCCTTCCAACACACAAGATCTGAACGATCACAGAGCCACACCCCTCCACTCCTGATCCCACACATGCACACATGGAAAAAAAAACACATCCACCCTTTCAGACTCACGCAGCCCAGCCCGGACCAGTACCGTGTGTGCTGCTGTAGGTGACTGAGCTGCCTGAATGTTTTCTGGCAGTAGGAGCAGGTGTAGGGCTTGGCCCCCGTGTGGATGCGGATGTGCTGGGACAGGTAGCTGGAGTTGGCAAACGACTTGGAGCAGTGGGGACACTTGTGGGGCTTGGCCTCAGTGTGGTTTCTAACACGGGAAACCGGGATTGGAGGGGTGAGGGGGGGGTGGAAAGAGAGAAACAGAGAAACAGAGAGAGAGAGAGAGAGAGAGAGAGAGAGAAACAGCGAGAGATTTTTAAGCTACAGCATGACCAAACTTCACGATGAACCGAAGACCAAATCATGCGTAAAAGTTAACCGGATGATCTGCGATCGGTGGCGTTGATCGTGGATCATTACGTTTGACAGTGTGCTCTTTGTGCTGCGTCTGAGTTGTGAAAACACAGAACAAAAACATACAGCAAGCACAGTCACGCTTTTCTCTTTCTCTCTCTCTCTCTCTCGCTCGCAGTCTCTCCATTCGCTGTGCTCTGCTCTGAGTGGAGTGTGTGAGTGTGTCTATGAACGTCTGAACATTCAAATCGAAATGTAAATTCGGGCCGGTGGACTGCATCTTCCTGTTTTGAATTAACAGCCTGAAACCCACATTAAAAAAATAAAAAAGAAAAACTTAGTGTGTGTCAACAAGGCAGATGAAAACATGAGGAGGGTGAAAGACGAGGTGAAAAATAAAATCCATGACAACACGAACGAGAGACGGACTCTTTCATCACTTGTGAGGCCGCACATAGCTGCATGTGATAAAAATAAAACCATTCTCAAGGCGGGATTAGTGGCTTTTTCTGTTTTGGAAATATGATCATGAGGGTGTGTGAGGCATGCAGGGGGAGTGAGAGCAGACAAAGAATGGCAGAAGCGATGAGAAGTGTGTGTTGTTTTCAGGGGGTAAGTGGTCACATACAGTTAGAAAAGAAAGTGCATTCTCACATTTGTGGGATTAAAATAACTTACAGACGTTCCAGCTATCAATATTTTTACTTTCTAATTAACTTTTTTGTTATTTATAAACACAATCAGTGCAATTATCTTCAATGTGACTGCAGCCAAAACTGTATTTTTGGCACTTTTTCCACTTGACATGCAGCTCAATTTAAAAAAAAGGGTGTTTTCATGTTAAACGTGGCTCCAGTGACCATGAAAGGCCTCCACAAGGTGATCCAAGGCAAAGAGGAGATGTTAGACAGAGTTGTATGAATGCAGAGGTGGACACAAGAAAATTAAAATGACCAAGAAAAGGCAACATGCATGCAGTTTCAAGCATGTGATGGTATCACCTGCAGGATGAGAACGTTTACACTAACCACCTGCTAAATTAACAGATGTATTGGTGGTAAATGGTACTGTAGGTTGTAGCATGCATCTCAGGCTCTTGTGTTTCTGCGAGGAATTTACAAATGCGTCATGAGGGATCAAAGGATATTTTATATTTAAGGACAAAACTTGATTTCTGCTCTGATAAACTGATTAGTTACCAGAAGGGAAATAATCCTCACTGATAAATAAGTTTAGAGCCATGATTTCATCTAAGTTTGGTACAAGTGTTGCACTTTTAAAAGTGATGGTTAGACTTTGCATAAAGAGCTTTACACTGTCAACACTTTCCAAAAAAGCCCTCAGCACCCTCCCAACTCCCCACCACTCCCTCCCCTCATCAGTCACCACACGGAAGCCCACACACATGCTTTAAAGGTCCAGTGTGTAGTATTTGGTGGCATCTAGCAAGGAGTTTGCAGACTTCAGTCAGCTAAACATCCCTCCAGTCTCCAGTCACCCCCCCTCCCTTCCCGGGCTTGTAGACAAACTACGGTGGCTGCAAAATGAAAAGGCCCAGTCTAGATCCAATGTTTGACTTCTCCATTCTGTGCAACCATACGAGGTGAGATACAAGAAACCTCTGTGACTGTTCCTGTTGCAAACGAACAGAGCGCTGCACAATAATGTGCACGCTGCAGGTGCAAGAAATCACTTCTGTGTGTAAGTATTCCAAGTTTAATTGCTCAAGCTGGGGGGAGGCGAGACATTACATGTTTCCAACCTGCTGAGAGTGGGCTCATTGCCATGCTGGAGAGACCGGTTGTCATCACAGTTCAGGTTGTTTGCACCGCACGATCTCCTCAGACGCCTCAGATACAGCGACACTTTGTGCATAAGTTGAAGAAAACCCCCAGCATGCTTTTGGTTGTGCTCCTGACCTGACATGCCTTTTTCAGCACTGCAGGCCATAAACACAAGTGTCAACACTGCAGATGACATGAGGTTTAGGTCTTTCTCGGCAGGTTGTGATCCTCAGAGACTCTGATTAGTTCTCCTTCTGCTCAAAGGTCAGGAAATTGCAAATGTGCATGTACAAGAGGTCACAAAAATATGTTTAACTCAGCTGCTAATAATGTTTAAGCGATTAAACTTGGAATGCTAACTCAAAAATGCTATTTCTTGCACCTGCTACATGCACATGACTGTGTGCTGCTCCATTTGTGCATTAGAGGAACAGTCTCTGCAGTTTTTGATTGTAACGTGTAGAAACATGGTCGTGCAACATGGCAGAGTCTTAATATTTCAGGTAAATGTACACTTAATTAAAACATTACCATGATTTTTATGTTTCATTTCTGCCATATTCTGCCAATGCATCACCTGTTGTAAATCTTACAAACTGGAACTTTAACAACAGACACCGCATGAACAACCATGCACACACACTCCACAAACAAAACACACACACAGAACCACACACACACCACTAAGCCCAGTACCGTGTGTGCTGCTGAAGGTGACTGAGCTGCCTGAATGTTTTCTGGCAGTAGGTGCAGGTGTAGGGCTTGGCCCCGCTGTGGATGCGGATGTGCTGGGACAGGTAGCTGGAGTTGGCAAACGACTTGGAGCAGTGGGGGCACTTGTGGGGCTTGGCCTCAGTGTGGGACTTGGCGTGGATCTGCATGTCGGACTTGCTGAAGAACGTCACCGCACACATTCGACACCTTGGCAAGTGAGCGGTGAGAGAGGGAGAGAAGAAGAAAAGCTTTATGGCATGCAAAGCAGTTAAGGAGATTTAATGAAGGTTTACATGGAGGCTTACAAGCAGATTTTTCTGTCGATGGTGTATGTGTAGACAGATGAACTGCTCTAAATATATTCTACTCTAAATATAAACCTTTGATGTCTCGAACAGTATTTCTAAACATCTAAATATCTTTCCGCTACCTGTAGGATTTGGGGCCGTCTTTGTTGGTGTGATCATCCTCGTCATTTGACAGGTCGTACGGGTCAGAAGTGTGATGCTGCAACACAGAATCAAGCGCTGACAATCCATGCTGTGCAGAAAATCACAAACCAGCCACATCAGAAGTCTAACAACAGAAACAGAAGAAGAACTCAGGAGCTTCTCACCTGTCCGCCAGCAGCAAGGTGCGCCAATATTAACGCATCGCTTCCTGGAGGCAGGACCCCGCCCACTCCGGACACTCTTCCCATGACTTGTTTGCTCTTCCTGCCTCGCTTTGATGGCGTCGGCATGACGACTGCAGGAGGGACAGCGATGTCCTCCTTCTTGTCTGGAAACAAGAGAAAAGTAAAAAAGAAAAGGAGGTAAAGGAGAGTTGGGTAACGTTGTGTGAAGACAGCATCTATCAGAGATGGAAAAATGTGACGTAATCAGTCCCACACTACACCTACATGAGCTGTTATGCAGGGATGTGCTGTCTTGGTCAGGAGCAACAGCAAATCTTATGAAAGAGTGTGAACATACACACGCGCGTGTATATGCCTGCATGTATATGGATGTAACGACACAAAAAAAGTGCAGGAATAAATTAACGGTGGGAAGGAAACAGAAATCTGCTGTGGCTCTGACCTCAACTCAGGGAATGAAATGTTTTAAGGATTCAAAATCGAGAAAAAAAAATGCTCTTAATAAACCAAACAAATAATGAATCATCATCTATAAGTTTGCGTCATGCCACCCTTGAGTGAAGCTCTCCCTCCCACCTGCTCCACCAGCACTGACTGACAGCCTGCAGTGTTTACAGCGGTCAGTTCATGGCTGCAGGTTTTACTGAGCTGATTGTAAAACAACAGAAAAGGCTGCGCTATACATCAATTTAATAAAGAAGCTAATGAAATAATTAGCATAAATTTAGACAATATTCAGGCTTTACTACTCAGATGTAGAAATGACGGAGGCGACAGTGAACTGCGCCTGTGTTTTACCTGCGTTTGAAGGGTGCAGTGCAGACACTATCATGGTGGTGGCAGTGTGGGGTCCAGTTACAAATGACTGCGTGGAGGCAGTGGGGACCAGTGTGCCTTGAGGGGTGGTGATCACTAAGCCCGCTGAGAGGAAAAGAGAAACTGTGATTCGGCTGTCCACTTGGCCAAAACAGACATTTCACATAAATTTTTTGTTGATATTTTGGGGTTTTTGGGTCGATATTCTTTTACAAAATTCTCCCTTGTTGCTTATAACCTGCTAATTTTAACACTGAATACCAACAGACTTTAATGGATGGTAGCTAAATTGTTCAAATTAAGAGTTGAAGCAGCTGTAGTAGAACAGTGAGTGTTACTGACTTTAATGCACCTGTTTCCTGGTGACAGCACCAAATAAATATAATAAGATGACACAGTGATGAAAATGGGGTGGAGGATGTCATGATCTGAACAGGAAGTAGAACACAGCAGCCCACTCACCTGCAGTCATGATACCCGTAGAGGGAACAGGCACAACGGTGATGTTTTGGGAGGTGTGTGACTGATGCAGGTGTCCGCCAACTACACTTAAAGGTGCGCCGCCGCTGCCGCCACCACCACCTCCTGTGGTACCCCCACCTCCTTCTTGTTTAGGGACCACCCGCACGCCTGCCCCTGCGTCCACCGAGCCGGGGATGGCGAGCACAGCCGTGGGGTAGTGGGGGGAGGAGGTGGAAGACGCGGAGGAGTGCGGGAAGGGGGGCGCGTTGGCCTTCTCTGGACCGAGCTGCTCCTTCGTCTTGTTCAGGAACATGGCGTTTTCGATCTAGACAGAGATGAGCGGAGGGGCGGGCAGGTGGTTAAGAGGAAAAAAGGGAGGAAGGGTCAAGTGATAAGAAGGAAAGAGAGCGGGATGGATGAAGGAAAAACATCGGGAGATTTCACAAGGATAGCAGGGAAAGGATGGTGTGATGAAGAGATGCAGGAAACAAGAAAAAGGGAGGAAGATGAAGGGTGAAATGCAAGAGAAAGGAGGCGATAATAAAAGGAAGGAAGGAAGAAGAAGAGGGCAAAAGACAGAGGAGGAGGAAGGATAATAAAGGAGAAGGTAGAGTGTAAGACACAACGGTGGACAAGGAACATAAGAAGAGAAAGAGGAAGAGATACAGAGGGAAGATGTTGGTATTAAGAATGGTTTAAGTTATCAGGTGGGAGAAGTGAATTGTGGTATGATAATGGGGTACATCCACGTAAGGAGAAGACAGGAGGGGAAGAAGAAGAGGGTTATGGGAGAAAACAGAGAATGAAGGCAAAGTGAGATGCAAAAAGTAAACGAAAAAAGAACAAAAAGAGGTTGAAGAGATGAGACAGGAGAGGGACAGGAGTGATCATGTGATCAGGTGAACCCTCACAATGTCAAGCAATCATTCAAACAACTTCAATGTGAGGTTAAGCCAACTTAACCAACTAAGCGAGCATTATTATGAGGTTATGTTCAGGGTCAAATCATTGACTGGTGATATAAAAGTATTTCCATTAACAGTCAAAGTGACAATCACTTCCGCGTGTGTTTTGACATAAGACATACCACTATACCATGTGTATTTCAAGACAATTCCAACAATAAGGTTGTCTCTACCTGTCCTTGTACAGTGGGGACGGGAGACCAAAAGTATGATGAGTTGAAATGGGAATCGTCCATTATTTCTGTAATTAAAAAGCAACACACTTAGAAATCACCTGTCCTTCTCCTCCTCTTCCTCCTTCTTACTTTACTCTCCCTTTCTTTAAACTTTCATTTGAAATGAGACCATACATGGCTGCGTTTCAGTCATCTTAGTTTGTTTCCTTTCCATGTATCCTCTCCTCCATCAGCAGACAAACTGAACATGTCATATTACAGGATGCTGCTAAATTTTAGTTGTAGCTTTGCTAAAACCATGAATAACTTATTTGCTTAAATGAATGCATCCACTTGCTTGGTCTAAATTAAATATCCTTCCAAAGAGTGAAAAACAAAACTTCTTGTGTCTGTCATGTTGAACCAACAGCACAAAAAAGCAGGTGCCTTTTTTTTTAACCTTTTTCTTTTGGTTCATGTTTTCAGCACAGAATAATGATTTCTCCATTTACCTCACCGTAGGGTTAAATGTATGAGACAACAGAGAGGCTGCTGTGTTGTACTTCAGTCCAGCTTTTCTAGGACTTTTACTGCTAATGTAGGCTAACTGTCCTCATTGAAATTCATGTTGATTATTCCTCTCTTTATATCATTGGGTTAACTTGTCATTTAACTCCTAATAACAGATTTGATTTATGTGGCTTATCAGTTGCCAGGAGCCAAACAGTCACTGGAATAGTGTCTGAAATAAGCTGCCACTATGTCGTGTTGAGAGTTTGCATGTTTCTCCGTATCTGCATGCACTTCCTCCAGGTGTTCTGGCATTTTCCCACAGTCCAGAGAAATGCTTGTTAAGTCAACTGGTGACTCTAATTTGCCCACAGGTGTGAGTGTAAGCGTTAATGTGTCTCTATAAATCAGCTCTTGGATCAGCATCACCCAAGATGTTTGTAATTGGTTTAGAGAAGAGCAAACAAGCATAAGATTTTTTTTCACCCCGTGCAGCAGATGGAAAACCGGTGCAGCCAGACTTTTTCTGCAGAGCTCAAACAGCAGTGTGGTGCTTGGACCGGCTGTGAGGAACTGGTGGGAAATCACATGAAACATAAACAGATCTTTTGGATCAGTTGACATCCTCATTAAATACAGCATCTTAACACTTTTTCTACTTAAGTTAACCACCCTTAAAAAAAGGAAATTCATGCAATTTAATGAAGCAAATGGGATATTAAAATGCAACTGGAACATGGTAGTTTAGAGCATGAAAGTACTGATTAAAAATGACAATTTCCAAAAGTAAAAACAGGTCAGTTTCTCTGTTCTATATGTTATTTAATGAAAACCTCTTTTCTCTGTAGAACAAGGCAGTTGCATCAAAGATTTCCTGTGCAAAAACTTGAATAATGGGTTAAATTTCAAGCCTGTTAAGTGCAGTCACTCTAAAGTTTGCAGCGGCCTTTAACTGAACCTCAGCAAGTCAACATACTTATGTTGAGTCTCTGAACAGCCTGCAGACATAAATGTAGACTTAGTGCGAAGGCAAATAATAAGGTTGAAGCGAAAACTGAAAAAGTTATTTTATATCCCACAGGGAAATGGGCTGTAATGATAATTCTCCCTCTAGACAGTTATAGATGGTAAGAAATTGCAGTTCACACCTCAAAATTGCAAGTTTGCATGTGCACTGTTCAAATGAATTTATTTCTGTTATATAGATATGACTGTAAGGAATGCCTCTTAGAGCACAGTTTAGAATTGGATGCAACTTTCTTTAAATTATGCGGTGATAACTTAAAATCTAAATTATGTTTTGCTGGTTGTTCCTGCTCTTGTTATAAGACGTCTTCTATTTCATCTTTCTGAGTGCTGAATTTCTCAGCCACTCACTGTTCCTGCATTGAGCTGGCTGGAGCTTTCTCATTATATCCATTTTGTGGGCGGTTTGTTAAAATAACACGGCACAGACGCTCATTGCGAAATTAATGAAAACCTGTCTTTTTCTCCTGTGAAGTGTTTTAGTGTGTGGTTATTATTATTATAAGTGGTATTTTTGTGTAAATTTAGTCATTGAGGAAGGGAGCTGCTGCTCCAGTTTTTTACAAGTTTGTGTAAAGGATCTAGGACATGTTCTGCGCACAGAAAAATGTTTATTTCTATTTCTATTTTGTCCGAAAATTTGATAAAATCTGTGTAAGGAAGCATTTCTGCTTCACCGAGGTAATCCATCCACCTGACAGGTGCAGCACGCATTGATGCTGATTAAACAGCAGGTTTATTGCACAGGTGTTCCCTGGGCTGGAGACAGCAAAAGGTGACTCTTAAACGTGCAGATTCATCACACAGAAAAATTGGCATCCGTACTGCACGAATGTTTATGCCAAAAATATACCAAAAAAAAAAAACGGTTGGTTTGCATCACCAAAGCATTGCCGCACAAACTAGGAAGTTCAGCAGTGGCCATCGCCCTCGCTGGGGTGTTGACCTGACTGCAGTGTACTGAGGGTTCTAAGTGGGCAAATGCTCCCTTTTGGTAGCATTTGTCAGATTGGAGATCAATCTTTACAGATGGATCCTGTTTTTCACTGTACCAGGAAGCTGGCACTTAGTGTCATCAGTGAGTAGGTCAGCATGTTCCAATTCCTGTCAATACTCAGCAATGTCCAACAGCCACTGAGGAGGAGTGAGACGCAGATTTCAACAAGATCTGGGTCAAAACAAAATTCATGGATGAATTAAAAGAAAAACAAAGACCAAGTGTCACTTTCTAATAAATGCATATCTACAGCCCTAGTAATGTGAAATGTGAAATCCAGGGTGAATCAACTTTCACACTTTTAAAAGTGGCCTTGTATTGTGACTAGCCAAAGGTCAGTGTCTAGATTGGTCTCACCTGTCAGGTGGATGGATGATTTTAGCAAAGGAAAAGTGCTCAGTGACACTGAATTTAACAACTTTATTTTCAAAATGTGAGAGAAATAAATTGTTTATATGCACAGAAAAAAACATTAAAGCTTTTACTCCAACTCTTCAAAAAATGTGAGCAAAAACAAGTGTTTAGGTATTGCTGCCCTCTGGTGGTCGGAAGTATTAAAAAAATACCAGGACTTTAGTGGTGAAGCGTACACGGATAAATTCTGACAGTTGTCATGCCCACTGTCACAGAAATACAAAGGTAATACAGCTATTTGTGCATTTAAAAAGAGACTTGAAACATACATTTATAGTATCGTTAAAGTTACTTTTACTTGTAACAAATTACTTTTCATGCACAAGTCAGTATAATAAATTTTTTTGATTCTTGCCTCTTTTGTTGCTTCAGCATGATGCCTTCAGATACTTCTTTGTTTATTTGTTTTATCTGTTGTATTCATCGAAAAGGAAAGTGCATTGTGTCAAAATTCCCTACACTACACTGTATTACTCGCTGTTTCTTCTGTAATAAAAATCAAGGTTTTTAAAAATATTTTTGAATATATTTTAAATATATTTTTAAATAAAATTGTGAATTAAAGTGTATTGGAGTTTGGCTGAGCTGTATTTAGCTGCAGCTCTCACAGAATTTTAGGAAGAAACTTCTAAAAATAAGTGCTAGTTTATTATGAATCCTCATGTTTTACTGTCATGTGTGACCCAAGAAACTGAATATTAGTCCCACAACACTTTGCCAGAAAAAAAAAAAACCCACCCCACTTTCAGTAATGGTTTCAGCCTGCCCACCCCTTTAAGAACTGACTGGCTCTGCCACAGCTCTCCACCTCTAAGTGTAATATAATTTAGATGATATACATGTGTGATTTTGTATTTCCTGTGTCCACACATAAATGGATTTAAGGGGCCCCTCTTACTCATGCATCACCACTGAGCGCACAGGGTGACACATTTACAGGCTTTACCTGACTGATGTTGCTCATACGTCTTCATCAGCAGACCAATCATTGCACTGTCATCCCGTCCTCTTCAGTGAGCAAACACACTTCAGCACACCCACGCCCACACACACACACTCTCACACATGGTGTAGCAGCTGGAGCTGACACAGCAGCAGCAGCAGCAGCAGCATGTTCTGCTGCATGAAGGTAGCAGCAACATCCAGACGCACCTGCGGGTCAAGAAGAAGTTTTCATCTCTGAACCTTCACTCATTTATTTTTCTCCCTTTTCTTCTGCCTGCGAGCGAGTCGGTCTCGGACAAAAAAAAAAAAAAAGCATCGGGATGGCAGCAGCTTCTACCGATTCGGGGCAGAGGATCACCAAGATAACTCCAGAAGTGCTGCAGGAGATGCTCCAGTACTACAACCTGAGCCGCCAGGAGTTTATCAACACTTACAACATCCAGCCGCTCGTCTACATCCCCGAGTTACCGTACAGCGCCAAGACCACCTTCGTCATCATGTACATGGTCATTTTCGTCATGGCTCTCGCCGGGAATAGTTTGGTCATCTATATAGTTGTGAAGAAACGGGCGATCCAGACGGCGACGGATATTTTCATCTGCTCTCTGGCCGTCAGCGACCTGCTCATCACTTTCTTCTGCATACCTTTCACTCTGCTGCAGAACATCTCGTCTGAATGGTTCGGAGGTGAGTTTAAACTTCATGTCTCATATCCTTAAGGTCACTGCATGGCTAAAAATCATTATTTAGAAAAGGTTTGTTGATATGAATATTGAAAATGAAAAATTCTGACGTGAGTCACATGCAAACTTTTATCCTCTTGTTTACACTAATTACTTGAAAATAAGGAAAATATATGAAAAATAACATCAAGTCCTGCATACAGAGTTTTACAAATGCATTTTGCAGAATGCATCTGATAAATAAGAATTCATTAGCTAAATAATGACGATACAGGCTGTGTAACGCTTAATTGACTCAAAAGTTTTAACCAGCCGGTTATTGGATGAAGACCAAAACGTGCAGCAAACCTGTGCAGACGTGCGTAAAACCAGAACGAAATGCGCCAAATCATGAGAACATCGATCCTTTGGATTGATACTTAAACTTTTAAGGAGAACCAAAGAGTTTTATGATCAATCGACAGTTTGAGCACTTAAGTCTCCTCAAGAGTAAAGTGTAAATGGTCTACTCTCATCTCATCTGTTTTTTGATCGCTGTCACAAGCTTTGAGGAAGTGGCATCGGGATGGAACAAAGTGTCCTCCGTGAAACTCTGCTACTACTTGAGGAGAGTGATGTCAGAATATATTAAGAGAAAAAAACTACACAAACAAATAAATGAATTGATGAGTGCCAGGTGCACAATTTAACTGTAAATACAGCTTTATTCGTCAACAGAAGCTCTACAACAGATTAAAAGTTGACCGATTTCTTGATGCCCAATTTAGCATCACGAAATTTACAGTAATGAAATTACAAAAAAAGCTTTATGCAATGTTATGCAATATATTCCTGCAAGATAAACGCAAGTCAGAGATGATGGTTCAACTTTTTGCAGTTTCTGTTTAAGTTGCCAGTATTTTCCAGTATAATGAAGTGCTGTAACTTTTTGCATCACTGTGTCCATCACATGGCTCCTGATGTTATGCAACAGCTCAATAGAGAAACTGAAAGCAGTAGCCGCTAAAAACTGGTTCCCAGTGTCCTGATCCACTGGGACTGCACACCTCCAAGCTCATCTAATCTTTTTATCACACTGGGGGTCCATCGAAATGTGCCACCTATCAAGATGTGCACACTAACACATCCAGAAAGGGAGGACAGAGTGGTGTTATCTATTTGCAGTGCAGTAGTGTTTGTTGACAGGGCAACAAAACTCATCACAACACTGAACACTGACATGCTTTTCTGTCAGCGTGTCATGCATCCAAATTCAGGCCTTTTTTCACAGATAAACGACCACAGTGCTGGTTGAATAGTCTGAAAGATCGATCACTAGAGTAAGAGTAAGAGTGGAAGCACAAGCGATGAGCTGTGGGCTGAAATTCCAGTAATTCCACTTGACACTCTACACACCGAGTGCAACCGCAACTTAAAGCTGCATTATGTAAGAGAAAATATGCTATAATAACATTAGAGCCATGCAAGCACGCTTGGCAGATATTTTCTTTGACTCTGAAAACCTAATTAAAATCAAAATGGCCTGTAAATATTATCTCGTTTCAAGCATTTCAGTGGATGGCAGACAGACTGTCACTGCAACCAGTTCGACTAATATCAATGATGAATTAACAAGGGAATTGCTAAAGAATTTGCATGGAAGGCAGAAAATTTCTTATCACATTGTTATCGATAAAATATCAATCCCCCTTCGCACTTTTGACTCAGTGACAGTCAAAACTGAGCTTTATTGGCTTCACAGATTGAATTTGAATGCATGGCTAATGGATTGAATTTCATTATATAAAACCACAAAGGCTAATGCATATAAGATATGTGACGAACATTCAGTGTCTCATGGCAATAGAAGACCAGCTCAAAGCATGCAATCCCATTAAAATACAGTCGTAATTAATTCTGGGTGAATCAGAGTACAATTAACATGTGGCTCACAATGCACAGTTTCACCTGAGCCTTTGCTAAGTGCTTAGTTGATGTGATGTGTCATGTGTGTGAAGGATGAATGTGTTCACATTTAATCAAAGATGGTCATTTTATCTGTCACATGGAACTACACAGGAAGAGCTCATTTTGTTCTCTGTCTCAAAGCCAACAAAAGAGGTGGTTTGAACAGAAGTAGTAGTGCTTGTTTTGATTGACTGTTTCTCAGTACCTTATTGTCCCCTCTACTTTTTTTCCTGCAGGGGTTTTGGTTTGCAAGACAGTTCCTTTTGTTCAGACCACAGCCATAGTGACGGGCATCCTCACAATGACCTGCATTGCCATTGAGAGATATCAAGGCATTGTCTTCCCGCTGAAAATGAGGAGGCAGTACTCGTCCAAAAGAGCGTACAAGATGCTAGGTATCATGTTTGCACTTCTAGGAATGGATCGATAGTGTGTTCAAAGAACTTGTGTTGAGTGAATTCAGATGAAGCACATGTGCTTTACAGTCATGTATTCCTTTTGATTGCACATTGGGTAACACTGGGTCAGTAAAAAACCTAACAATCTCTGGGCTGCACATGTATCAGTTCTGAGACTCTCAAGTGGCAGTTTTACATTCGTATGGATTTTGAGTGTAATTATTTCTATTTATTTTCTGTTAAATACACAAAACAATTATGCAGAGGACATTAAACAAAAATTTGGACATTTGTTTGTATTACACAAATGGGAAAAAGTGGGGAGGGGGGATAATCGGGATGTAAAGGAAGTGCAGCAGCACACAAACTGATCATGACAGATATATTTGAGTTAATTAGCTTATTAGTTTATAATTTTTTATTTGAGTTTATTTGTTATGTTTACATTTTACAAAATTGGAAAGCCTCAAGGATTTTTAAAGGTATAGCCTGACTTATATACTAGCAATATTGCAATGTTATATACATAAACTTGTAAAACTGACATTTTAGACAGGAAAAACTGAAGCACTATAACATGCGCTAGACACTGTAAACATGACAAAGCGCCCCCAGCTGGGCACTTTTTTTTCTTAAAGGAACTAGCCAAAAAGCTTGGGAACCAGTGCTTTAATCTCTTAAGGTTTTGTGTGTGTGATTTAGTGGCATCTAGTGGTGAGTTTGCAGTCTGCTATCAACTGCATACAGGAGAACCTGTGGTGGCTGCAAAACAGTGAGTGTACAGTGAGAGTTTGTTTTGGTATTTTATATCCATACCTGCCCTCAGGTCTCACTAAATCCTGCACACTAGACTGTTAAGGTCACGCTACATGCTGTGGCAAATCAGTTGAAACTGTTTACGAGTTAAAAAACAAAGAAAAGCATTAGACTGGCAGCTTGCTAAATACCACCATGAATTCATCTGTGCAGCTGCTGTCTCCCTTGTTTCGCATTAGTCACAGCAATTTTCTCTCTTTAAATTTTTTTTTTGCCAAATTTTTACTTTCTAACTTCAAGGAACATTTACAGCTTGTTTTTTTGTAAATGTTTCATCTCTCTGCATCCTCCAGGGCTGGTGTGGATTGTCTCAGTCATAGTGGGTTCGCCGATGTTGTTCGTGCAGCAGCTTGAGGTAAGTGGTGTCCCTCAAAGCAACACATTACCTTTCACTTGCTGCCTGCACAGCAAAATCACTAAAAACTGAGTATGCACACAGGAGCATGGAAATATTGTAAAACTCCAAACTAATAACTTCCAGTAACTGTAACAGGTTATTTAAGCAGAAGTATAAAGAGTGATTTGCCCCTAAGCCAAATAACACCACAACAGCAACAACTCTGATGGGACCTGGAGAGTTTTTGAATGCACTGCATGAGCACATAAGTGCAGCAATCACCAGAATATCAGCAAACGACTTTAATGTGAATACTGGATGATTTCACTGATTACATTCATATTTGTATTCACACATACTCACACAAGTGAATACATACA
>JAUZTA010000010.1:2107131-2117556 GCA_034780835.1 Ctenochaetus striatus
GAGCCTGACTAAACCACACCTACCTCAAAACACTATCATTACAATTTGCTGAATTGCAGACAAGACACAAACAAATTCGGAGTCTTCTTTGTTGATAAGATTTTAGTTGGTCCTCACTTTTAGAAAAACCTTCACAGGGATGTTTTAAAATAAAGGTTGGGGTGAGGCATGCAGTTAGGATGCTTAAGAGGCTGGAGAATGCACTGTGTCAATGAGGGTCCTCAGGAGTATAGTTGTACAAGTATGTGTGTGTGTGTGTGTGTGTGTCTGCACCAGCCAGCAGTGACACAGCAGAACACAGTGAGTGTGAGGTTGCAGAACATTCCTGAAATAACAAACACGATGGAGGGAGGAGAGAGGAGGCTGGGACTGTTTTCTTTTACAGTTCTTGTAGAGGCAGCATATAGGCCCGGGGTGGGGATCGACACACACTTTTGCTTACAAACACACAGCTTTATAAAGCTTGTAAAGACATTTAATGAACACTGACGTTGTATACGTCCTGAGCCATTTTTCTATCTGGTAGTTCAGTTTGTTCCACATTCAAACTTTTATTTTGCGGTTCCATTGTCAAAAGGTGTGGCCCATACAAGTTGAATCACTCAGTTTCATCACATTGTTTATTGTTTCTCTGTTGATGCACTGAGCACACTGAAGATCTGGAAACACTGCAGTCTGTTTATTTGTCAGAGAGAACAGGAGCAATCAGAGTTTTCTGTGATCTCATGTAGGATATCTAAACTTTGTCGTTGTTAGCGTGACTTTCATTTCTTGCTGGCAAAACAGATATATACTTAACCTAAACATAATCCCAGTCACAGCTTGAGCTCTAAACTTGAGTCCAGGCCCAAAACTGGACACTAAATGAGTTTGAACTGAGCAGGTATCATTACTTTTGAAGATTTTTGTCATATTTTTTCTTTTACTGTAAGGACATGTAGAACTGTAAAATGAGACAATCCTTTCTATTGCATCTACAGCTGGTCTCCTCAGAGCTCTGTTTCTGTTTCTGTTTCTCATTTAGGTTTAGTTTTGAGACTCCAGTAGTTACCACACAGTCCTGTGCTCTGTGTCTTTCTGCTGGCTTGAGCCAATGTTAACTTTCTGAAGCCTGTGTAAGTTTTTCCTGATGAGCTGACATATGTGTTTAGGACACACAACCCTTCCTTTAACATGCAAAGTCAGTAGAAGATATCAAATGGCCTTTCCAGATTTTATATGATTCATCAGTAATCATCAGAATCAGACAGAAATTTAACTGTTCCACCAAGACTGTGCAATCTAGTGTGTGCCATTTTTTAGACAGCTGAGTTCAAGGTTTAAAAGTCTGGTAAAATAATCTTGCATTATTTTAGCATGGGCTACACAGAAAAAATATCCTTTCTTTTTGCAGTTGATATTTATATGCATGTTTCTGCCTCTAACTGTGCTCCTCTGACCCTTCCAGGCTTTTTTCTTTTCTGTATCACGTCTCTCACCATATGAATTTACTACACACACATCTGCTTTATGCTAACCTAACTTTGACCCACTTTCTTCGTCTTCCCTTGGACAGTGGGCTTATCGTTATAATGATGTAGCTCTGCTTTATGGCAGCTGGAGCTGACTGAAGCATCTGTCAGTTATTGTACTACTGACTCTGCTTTTTGTTTGTGCATCCTTAAAGATATCAAATTTGGAAGGGAACAGGTTTTATTCTAAAATAAGGCACCTTTCCAGTAGGAACTAATAACTTTTAGCATTTAAGTAGTAGTAGTAGTTTAAGTATTTTGGAGTGGCAAATTGTATTACGAAATTTTGTTTGAAATCTGCATTTTATTTGCTAAGATCTTTTGGCTTTTTACACTGCAGGATCATGAATCTGCTTTTAAAAATGAGTTAAGCATCTTACTTCAATCTTTCGATTGACTGCTTCTTATTTTAAGAAATCTCAATTTCCTTTTCTAATATTTCAGTCTTTAACCTGATAACAAGCTATATTTGAGTCCTTGAGCTGGTTATTATGGTCAAATTTTAAGCTCGATGGTTCTATCAGTTGTCCTTGCGGTTGGTCTTATGGAACTTGAGCGAGTAATTTTGCATTTTGTCCTCAAGAGAGAAAAGAAAATGTAGTCTTGCAGGAAATATCAGGATTGGACCAGGATCACGGGACTGAGAGAGCCGAAAACAATGAGCCAACTGCTCAACAGCTGGATATCACAAAATTTTAAAGGAATTTCCTCAATTAACCTCTCAAAAATCTACACCCTTAACACTCCAATCATCACATTTAATGTATTTGCAGTATTAAATTTGATCCAAATCTAATTTTTCTTTATTTTTGTGGTGGTCCCTTTTAAATGAACGCCAGTGTTTTAATCTGAAGCTGTTTGCTTGTCAGGAGCCAGATGGCAGTCATCATCTGCCCTCTGTTTGCTGAAAGTGTGGTTATTTTTAAATAAAGTTATGAATATTGAATTAACGCGGCAGTAAGCACAGACTGTCCCCTTTTTGTGGGTGTCTGCACATCTTGTGGTTCTCTGAAATCAGGTCATTCTGTGGGTGAATGGGTGCTCACATGTTGCAGCCTGCAATGTTTATTCAGCCATACTGTACACGCAGTGCATGTGTATTCAAGTGGCAGCATTAGACTGTTGGCTAAAGGAACTGCACAACACTTTAAGTGTCAGTGGTTTAGGTTTCTTCACAAACGAAGAAAGTCGTGTTTGCCTAGTTGCGATTTGTGATTGGTATCAGGGTTGTTTCCTCAGAATTGCGTGCCAGCTAGAAGACTAATGCCAAAACCTTTTAACCACAGACTGTGACAAACTTAGACATGAAAAAAGTACAGAGAATTTAGCATACCCTTTATGATTCAAGATTATTACTGATTTGGACACAACAGCAACATTTAAAACAGCTAATTTAAGAAGTGCTTAAATCTGACTCTCCTTTTTATTGTGTTGTTTCTTTGCTTATGTTCTTTGGAAATACCAATTTTAGTTTTAGAACTGTGTGAAAATTTTCGGGGACACTGGAGACATTTTGATGTATCCTCATTTCTTCAGGGCTAGAACTTGTTTTTTGGGTTTAAAATAAGACTTTGGTTTAGGTTTAGTTGATTGTTGGGAGCTGGAGAGTGCATTACTTCAGTGAGAGTCCTCACAAGTGTAGATGTGCAAAGTGTGTGTGTTGATACACACATCTGTCACCTGCCTCTTCCTGCACAGGTCAAGTTGTGACAAGTTTATTTACAATTTTTGTGTGCTCTAACAGATTACGCATGTCTGCTTTTGTAGAACACATACCAACATCCGAAAATGTAAAACACACAAACATACACTTCATGTTTGAGGCTGAGCGTATTAACCCTCCTGTCTGTCTACAGCCCTGTCTGTTTGTCAAATTGTCTATGTAGCTGTCTGCATGTAATGAAGGTGCTGATAGGAAATCTTCTGCAGTGTGTGTTCTCATTCACAGCTGTCCTCCTGTCTACTTCTTTATACAAACATCATGTTTTGCAGCCTGGTGTTATGATGACATGACATGTAAATTAAGCTTTCATATCTGCTTTACATTTACCTTTCAGGCACTTGAAAAGCACTGTTGTGTGTTGCAGTGAGACAGCAGGTTAATATAGCTATCTTGATTGTTGGCTTATGGTCAGATCTTAAAAGTATTTGATCCAAACTTATTCGAATGTTGTTAATGATGCTTGGGATTCACACGATCTTACAGTTAGGATTCCTGGTTTTCAGTCAGGTGACCTAAGTTCTTTAGTACGCTTCCACACACTCTTTTCTAAACATACAGTACACAGTACTAATTTGACCTCTATATAGGACTTTTATTGCATTGCAGTCTTAAGATTTGAGGAAATGAGTTTTACTTTATTTTGCACAAAATGTTGAAGTACGGCATTAACCCTCCCTAAATTGACCTACTGCCTTAGGCCAGATACAGTGTAAATGATGTTTGGGTTTGTTCGGCACTAAACTGAGGTGGTTTTAGGTAACGCCCTGAGGAACAAAGAGAGATAAAATCTGTCTTTTAGGAAACACCCCCTCAAGCATCAGATAACTTAAATCCCAGACTGTCAGTCCATTGATCCCTGTGTGTTTGTGTGTCTGCATGTGTGTGCGTATGTTTGTGTGTTTGTAGAATACTAAGTTGGAAAAGTCTAGTGGGATTGGTATTTCAACTTGTGTCTGTGCAGTGTGGTCATCTCTGTAGTTGGTAACTGTGTAGCTCTGCCTAGTGATCTCGGGAAGTCCTAACTTTCCTCAGTCTGATCTGCAGTTTCAGAAGTATGAACAGGCAGGTTTCAGTAGAGTTGTCAGTCAAGACCAAATCTCTATCATTTACATACAATTTGTTTCTTTGGCCTCTTTTTTAATTCACCTTTCCCCCCTTCTTGAAGTCCCCTTGAAGATTAAATGATCCCTGAATCTTGTCACCTCTTTTTCTCCAGTCATTACTCACTACCTCCTCCGTTATTTCCCTGTGGAGTCATCTCTGTCATTTTTCTTTCACAAAATGTTTGGCAGAATATTTATCTCTATATGGTTAGCGTTATGCTACCATCACTTACTGTTGACTTTTTACAGCCTTCTTTTGGAAACAGTCAATATTGATAAATAGCTTTGGAGCGTCTAAAATTCTAATTATTTACATTTTTTGATTCGACTGGGGTTTTAATGTAATCTGACCAGAAATTTACATTTATGATCTGATGAGACTATTTAAGCTTATTTTGATGTCTCATAACATTTCGTTTTTTTCTGTTGCTGTTTAAAGCAGAAGCAAGCCACTGAATGAATGACTAACTCTGCAAACATCAGAGAAAACTTTAGAGACAAAAAGGCTGTGCTTTTCACACTGTGACACTGCTTTAAAAGTGTCGATCAGTAACTAAATTGATCACACAACATCCAGTGGTGTCTAAAAGTGTTTACAACCTCACTCAATAAATCTCCCAGGGGGAAAGCTTGAAGATGCCTACAGTAAAGTGTCTGAAATCAATATGAAATGAGTTCCTGTCTTATCTTAATTAAAGGGATCAGCTTAATACCTTTAATGCAATCTTTGTAATTCTGAGTCTTTTTATAGATGTTTTTACCCTGATGATCATACTAAGTACCACAGTCCTGTATTTTAGTATTTTAGAGGACCGAGTTCATGGTTTCACAAACTTTGTATTGGCTTTAGTTTCACGATTTATTTTGAATGACATACACACAAGGATGATCTTTGGCCAAAAAAAGGAGGAACGAGTGTTTGTTCCAAATTAGGGTGGCCCCTCCCTTTCCCTGCATGCCCCACCAAAGACCCCTAAGAGACTTAAGTTTCATTATGAGATAGGGAGGAGCTGTACTGCCCAATTAAGGCACAGAGCAGTACAGTCACTGTGTCTGTTGAGTCACGTATGTGGCTTAACCAAAATAGAAGTTATTAGAAAAAATCGATATGATCAGTATTTCACCAGATCACCAGATTTTGTGTTGTATTAAATCTGAACACTTGTCATGATTAAAGACCATGAAGACCATAAAATTGGGGATTATAATCTGTCTTTGTAAGGCGGCTCATTACACAGATCCACATTAAACTAGCGTTCTCACCGACCACAGTTTTATTATATTTGTAGATCAATATTTTAAAAATATCACAATCACTCTCTTAAAAGTGCTAATAAATTACAACTAATGCGTTCCAGGATGTTAATAATGACAATAAAATTTTATGAACTGTTTTGTTCTCACGCTGTTAAAAGGGGCCTAATCATGAGTTTGAATGTCCTGTTTGTAGGCCTGACAAGCCCTTTTCGTAGGCCTGCGCTTTTTATACAATCCATTACCAGACTCCATGAATGCACTGCTTTCATGATAAAACCAGACAGTTAATATTACCATGACATGTACATATCACACATCCTTTCCATTTACATACCAGAAACACTGCTTACAGCAATGCATAGCTGCAATCTGTTCTGCTTTATGAATCCCTATGGGGAGGTCAAGGGTCATGCTCAGCTGCAGAACAGCTGGTAGACTTTCGGTGTTTTGCTTGAGGACATCTCAGCAAGATGCCTGATGAATCAGAGGCTTGAACATGAATTCTCCATTTGAAGGGCGTGCTGCCAACTCACCCTGCCATCCTGCTGTCACACCCACATACATGCACATAATCATAGTCCTGTCCCTAAGCAAGAGGGCAGCAACTCAGACAAAGAGTCAATATACTGAGTTTGTGTCATTGTTTATTCCTCTATTTTTCTTTGCAAGGTTTCTGTTGTTCATCCAAAATTTGGTGCTCACTTTTAGCTTATTGGCCTGATCCAAGCTAATTTAAAAAAATGTGGATCTTATTATACATGTTGACTGTGGTGGAGCATTTGCCACCATTTGCTGCGTTGTAAGTCTTTTTTCCTGCTGACTGTAAAGTATTCTTCCTCCACTGTACTCCTCCAGGTCTCAGGGATGAGTGAGCATGAGTGAGCGAGCCAACTCTGGGCTTCACAGTTGCTTCAATCTCTTATTCTAAATCAAGAAACTAGTCTGCGTGACGTCTGTGACGAGAGCGGGTGAAATCACCCAGCAGCTCCTCTCGAAGCCCAGCTCTGCCTCTTAGAATCTCCACTGAACTCCAGAGATTCATGGTTGCATTTGTTGCAGCTACCAGCAGTGCTGCAGAGATTCTGTCTGTCCTCAGTTCCCTTAAGGGTTGAAACTGGTCTGCGTTTTGGCTCCTGCATGATTCTCACCCCACAGGCTCTCTCTAAGCACTGTGGAGTGGGTGAGTGTGAGCAGAGCTAGATCACGGCCCTGCACCGGGCGATTTCCCTTTCAATTTGTTCACATCAATAGGGAATGAGAAGCGGGGCAAAAGAGAGAGAGAGAGGAAAGGCGAGAGAAAGGGGGAGAAGGGGAGGTGAGAACAACAAAGGCCAAGAGAAAGGAACAGAGGGGAAAGTAGGAGGGGAGAGGAGGGCACAGAGTGGAGATGTTTGTCTGAGGGGAATGAATGAAATCTTTATCTCTGATGCAAAGGAGACAAGGCTGCTCTCACATATCTCTCACTTTGGTTTTATTGCTCTCTTTTACTCTTTTTACTTACTCTTACTCCTGCTCAATTGCCTCTTTTTTTCTCTTTGCAGCATTCACCTTTTTGTCTCACCAGCCTCTCTGCTGTCTACCTCTTTCTGAACTCTTTTCTCTCTCTTTTTCTCCTTCTTCCCTCCCTCTCTTGCTTTTTCCTCTCCTGTTCTTTCCTCTCAGAACTCAGCCCCCTGGTGGAGGCCAGGAAACTCTTTCTTATTCTGCCTTGTTTGCTTTCCTGACTCTGCCGCTGAAGAAAACAGGAAATTCCCCAAAAAATAAAATCTCTTTGTTTCTCTAATACGCCCATAACTTCCTACCTAATCTACTAGTATTGAGCAGTTGAATGTTATTTAAAAGTTCTATGTCTAAAGCTGATGAAAATGATGACTGTTAGGCTAATAACAGGCAGAAACAAAGTCTTTTCATCTGTTGATATGAATAAAAATATAATAAAACCATAAACATGGCTAATTGTTCTGAAACAGCCCAATTAAACAGACCATGCCTCCTCATGTATTATTTATTCTCTTCCGGAACAGAGGCTGAAAGTGAGAGATGGTATGATGGAAACCTCTTTCTGGATGTTACATAAATAAGGAGTCTTCAGTAAGCTAGTGAATTCATTGCTGTTTTGCTCACAACTATGGACGCTGTGGTCAACCACTAAATTCTTACTAAGTGGGAAAACTTGTAGTCCCACTTCAACTATCTGAATGACTCTTGGCATCAAGAGTTTGCTCAAAGTAAGAACAGGTTCATTAGTATTACATAATGCACACTGCAGTGTCTGAAGCTGGGAAAAGAACATTCCTTCACATCGGCCTAGGACGTGCCAAAGGTCCGCAAATAATGCTGAATAAATGTGCTTGTTGCAAGGTTCTCTACCACAGCCTGTGCGAAAAGGCTGAAACGCATATGTGAAAATTACTCTCCAGATTTTCAGAAATTATTCCTCCTGGCAGATGGAATTAAAATCACTAGATTCACAGGCACTGATTTCTTTAGCAAATTGGATCCCATCAAATCATGTGGCATTCTGCACTCTTCTTCAGTAAAGAGCTGATGATAGAAAATCTTTTTTTCAGTAATAATCTGTACTGTACATACTGTCAATACGTCAATGAAACTAAGTTTAGTCTTCAGCACCTGTCAGTGAAAGCAGTAAAGCACATCCCTGAATTTTTATGGTGGAAAACTACTTTCAGTAAATGTACATTTTGAGAGTGTACGATCAAACAGAAGAAAGGATTCTGCATGGGAGTTAATACAGGAATGCAGGAAGCTGCTGTGAGGGTAAATGTTTGTGTAATGAGAGCTGCTGACAGAAGGAGAAAGTAGTGTAGAGGAATGCAGCCAGGCCAGAGATATTTTGTCTAATAGTCCTAACCTGTCATGTATAAAAAACTCTGTGGTGCAGGGTAAGGCGCCTTAAGAACTGGAGTGGAGGCAAGGGTTGCAGAGGCAGCAAGACAGAGACCGGAAAGAGGGGAAAATGACAGATAGAAACACATTAAAATGATAAGGGAAAGGAGAGATCTACCAAGAGGGAGGGAGAGAAAATGGAGAGACTGGGAGGAGCAAATCTGAGAAAGGAGGTAAAGAGGCAGGAAAGGAAGCGGGAGTGAGCGAGAAGTGTAACAAAAGCCTATTTTTGTACATCCGTTTAGCCATCATACACAGCTTTCTTCTCTGGCAGTCTTATTTTGTATGACGGAGAGTGAAAACCATCCTTTACGACCTGCTTAAACATTCAGCTGCCTTACAGCCACACTGACACAGTGGTAAGATCCAGTGACTTTAACATGCTAGTTTTTTTTTACAGTAGCATGGTGTTGCTACTGTGGTACAGTAAGAGGCTGACTCACTGTTTGAGGTTGTCCCACATGGTGGAATGCAGTAGCGTGGCTCTAGAGGGGACTTTTCTCTCATTTTGCCTCCAGCAGACTCAGATTCCTTTGCACTGTCAACCAAAGCCGTCAGAAAGCTCCTGAGGTGCTCTATATATGAGCACAATTTCCTCTATGTACCATATAGTATGTAAACAGTGGCTTCTGCTGAAAGTGCATATTGTTGAATTTTCTGTGCCATGCAGCAAACACATTACATGTACAGCAGGATATTGCACAAAAACTGACCACTGTAATTGTGTAATTGAACAAGTGAAAGAGACTGCGATTCTATCTTAGAGCAGGAAAAGATTTAAAAATTTCTGTAGCAATAAAGTCTTCTATTTCCTGAGGTTTAGATACTAACAAGAGATGGATTAATAAAAACCCTAGAAATGGTCAAGCAGTATCTTGCACCTCCTATAATATCTTCAATAAGCCTTCCCTTTGTGGCAAAAGCTTTTAATTACATGCTAGTTATACTCCAATTATTTATTTTTGTTTTGGTTTATGATTTTCTTTTATAATGATACACATTAAAGAAAAAATGTAAAACCCAACCATTGCAGTGATAAAACGCATAGGAACTCATAAGATAAAGGGAAGGTAGAAATTTAAGCTACATATAATGAAATATGTTCTTGCATTACCCCCCACTCCCCCCCCAAAAAGTCATATTTTACTTTGAAAAGTTGTTGTGCTTGTTTTAAAACTGTGTCTATCATCAGTGGTCATTTGATTTAAAAATACACTGTTATCTGTGATGTGATCATAATGACGTATGGTTTATAGTTATATGATGTGAGAATTGAAAGTTTCCTTGAGCTAAATAAGTGATGACGACTTGTCCAGATAATTTAAAGATGGTGACAAGGAAGCTTAAGCGAGAGAGGTTTTAACAGGTGTATGGCGAGCCTAAATTCTTCCTCACGCCTGGATGCTAGCCATCAGAACAACTGACCAAAGCCCTACCCATCCCGAAAAGTCCTCTGGTGTGAAGGCTGAGAGCGGGATACTTTATAGAGGGAGAAAGACATGATGATGGATGTCAAATGAATGATTGATGAAGAGGGTGTGAGGTGAATATGATACATATGTCACATACATTACCAGTTGTTGCAGTATCTTGTAGCCCACATGTTCCTCTTGGCACACCCAATTGGCAATATTCCTGCTGGGAGTTTCCCTGCCAGGTCTTTTTTCATCCAAACATACATCTACTGCTTTATAATACTCTTTCTCTTTTAACCTTAATTTGACCAAAATGAAGAATGACAACCTTTACTTCATACAGCTTATCAGCTCTTTTTAGGAAATGGGCTTGCATTACAGCAGACTGTCGCACCTCCTTTAGTCGAGATGACTCACCCTTATTCCAGTTTGTGCAGCATGTCACTCTTATCTCCAACCACAAGAAGTGATGAATCAGAACTGAAATTTAAAACTGTTTCCTGAGCGGC
>JAUZTA010000010.1:2124873-2139541 GCA_034780835.1 Ctenochaetus striatus
CTATGGCACATGTCTGCATCTTCAAAGCATAAACAAGGAAGTGAATTGGGTGACGTACGTGCATTACGTTTGCGCTGTGGACTGCTATGATTGGTGGAACTCACGGGAAAGTTGCGGCGATTGGACAAAATTGCAAGGTCACGCAGAATTCAGAGATTGGTTGAATGCATGAATTGTTGTGATCGCAACATCGCAAATTCCTGGAGGGACTGAATGCACAACTGAGAGATTATTGTATTGATACAAAATTAAGTATTGTACCACTTTAATAAATCCTTTTTTAGTGATCCTTAAAAATGACCCATTTCCTGTTCGCCCATTTAATGGCATTTTTTTCCAAAGGTCACCTCAGGTCAAACGACAGTCTGTGTACAACAGACAACAAAAAGCAGAGCTGCTGTTTCCCAGCAGATGATCCCAACATGGATCTCCAAACATTTCCTGCAGCATCAACATCAGGACAACACTGAAATTTTCAGCTTCAGCAACATCATCAGTGTGTTGTTTGTTCAGTGCAGCAGTTTTTTCATTGTGTGTGTAATGAATATTAAAGCCCTCAGAGGCTGCAATGTCTTGTTAAAATATCAACAAATATCAATTTGCATAAAGTCTTTAGCCCCACATAGTTTACAGTTTTGATGAGAATATTAAATTATAGAGTCAATCTCTGCTTGCAGTGCGGTGATAATGAACCGTTGTGTTTGTGTGATGCTGATAAGTTTCCTCTGCAGATCTCACACTCGTTATGAACCAATATCAGGAATTGGCAACAATACTGCAGATATGTAATGTGCTGTGCCAAAATTTTAGTATCCTTTAATTGGGCCATTTCATGTATAAAGTATAAAAATAAAGAAATAGCAAATATTGATTTTTTTTTTCCCCCAGAATCTCATTTCCCCCCAGGCAGAAAAGTCTTTTCACTTCTTTTGAGTCAAACTAAAAATGTCTCTTTAAACCAGAGGCTGATATTCTGAACGGTTCAGACATTCAAAGGTAATCAATCAAACTGAGTCAGATCAGGTTACAGATGAACAGTGAAGCTTGAGCAAAGAATTGATGTTTAATTGTTAAATAAGTTCCGAGGTGTAAAGACAAAGTTCTCCTCAAAGATTTTTTTTTTCATCAGGTCTCTGTGACGTTTTACCTCCAACCGTCTGAACCAAAGAGCCCCATAAGTCTCTACATGATAGTTGAAACAAGCAGCACTCAGTCTGGCACTGCTGTAAATGACTGACGCGTTGGAGCAGCAGGCGGAGAAATCGATCCAGAGACCTGCGGCGGAGACCACCTGAGCGACTCAGACCAGAGCCAATCACAGGCGTCCAAACACAACCTCAGACAGAAAGAAAGAAAACATGAAGGCGAGGCGTCCAGCAGGCGCTCCTCTTCGCTCCGGTCGGTTGGTCGATTGATAAATGACTCGGAACTGATTGGAGGAAACTCGCCCTAATGGACTGATTTTCACTGGTTCAAAGTTCCCTTTTAGTTCCCGGTCAGGAACCTTACAGTGATGTTTCAGTGTGAACCAGCACTCACACACACCAACACACACACCTCCAGGGTATAAATAACATCCCCTGTCAGCTGATGGAGGAGGATGAGCAGAGAACAAGGATCAAAGATGAAGGAAGTTTATTGTCACATGCAAATTTCAACAGGTACAAACATAATGAAGCTGTTTTGCCCCCCCCAGCTGTGCTGATAAAAGCAACTAATGCTTTTATTATATAATACAAATAATCTCATTTTGAAAAAAGCACTGAAAAGGTAAAAAGTACGTCAGTAATTATAAAATAATGATAATAAGCACATGCAGCTGATGGCTGCGGATGACTGATAGAAATAGACTTTAATGACTTCCATGATAGATAAAGCATCTTGTCCAGCTGTCACACACCATCACAGAGTTCAGCTTTACATCAAAGACCTTAAATAAATATGAAAACAAGATGTTTGTGTTGAGTGTGTGAGAGACCCTCAAGTCTCTGCTTCGAGACCAAATGGGTCTCAATGTTGATAAAAAACCTCACAGAGAAGCTGTGAAAGAAAAAACAAAGAAAGCACAAAAACGAGATCAGACCTCATGATCCTTTCGTCTTTCAGGATGAATACAGATTCATGAAATCACACGCTTACTTGGACTTTCCAGCTGGTCACAAAACTCCTGGCTCTCTGTGTTGGTGACTTCCTGCATCACATCAGGACAAAGCCTTCACTGAAGCTCAGGAGATGCCGGGTACCTGGATCCAGCAGGCAGATTATCATGATATTTACTCCCCAAAGCATGAATCCTTTATATTTTATTGACCCCATAACCCCTCTGTGAGAGCAACCTCAGTCTAAAATGTCAGCTGAGCACTAAAGGTGACAAATGGCTGCATTGTCATGGAATTGGCTGTTGATTTCCATGGTCCCCGGAGAGTAAAAGCACCCTTTTGATTTTAATGACCTTTAATGACTTTTCCTCCGGTGCCATCCGCCAGGCACACGTTCGATTTGTATCTCCTCAGCTGGTGAGGCTCGACTAAGCTGAATCATCGAGATGTTTTTAAGTTGGTCTGAAGCCTTTGTGTTGGAGAACTGAAATGGGATTCAGTCTCGGTCCCACCTCTTAAAGCACTAACAGCCAAATCCATATTCCATTTCTGCTTCGGTTTATGCCTTAACTGCTGGAGAGTCTCTCATTGATTTGTTTGTGCTTGACAGGAGGTTAAACGGCTAAAGGTTGGAGTAACTACATCAAAGGCCAAAAATGGCAAATACACGTTCCTCTCAATAATTAAAGTTCTCTTCTGATATCAAATGCGGTTTGGAATTTAATGGGATCCAATGAGCTGAGGAGATTTTTCAGAATATGTTTTCTCGTCTGCAAAACAGGTGAAAACAGCAAATATTAACATTAAATGTACAAAAAATGAGCAAGAAGTGAAATGACGCCGGAAGCGTCTGTTTAATTGGCTGCAGATCACAGATCTGCATCACCATCCATCTGCTCCATCTGATCTCTGTTAACTTCAAACACACACACACAGGCTCACACACACACACACACAGGCTCACACACACTTACTCACACACACACACACACACACACACACACACATACTCTGGCTCTAGAAGCAAGTGAAACACATGTTTCTTGCTCTGGCAGTGACATCACCCGCCTTGTGGTCAAAGTCCAGTTCCTCTATCCGGCTCAGAGCTGCTAACACACTGCCACACTCGACGCTATCGTAACCACCGACACAAGCAGTTGGTAGAGAGAAGACAAGACAAGACTGGTAGAAGAAGAAAAGAAGCGAGTAAGAGATGAGGGATTTACTGCGTGATTAAGGATGGCTCTTCTTTGACAGCCGGGATCCTGCAGGCCGCACAGATCAACTGCAGCCTCCAGACTCTCCCTCCACCTTTCTTTTTTACTCATTTCTGTTCTGTTGTCACTCACCTTTAACAACCGTCTCACTTGTATTAATTTCCTTGAGGTTTCAAGATCACTTTTTTCTTGCTTTTACCACCACCTTTTACTACCGTTTCTCACCTGTTTTCTGATCTTACCTTCTACAACTTTTATCAATTTCTGTCTTTTGTCATTTCTCCGCCCCCCCTCTCTTTCTCTCTTTTCCCTGGGAGGGAGGGATGAGCTCTGCGGCTTCTTACAGACAGTTCCTCCAGGATCTGGAGGAGAAAAGAGGTTGGTGCCCACTTCAGCCTTGTCACTTGCCATTTACAAGTAGTCATTAAGTATGTGATTACTACCAGGAAAAGGCAGATAGATAGGTTAATTGATGTTTTCATGGACTCATTTGCATTAAAAAGGCTATCACAGAATGATAATTCTTAGGATCTTATCATTTGTTATCTCAGCTTGAAGGATTAGGGTGTGATAGCAGAAAAGTGACTGGTTATACGGGTGGCGTGCTCCCCACTGCCGTGAATCAGCATAAACCAATATACGGGCTGGGCCTTAAATAGCTGTCATACCTGCTTTCCAGAGATTCTTGTGCAACTAGATAGCATGGCATGTTTTTTTCTGATACTGAGCACTTTTTTTAATATGCTGTGACTTTTAGTTTAAGGGAACAAATTGTCAGTGATTGAACTGACACAAATATCACTTTTATAATGAGGAAGTTGTCACTATTTATTTGATGGCTTTTATAGAACTGAGTTGGATGTTAAATTAAATTTCTCTCACACAACTTTTTCTGAAAAAGGTCAAAAAAATATTCTTCCTAAAATCCTTCATGTAACACACCCATGTACTTTGCTGTATTTTTCCATGGTGTACATTAAGGTCAGCTTCATCTATATGTGTGTCTGCCTGTTTACCTGTTCAGCTACTGTACGGCATCCAGATAAGATGTGGGTCAGTACAAGGACGAATAACTGCTTCCATTCATATTAACTAACAGCACTGCTGTCTGCTATCAGCCTAAGCGAGTTGTCAACACTCTTAACATTTATCTGTTGGCTCTTAATGTTCTTCAAGGGCTAATTCTTAAAAGCTGCTAATTGTTTAGTGTCAGTCTTGGCGTCAATGTGCCAGACATGTCTCCCTCTCTTTTTTGTTATCAGGGACACATGATCCTTGCAGACACTGACAAGGAATCAGAAATGTGCGTGAAACCCAAACTCACACATCAGTGAAAAAACAACAGCAGGATGGTTTGTTGAAGTGTCAGGTGACGTGCAGGAGCAGGCAGGGATGCTTCGCTTCAGCAGCTGTTATCACAACAGTTAACTGAGCGTAGCATAAACCAGGCTCTCTCCAGTGTCTGGACTGAGACAAAGTCTTCTTGAAATATTTTTTTTTTTCAATAATTTTAATATGTTTTACATCTTTACATATTTTATTATTACAAGACAAACCCATTAATGATTTTTTCTCTCAGAATTTCTGCAGAATCTGATTTTGTTAAGGCAGAGGACATTGGGTAGTTGATTTTTTTTTATTATATCCTGTTAACACTGACTATCAATTGCCTCATGAATGAAGCAGTGGAGGAATTAGAGTTTCCATCATGAAGCTGAAAGCTCATCACTCGACCAACTCACTTTGTGTGCCATTTGCTTGACTTTCTCACAACAGCTGTACGGTGTTTTGTTCTCTGTGAAATGTTTGCACCTTTGCATTGGTTTTGGCATGTACAGTGTGCTCCACAGCTGGCTTTCTTTAACATAGGCACAGTGCTATAGCAACAGTCTCTACACTGCATTTTTTTCTTTTGCTCCACCACTATAACTGCCTGTTGGAAGCCAGAAAAACCCTTTAAGCATTCAGACGTACATGTTTCTGTTAAATGTGATACTAGAGGCTCCTTATTGCAACTTCTGGCAATCTTCAGACAACTGGATCCTTAGACGCCCTTTCCAAACAAAAAATAACACTTATTTCCCTACAACTGCTATCATTTGTTGGTCTTGCCTTTGGAGCACTGTTTGCTCTTCACACACTTTTTCTTGCTGTTCAAATGTGCTTTGTTTTAACATAAATGGAGAGTGTGCACTCAGTGGTTAAGAAGCAGTGAGTTGAGTTTAAGATCTTTGCAAGTCATGTGACTAGATGATATAAGTCAGTCTGTACTGGGACACACTGCAGACATATCTATATCAAAGCACACTACTCACCGCTTTGATAGATGGAACCAAAACCTTTTCTCTCCTTCAATTGGGGCCACTGAGAAAAACCTCTATACAGTTGTCTCACTGTCAAGGCTATATTCTAATTTTAATGCTGCCCCCCTCCTTGCCTTTTGTCTTGTTTCTTTACTATGGCCATGGCCACACCTGCTGCTACTCCACTTGCAACAGCTGCTCTGTCTGAGGCCTTACAGCGGTAGATGTCAGGCTGGCTTAGAATCACCTACAATCTCCTTTAACCCCTTAAATTGCAGTTGAGGTTAACCTTCTTAACCACTTCTGAAGCCAGAAGGGAAATAAATGTAATTGGTTAATCAAACACTGGATAGCATGAGCTTAAACACAAATTAATGTGCAAATACATAGTATTATAAGCATGTAGTGGAAGTAAAATTCCAGGTTTGACTTACTGTACAATTTTTTAATGGGATAGATTTCTGTATAGCTATTTTAAAAAAACTGACTCTAATATTGTTGTGTTGTCCTTCTGCTGCTATTTTAAACAAACTGACTCTAATATTGTTGTGTTGTATAGAGTTGGTCCTCAGGCTCTTTTTGCCTGGCCACCCATGGGGCCGCTGTCCCTCTGCCATCTGTATCCACTTACATCTCCTCTTCTTTACTCTCAATGTCAGTAAGGGGCCCAGGAACATGTTTTACCTTTGAAATAAAACAACAAGTGTTCTTCTCAGAGCCATCCATTGTTTCCACTTGTGTTTATCTGCCGTCACCTGCCACAAGAGACTAATGCTCCGATGAATGGCTGTGTGACAGAGAAGGAGAATGTGTGTGAATGGGTTTTAGGCTGTGGCTGCCCAGGACGTTTGGTCATAATTTGTGTAAGGTGGAGTAGCTGTCAGCTTTTATTCTTATCTCTCATACCTTTTCTTTCTGCCTGTCTGCCTGTTCACTGCTGTCACGCGTCATTAGCTGCAGCGTCTGAGGATGTTGGACATGTTTGACTGCATGTGCTTCAATTCGCTGTTTCAATTATCCTCCCTCTGAGTTTTTTAGTGCACCTTTGCGTTTCTGTGTCCGACCAGATCTGTGTCAATGACCCTGGTGCCAACAGCATGATTATTTTCAAGTTCATGGACCAAGGACTCAAGCTTGACCATTTATGTTCACGACTGTGGATTAAATGCGTTTGTTCTTATAAAATAGTGTTAAAGAACCCTTGTTTCAATCACTAGAAGATTAATCAAACTCCTTTTTCAGTTAGGATGATTTATATAGTAATTTTTATTTTCTGGCAAGAAACTACCTCTATTGTGTCACAAGTGTCTCTGTTCTATTCTTTGACCTCATGAATGGAAAAGATGGTGAGAGGGTTTGTGTGACAGTGAGTCATATCCCAAGGAGGCGTATTTTAGCTCATCATTATCATTTCTCAATCATGTACGACATGTTGAAATAACTCCTATAATTAGACATTTACCAGTTAAAATGTATTTTTAATGCACTTTATATTTGAAGGACAAACACATTTACAATATTGGCATCTATGGTAGAAAAGTTGAGGCCCTGACTGCGGCAAAAATTGGATTCATTTTTTCCCTTCTTGTCCCTGTTTTAGTAAATGCCAAACATGATTCAAGTTCACCAAAAACATCCGAGCAACTTTTCCACAAGAATGTAATTCAGGGCAGCCATGTGGTTCATATGACTAAAATGCTGTCTGACAGGGGCAGAGGGTAACTGAGTCCAACCTGGAGCGCCCGCAGAATATGGTGGTGGTGGGTCGAACCCTCAGTCATCATACAGACGGCGTTTATTTCAACAGCTCATACCAACTGCTCCCAGACAGTGAAAAACATAAAGCCGCCATGTGTGGTTCAGTTTATAATAATCCAGTCATATGAGTGGCTTTTGACTTTGTAGTAAACCTAACATTAGCTCCATTGTTGTCTCTGCTGTCATGAGTTTGTCTTTTACCAACACAGTCATGGGTGTGAAGTTGTTTTTGCTTTGGATTAACTTGGATTTGGGAGATAAATGTGCATGAAACATAAAAGCAATGCAATGCTGGTCTTTAAAGTCATGTATTCTCGATAGGTTCTGTCTGTTGTGATTGTCTTTATGACGTCTGACTGTTAACAAATTACCATTACGAGAGGGAAGGGTTGGGGCATGTGTGTTTCCAGGGAGGGGACAAGGCTATTTTAAGACGTTAGGTTAGTAAGAAGTGTGTAACATAATTACCCTGTTTGGATGGTAGGTGTACCTGTAAGGCAAGGTGGGACAGCTGGCTGATGAGCCAATGTGTTTCTGGAGATGATTATGAAGAGCACAGCAAGTAGATGAAGACAGATTGTGAGAGTGTGAGTGAGTGTTAGTGCTTAAATGTGTGTGCGATTGAGTGTGTGTGTGTCTGAACAGTTAATTTGGGTCACTTAGTCTTGACTTCTACTATTCCCCAATGGACATTTTAATCCACTAGGCTAACCCTGCTAAGCGGCAATCCCTTACAACAAACATGCTGTTACACAATAGCACAAGGAACCACACACCAGTTTGTACAACTATACACACGTTTTGTCTTCACACATTATACGTTTGAAAACCTTTTGCACATGCTCACCAATACTCGTATCTAAATATGTCAATTGTCTGTTAAATTTTAATCACAGATCATAAAATGTCAGGAAAACGTAAAAAAAAAAAAATATTAGAACTCTTCAATTTGCCTTTTGTGTTTAACCAAAAGTTTCTAACGTTGAATTCACTGTGATACATAACAGAGGAAACCAGCAAATATTTGTCATGTGTGCTTCATAAATAAGTTGCATAATTGGATCAATTAATTACTTCCTTTTTAGCCCTAAATTGATGCCCTCCTACGCACACACATACACACAAACACACTAAGACTACATGCAGTCAAACACACACCTCCCACTCACCTTTCATGCACCCGTCTTTACCTTGTCTGGCTCCTCCCGCTGATGCCAGCAGTATTAAGCTCCGATCAACTGCAGATTTAATCCAAGGCCCATTTACAACATCCTCCTAAATTAACTGTTAGAAAACAGACTGTTGGTCTGTCCAGCTTCCATTTTCTGGGCTTCATCTCTGTAACAGCATCTACATCTGAACACAGTATAAAACCACAGCACCCTAAATAGTCACAAAGAACTCAAATCTGACTGCTTTTGCCATCTGAAAGAGCTCAGTGGTTTGTGTGGCTATTCTGTTCACTGGATACCTTATTTATCTGATGTAATTTATACATGAAAAACATTAACGTGACTTTAATGCTCTGGTTAATGTGGAAGGGTTCACTAGACTCTGGAAGTGAAACCACTGTATCCTTATGCTCTGTAAATTTTCCAAAAATAACCCATCATAAGTCTGAGTCAGCCTTAAAAAGAAGGCATTGTTGGAGACAGCCTTTTTTGTTTTTTGTGTTAGTGTTTTGGCATTACTAGAGGAGGTCAAGCCATGTGAAAGTGTCTTTAATGTTTATTAATTATTAGGTAATTGTGTTGCACATTTGACTCAGTGTGTGTCTTCAAAGTTTTAAATTTGGATGTAGTTCACCTTTGTAAATTTTTCAGATTTAGGACAAGTGGACCACAAAACCACAAACTGTATTACAGTTACTTATATACTAAAATCACTGCGGCTTAAAGCTGTGTCTGTGTCAGCAAATGTTAAAAGCATCAAACTGAAGTGATTTCAGATTTATTTACATGCATGTTTATACTAAAGTTTTAACAGATAAAAACGTGAGAAATAACACCTTTCAACATTAGTTCTGACTGAGTGGCGCCAAAAGAACGAGTTGTTACTTCACAAACTAATTGACTAATTTACATTGTTTTATGTCACGAGCAGACAGGTTGCCCGTCTGAACTTCAGAGCCTGTTAGACAGGTTACATAAACGTCTGGATGCTCATTAGTGTTAAACTCACTTCAGTGCCAGAATTAGTCACAGAAGAAGCTGCTGTAGTAGGAAGTGTTTAACCTGAGAGCACAATACAGGTGCATATCAAAGCTCTCACAATTATTAACACTAAAATGACCTCAGATGTGATGAGTGTGTACGTAAAACATTTTTTCTTCTTACTGTTACATTCATGCAGCCTTCAACTGTGTAGCCGCTTCCAAATTACAACATTGACTTAATCTCAGAGGAACCAACATATATAATTATATATGGAGTGGTCAGAACAGGCAGTATAATTAAACCACGGTGTTTATATACTGAATTCTATGTCACATCCTCTGCAATGACAGTCAATCTCAGTGTTTTTAACATGTGAGCAGAGGCCTGGCCTGTGTGTTATGATTACATCTAACTCTATACTTTACTTTATTACTTCATGTGAATGCCCAAGAAGTAGCAATATTAAATCCAGTCATTCAACAGCTTGCATTAACCAGTAGCATACTGTGCACTTGAAATGCCATCTTTTACAGTAGATGTGCCTTGAAAAAGAAAAGTCTGAATGGATTAAACCACCCATGATAATAATTTCTTTTGCAGTGGATTTGTTATAAGGGCAGAGTAAGGTTATTTTAGGAAGATAATGGAGGCGTTTTCTGTGTCAGTGTGTGAAGAGGCAGTTCTGAAGGACAGGCCAAAGCAGCGCAATCAGTTACCAAACATCTTGAAGCCGAAGCACCTCAGCAAGTTGGATCCTTATCAGCATGGAGGCTCAATTTTATTCTGTTTTATGGATGATGTCTCTAAATTCTGGGCCACCCTGCTGCCCAAAGTCACAAACACAGACACACACTGACATGCTCAGTCGCAGTCATCCAGATGTGTTGAGTATGATAAGCGTTCTCCTGTGTTTATCAGCACCACGCCAGTTGGGTGCCGCCCCGCCATCACTGCACTGGTAGAGCTCAAGTGTTTACTGTTTTGCATGTAAACCTATATATTTGTGTGACACTAGTTACCATTAACCAACCCCCAGAGCCCCTGAATGCTGCTGGTAGAGATGTAGTGCCCTCTATGGGATAGATTTATTTATTTGTTGTAGTTTTAGTCGTCAAGCCACAGGAGAGATCTACTATAGAACCAGACAAAGTAACTTACCTCTTTAAGTTTGCCGTAGAGGTTGAAAACGTTTTATTGGATCCACATTGAACATTTTGTTAACACTTTATCACCACCTCTCTCCCCACAACTTACATGCTCTGTCCTCGTAACTTTGACTGGCTTACCACAACCCTCTCCCTGCACTGACAGGGGTATAATCAGGAAGGATAGAGTAAAGTTTGTGCATGTAATTACTGTGTTTGTGTGTGTGATATTGATGTTAGCTGTGTGACTGCCGAGTGTAGGCGAGTGAACACTATGGTGAAAAAGATTAGGAGAGAAGACAATAAAGGGGGAGTTAATATAGAGAGAACAGTGTGGAACATTTTGCCTTATGGATCAGTGGTTAACAATGAAGTAGCACAGTACCATTGTGCTTTAAGAGTTTTCATCTATTGATAGTAAAATAGTTCATTCCCAGAACCAGTTTATGTGTTTGTTCCTGCCTTGAACAGGCTGTGTGAAAGGGGCTTTAGTTTACGTGAACAGCCCCTACTTTACCCTGCTGCTCAGTCGAGGCTGGAAATCCCTCTGAGCAGAGCTGTGATGGCAAACTGAAAGGTCAAGGCACGACAGAAAATGATTTAAAATGTCATAGCACTTCTGCTCAGTTCACTGTAGCACGATGAGTTTAAGGTCGTTTTCTCACTGTGCTGTTTGCTGGCATCACTGGGGTACACAGTTAGGTTGTTTTAGGTTAGGTTGACCTTGGTATTAGAAATATTGTAGCTTGAGGTTCATTCTATTCAGTGAAGAATCAAGATGATCTCAGTGCCAATCAAGGATGGAAATTGCATTAGCTCACTAACCTGGATAATCTGCTGTTTGCTAAATATTCTTGTGTTTGGTCATTAAATTCCTTTGCACTCCCTGATAAAGATGCTTTTGGAAAACGTTGTTCAGGTCAGCAGTGTTCCTTCATTCTCTTGTGACCAGTCATTTTGTTTACGTACGCTGTGTTCATTTTGTTTTCTGGAAGGCTGCAAATTTGCTCAAATTGATTTTGTTGAGCTCTCAGCAGTGTCTTTCTTTTAGTGCAGATCTTTCTCTGTTTGCCCTGAATACTCTTTCTTTATCAGCCTTATTCACAACTATGTAGTTTGTTTCAAACACTGACAACCTCTCTGTTTTTTAGGCTCTCACATGGTTATCACATGCTTATACCTGAATTTGTGAGTGCAGTATGTGTGTATGTGTATCTTTATCCCTCGCAGTCTGTCCTGTGCTTTGCAATGCAATGCAGCTGTAAAACTGGATAGAAATACTGATTTCTTTTTCCTTTCCTGTTCCAAGAACATTAGACAGGGCTTTTTCCAAATTTTGGATTCCCCCAAAAATCTTTTAAAAAAATTTTGTCATAATTTTTAGAATAGTTACTGGAAAACGCTCTAAAGCTAAACAGCGGCAGCTTTTTTCGATCCTCAGTTTGAAACAGACTGCCGGTCAGTGAACTGCGTGACAAGACTCACTTTTGCTTGTCGAGACAGATTGTTTTGTTAATGATTTATGACTTCTGCAATGGGAAATGAGAGCTGGAGTAGATGTGTGTTTATTTTTAGTTGTCATGAATCGGAAACAATTGATGGATGTCTGAGGGCCAAAAATGTTCTGACTACCATGAAAGTGATTAATGAAAACCCGCCGTCTCTGACTGTAATGTGACGTTGTTTTAAATGGATATTTCCCAACAAAGAACAACAACAAAATATAGACAGTTTTGGGATCTCTTTTTCAATCATTATCTGTTTCTCCTCCTAGAGCTTGGGAATGTTATGTTTTTCTACAATGGGTTTAAAAAAGATTTTGACTTCAGGGTGCCAGGTAGCCTATTTTTTGAAAGCTTAAAAACTATGATACTTTAATCCGCTTTCTTTGTTTTCTTGGCAACCCTGAGTGGAGTACATTTCTCACTGAGCTCATCAACAAACTGAGTCTCACACATCAAGCATACAGAGATCTTATTTTTTAAGATCTCATGCTGCATAATTTAGTTGAAATTATTTTGTTTTTTGAAGTCTGTCATGACATGCAAATGTGCGAAATTTCTTTGCTTGCTTAGAAAACTGGAGAAAACAACCAAGACTGACTTTAAAAAATACTAGGCTATGTTTTGAATAAATTAGATTTAACTGAATTAGATTTAGATTCAAATTAACAGCAAGCACTGTAATTTAAAAGAGCCTGTATGGAATATATACAGAGAAAAATCACTAAAAGTGTACCAGATTTTTTCCTTATTCTGCACATCTTATATAACTAACTATGTGATTAACAGTAGTATATTTAATACGGTAAATGGCTATAGTATAGTGGAAAAGACAGCTTTGCTTTTTTACTAAATATTGTTAAATGTTTCAAAGTATAGCACAGCTTTTCTGTCACCAGGGCTGCTCAATGGAGCATTTCATGACAAGGCATGTCGATCCATTTCATGAGGGTGACTTTAACCGCAGGTGCTTTCCCTGTGAATGTTTGTTTGCTGTTTCCGTTACTAGCAGCCCCGACTGTTTCTCTTTGTAGACTACAGACGGTAGCCCGAGGAATAGCTAGTTTCTCTGCTGCGTCTTATTGGCTTGTTCTTGGCAGTCTGTCATAAGCTTGGATGAGATTTTGTTTGTCATTAAAAGAAGGTTTGTCTCTTTTTCCTGTCATGGTTTCAGTGTGCACACAGCAGCAGGCTCGGTTGGTAGCTGACAGGTTACAGTCGAGGAGCAAAGTAGAACACAACAGAATTATCCTAGTTTTAATTATTTACTTTTATTTATTTACATTTTTAAATGGTTCTGTTCCAAGCTTTTTGATCCATATAAGCAGTTTTATCACTACAACATAATAACTATTTCAGCTGTATAATGATTGAGGCCGAATAAAGTTATGACACATCGACCTGAGTTAGTCTGATATTGCATGGGAAATGAAACCATTCAAAAGAGAAAATCAAATTTTAGTGCCCTTTACCTTGAAAGCTGTTTACATGATGAAATATGCATGGATTCATTAACATATTCTAAATTCCATTGTGTGCGAATGTGTACCCATCACACAGAAACTTAACAAACATTACAGAGGCTTGTAATGCCCCTGGTATTCTTTTCAACCATGTGTTTTCTCCTGCTGTCCTTGTGGGACGGAGCTGCTTCCTGTTTACTTCCTGTTGTCCCGAGAGTCCGCCAGGCCCGACAGGCTCCACCTTGAAAAGCTGGGATGGCTACACTTCCTGGAGGCAGGGAGCAGCGTGGGAAATGTAGTGTTATCTTAGTGTGATACACGGCGGCTGCCCTGAAGTCCTGTTATATTTAACACGCCCTCAGATTTGAGAGGTCCTAGCAGAAAAGAGATAATTCTGTGTGAGAAGGGAGGAAAAAATGAACCTGAGTTGATCAGGTGATGTTGTTCTTCTGTACTGCCTGGAAGACATTAAACCATCTCTGCCCTCTTTCTTTGGCCCACGACTTTATTTCCAAGATAAGATTTTTTAATTTGATTTATTTTTAAAGCTTTTGAAGTTAGAGAAACATGCTCTGATGCTGCAAGGCAACATCAACACTGCAAATGGGACACAGGGGTTGTGTGTGAGTGTGTGTGTATGTGTGTGTATGTGCGTACATATACCTCAGATAATCTTAACAGAGTTTACATAGGCTGTGGGGTGAGGGTGGGGGTGTGAAGCAGCCTTTATTTGTGGTTGTGTGTATAGATATTAGTAAGTTTTATGTGTGTCTGGACTTTCTGACGATTTGGTTCTGCATATGATCTAATTTCTGAAATTCCCTTTCTGCTTTTTCATTTCTTTCTTTTCAGTTGCTCATTTCTTTCTGCACGACCTTTGTGTTCCCTACTAATTAATTCTCATTTGTTTGACTTTTGTTAGGTGGTTATGACAGACTGACCTGGACTGACCATAATCTCATGATGCTTTAATCTGTCAGTTTTTCAAAGGTGTTGGCTTTGTTTATAGACAGAGCAGCGATGAA
>JAUZTA010000010.1:2167951-2179999 GCA_034780835.1 Ctenochaetus striatus
TAATGAAGAGGTTACACTTCCAAACACAAACTCAACCTCCCTCTTTCTCCACTTTCTCCTCTCCTCTTCTCTCCTCTTCTCCCTTCTCCTCTCCAGTATTTGTTGATGTCTTGCTGATGTGATGACTAATCCTGAGTGAACCTTTCTTTACCAGCACAGTGTGAACCCACATCTGTATCTTGCACTCGTGTATTCTTGCAGCCAGAGTGTGTTTGTGATATTTTCATGTTTGTTTATCTGTGTGTGTTTTTTATCTCCCTCTGAAATTCTATCTTTGTTCCCTCTAAACTGTAAACTGTATCTGTTGGAAAAAGTATGGTGTTGGCCAAATATAATAAGAAAATGGTCTGAAATGAAGTTTGCATTTTTCATTTTAAACCAGCATGGTTTGGGTCTAGTTTGCTCCTGAGTTTTGGCATGTCTTTAACAGCTCCGGTTGAAGACAGTGCCCCCTAGAGGACCATTTCATGTCAACACCACCATGCTGAGTTTTTACTTCACTGCACTATGGACTGAATTCAGCTTTATTTGCACTCACTGCTGCCTCTTGCATTTATGTAGCTAAAAAGGTACTGAGTTTAAATTTGTAGCTGACTTTCTTTTTTGTTTTGTTCTTTCCAGCCCAGAGAAAAGGGGCGAATGAGATTTCATCGACTACAGAATGTCCAAATAGCGCTGGACTTCCTCAAACAGAGACAGGTATGCACATAAACACAGAGCTTCATTTCATGCGGTTACATTCTACCCTCCACACTTAATCTTGCTGTCGTGAATTAATCTCTCACACACTTACACAGCATCCCTTTTTTTAACTCTCAAACTGTCACCTAAAACACTTCTTCCTCCATATCTCATAGTCTCCATCCTTCTTGCGCTGTATCTGCTCTCTCTTGTCTCATTACCTGGAGACAAAAGTGGTGTTGAAGAGACCAAGTATTCCTCTGCATCTTCTACAGTTTCATTGTAGGCCTCATTAAACAGCCTGATTGGCTTGGCTTAGCCTGAACTACAAACTATAACAAGGTCTTCGAGGGCCTCTTACACATAATTTGCTTGATTTTTTAAAGTAGAAATCGTTTTTTGGTCCATAATGAGCGGAAATAAAGACGAGGTATGTGTTTTCTTCTCATTGGTCCTACTTTATGTATGTAAGACTATTGTAGCCACTGAAACCGCCTACTTTTTGGGCAAAATATTGCTTCTGTTTAGCAGATCTTCTCCATTTGAGTATCTTCTACATTTGATCCCAAACTGAAAAATTCTCTGTTTTCCTGTTTTCAGGTCAAACTTGTGAACATCAGAAACGATGACATTACTGACGGGAACCCCAAACTGACGTTAGGTCTCATCTGGACCATCATCCTTCACTTCCAGGTCTGTGCCCTTCACATGCTGCTCTGTAGCTTCTGGCTTCTGGTGTTTCCTGGGTTGAACTCAATTAATGGATATTTTAGTCAAACCAGAATGTACATAACTTTTTGAATTCCTGTTGGAGAAGCTTAATGGGCAGCTGAAGGTTCTTATATTCAGCTCTAAATGACATTTACCTCTAATTGATTATGTAATAATTGAGTTATGTCCTCCATCATTACTGTTTCCACACAGTCTGGATGTTAAACAGATGAAAGCAGATTGCTCCAAATTTGGACTTATGCTCCCTGTTGTTCTGTGTCTACTCAACATTTCAGTCCAGCTGAGATGTTGCCAGGCTGAGCTTAGATGTGTGTGTTCGCGCATGTGTGTTTTTGCAACACTGACTGGAAATCACAAAGTGTGTGTATGCTCATGTTCTTCTGGGGAATTTCTAAGCAAGATGCACTCTGATTCTTAAGTGTTTCCTGCCAGTATTCTGATTTACTTCACCGTGTCTGTTCTCAATAAGAGCAGCTGGCTGTGTCTTTCTGGTATGTTATTGTGTGTATTTATGCCAGGCTGGGCTATTTGGATTATGTTTTTGTAGATGCAGTTTTTGCAGTGTTCCTGTTGTTTTTTTGCAGGTTAGTGTTTTATAAGTGCTGTGGGAGAGGCATTGTGACTGTGATTTAAGGCATTTGGACATATCTTTGATTTAGCAGTGCTGTTGCCTTGAGTCTGTGTTATGAAACAACCTCGTAGCAGGCCCTTACAGGAAGAAGTCCTCTCAAACATCACACAAGGACACTGTTTGGCTTTAGTTTGGCAGTTGGACAGGCCGGCAATAAGGGAGCACAGGGGACAGCATGTTCAGGCTCTAAGCTTCCATATAAACCCTGATCCTGGATTTACAGTCTGTTCCTGTACATCACATGTAAGCTATTTTTGCTAAAATTGTCCCATTTAAAATGTGTGTCTCCTGTGGGCTGATAGACCTCCAGTCTGGAGGATAAATCCCTGCCCCCAAAATGTTGGCAGCTTCAAGTTATTCCAGGAGTTGCTGTGCAAGGAGTGCATGATAGCCTGACAAGACATAAACTGTACTTTACTCTCCACACTGATTACAGATGGAACTTAAACTGTATACAGGTTGCATGCTTTAGTTATTCACAGATTGGCAGTTGCTAATAGTCAGACCCTCTCTCCCTCAACTGCTCACTCTGTCCCTTTTGACCTCTGACCCTTCTTTAGCAGTTGCTCAGAGTAAATAAAACAATTTAAGGACTACATGTATCTAGAATGCATCATTCTGATTGTATTCTGCAATCATTTTATCACAACTAGTAATTTTTTTAAGTAAAGCTTAAGAGCTTGCAATAAAAACAAAACAAAACAAAAACAATAGGTCATAGATGCAGATTAAATGTTGTGCTTTGCAACTAAAAAAAATTAGATGATTTACAACTTCAGGAATAAAGGAAAAAAGGTGTAAAAACTGCATTACTTAACCAGGTCGGTGTGCTTTGTCAGTCATTTGAACTGTTGCGTGTTCTTGGATTCCTGATGTTAAACAGTTTCCACGCAATGTCCCTGCATCGCAGTAGCCTGCAGACAAGGTTGTACTGTGAAAATCATTATATTGGTACCCACATTTGCCACTGGGTCTGAAACCTGAGTCATGCACTGCAGTAACGTTACAGACAAAAACAAATAAATACAAAGCCTCTCAAATTCTTCCTTAATGATCAGTGCTGAAACAGACAGTTTTTTTGTCCCACTGATTTTTAAATAAGGTAATGAACTAATTGTAGTTATCATGACTGACCACTAGACTGTGCTGTGATGTGACCCGTAGCAAGGTGACACTGCCAGTTGATTGCTATGGAAACAGCAGCGCATGACACTCTGGCAACTGTTTTAGTAGGCATGACTCAGCAGAACATAATGTTACAGAGAGTGAGTGAGGTGAAGCGATGAAGGAGTGCAGGAGAAAGACTACGGGACTCACCCAAAGATGATGCACAGGACAGGGGCTAAAACAGGCTGAAATATTTCTGGAGGGAAGAAATGAAGAAAGGATAAATAAAAATATGTGGAAAGAAGGAATTTGTCCATGGAGCTGCAAATAGTTTCAGAGTTTCCAGGGTTCAGTGAGTTCAGGAGATGTCGATAAGAGCTGCCTTGTGAAACTCCAGGCACACGCAGCTCTGTGTGCCTGCAAGCAGCTGTAGTTTGATGATCAGTAATTAAATGACTATAAATGCATGGTAGTAGATCAGCATCATGTGCCACATGTGTTCAATCTGTTCAATGTCATCCCCTCAATGTCGCAGTGTCCTGATGTTTGAGCTATAACTACAATGCAAAGCGTCACAAAAAAGGAGCTTTCAGTTTTTATTAAAATCCAATTGCTAAATCTCTTTAAAAATATGAATTTAGTTCAGTAAAGTATAATGCAAGTATTGTCACAAAATGCTGTTTCTCTTTGACTCTAAATATCATAGTAACATGTTGTAACTGTATATCGAACACCAAATGTCCAGTATGAGTTCGCAATTGCAGTTTGTTAAAGCACAAAGTTGCAGAATGATAATCCAAACACAACGGCAGCCTCATTATATATGTGATATGTGACCCAAATCAGCAGAGAAATCCATAATTTCCACAGTAGTCCCAAGGGCCACTTTGGTCTGATGATCAGGATGATGAAGAAATCATTTCTGGAAACAAGCCTCCAGGTCTTTGTGAACAGGATGTGTATGTGCATATGAGTGACTCAGCACGAAAGCTAAGTATAGCAACTCACTCAGTGAGCTGTGATTTTTATGAGGGTTGTAGCTGTTGTTAGTCATTATTTCACCAGCACATGAAATCACAGATGAGGTGATATTTCTGTCTTATCTCACTCTGTCAGCCAACTCGGACAGACTGCCTCTTCAGCAATCCTGCTAAAGTCAAACAACTTTAAAATTAGAGGCTTTTAAAGACATTTGTTTATATATTCTGCTCATATTTCAATCTTCTTGTCCAGTGCTGAAGGCTTAGTTTATCACTGAAAGCAAATTAATTGAAAACGTAGCTATTTTCTTCATTAAAAGGCCAGCCAGTGTGCAGAAAGCCTTCTAGTGTCTCACCCAGTATCCACTGTTCAAAATATTATGATGATTTGATAAATTAATTATTATTATGTTTACGTTTTGACTATTTTCAGGAATCCAGCCTGTAATATGAATGTCAAAGATTACCACAGATGTGACTGTCAGAATATTAAAAAACAGGGTTTTGAAATTATCAATAATATTTTTCATGATTTACAATTTTTTTTACCTGCTCCTTCTTTAATCAGGGCTGTAGTTACTCAGTTATACCACTAAATGGCACCAGTTAGCTCAATATTACATTTGATCCCAGTCTGTGGGCCGTCGTCCTGCTGCACCTTGCCTGCCTGTGATTGGATAAGCTAGCTGTACGTCACTGCTAATTCCTGCTGAGTTAATTTATGATCTGGTGAAGAAATTCATATCTGTTTCTCTTCTCTGCTTTAAGGCACAATCAGCAGGTAGAGTCACTTTATTAGTGTTGTCCCTTGGTAGCAATAACGGCCCATATTGCATCAGTTGATCACCATCTGTGTCAGGAAAAGTAAGTTCATGTAGACTAGTGCAGATTCTAAAAGAAGAAGTTAATGTGCAGGTTTTTTAAGCATGCCCCCAGTGCTTAGAAAGCTCCTAATTTTAGCTGTTAGCACCTCAGTTATTTAGATGTTCTGATACCAACCTCAAACCATCAAATTACTGTATTTTGCCTGCAAACGCTTTAGAACAAGTACTACTACTGAGCACACTGTAGAGAGAAAAAAAGAAAGACTGAATTAATAAAAATCTTTAGTTCTTTTTCAAGAAATCTTCAATGCATACCTCATTTGTTAAATAAACATTTGTCAGTCCTTTTCAACAACTCTATAGAAATACCTTCATTTATTTTTGTTTATCATCACTTGTTTAATCTTATTTAGTAATATTAATAATTAATAATTTTATCCTGCTTTGACATATTCTGTTAGTTGTGGCAGCGATACTTGAAGGAAGTAATCACTGTTATACAGTAATTATTTTTTTTGTAGAGTTGGGTGGCTATACTTAAAATGCACTTGCTTTTTAGAACAATTTAAAGTTTTAAGAAAATACAGGCAAAGTTTCTTTAAGCTTCACTGAGCACAAATGAAGCCTGAATTATAATTAAATCTCTAGATCAGTTCAATGCTTATTGCCCCTTATCAAGCTAATAAATACCATTACCATAACCAAATACATTTTGAAATTCCAATATGCATTGGTCTTTTCTTGTAAAAAGCTGAAACTGAATTCAGATGCAATCTGATAGCATCAGCTCATAATGCCATGTAGCCACAGTGAAGAGATGAAAGCCTTAGGGACTTGATTAGTGCCTTTCTTCCACTTGTTCATGCCTTTCTGTGAGTGTTTGTGCACTGGTCTCTTATGCATTCTGTGCTCTCAGTTAATGAGAGAAGATGGATTACTGCTGCCTCTCCGCTCGAAAATGCCACCTGTTATTGGTCTCCATCCATATCTGTCTCTGTGAAAGCATTTGTGCTACATGATGCACTAACTGTATAAGTGTATTGTGATATCATACATCTGCAGTGTTGGTGGTGCCAGTGGGTAATGAATCCTCTTCTGCTGCAGTGTTAATGCCATACTGCACTGTATAAGATCCCAAGTATGAATGAGCCGTGTCGATGTGCTGCGACGGTGGGTGGAGGCCTATAGAGGCTTTAAGACTGAACGTGGCAACAGGCCTGTAAATGTGTTGTGTGTCGTATTAGGGGAGTTAAAAATGTGTTTTGTGTTTTTAGATGTTGTGTTGAAATCAGAATGCTACATCATCTGATTTAGATTGGCAGCAGGGATTAAATGTTTTCTTCTATTTAGGAATTATTTCTTCCATCTGATTAACTGTCTAAACACCAGAGATATTATTTACAAAGACATAGGAGACAAAACAGCAAGAAAAAGGTCACATTTAAGCAGCTAAAACAACATAATTTTTCTTTCTTTGTTTGTAAAAATGATTTAAGCATCTTATCTGTTGATTAATATTCGGGTCATAACAGCACCATATGGAGATTTAAGAATTACAAACAGAATTACAAAACATTAGTTTGGGCTAATCCAGCAGATTAAATACCTTTTAAATTCAGGTAATTTATAGGGATAGACATTTCAGGCCAAAAAACCAGTCAGTGGGAACTGGGAACTGTTCCATTATTTAAAAATAATGGCCATCATATTGATGTAGAAGTCCTGCAAATTCAATGCTGCCTTTAAATAGACCTCATGTCGATAGCTTAGCTGTCTCTGTACAAACAGTATAGAAAAATCTTTCATTTCTATTGAATCATTGTGTTTTTCCTAAGCCTGGCTGCTAAAATTTGTGTTGCCCTTATTTCCCCCTGCCTCAACTCTTGGTCCTTCCCAGCCTCCATCATCCCCTTCTTTTTTTTTCTTCTGTGCCTTTCAACTTTTCCTTAATTCCCTCAAATCCCCCCCACCCTCTCTCTCTCTCTTTGCTCCTCTCCTTTTCACCCAGAGACATTCATAACCTGCAGCTTGATAGACAGATTGAAAATTGAAGAGAATATATTAAGGAAGTGAAAGTGAAATAAAATGAAATGCTTACCTGCTTCTGATTCATGTTGCAGAGACACAACGGTCTGATTTAGATTTAATTTCTCCTCTGCTTGCTATTTTCTCTCTCCGATCCTGTAGCTGCCTGTCTTTCAGGGCAGCTTTTGGGTCAAGTGTGTGTCTGTGTGTGTCTATGTGTGTGTGTACATGTGTGTTTGTGACTTAGCGAGCTGCTCACTAACAGCCAAGAGAAAGAGCTAGAGAGGGAGAGAGACAGTGAGAGTGAGAGAGAGAGAGAGGCAGGAGCAACGAGCAAGCGGATAGGAGGAGGAAAGCCAAGGAGGGAGGGGTGGATTGTGAGAGTGAGAGATCGAGCAGAAGAGAGTGTGAAGCTGCAGCAGCCGGTAGATAAAAGCTTTTCTCTCCCTCTGCCGGCGTCTGCAAGCGAGGGATAAAGCAAAGAAGTGAAGCCAGGCGAGGGAGAGACAAGCCCAGGCTGCCTGCTGTCACTGAAGCTCCCGGCTTCTCCCAATCAGCAGGCCTCAAACCTCAAATGCACAGCTGGACAAGACACACTCGTGGACACGTATGCAGAAGCTGACAGCTGACTGGGGGACCGCCCAAATCACAGGCACAAACACACGCTCATACCCTCTCCTGGACAGCCATACACTTGCTGTTTCTCCAACCTCAGCCGTATCAATTGGATCAATCCAGCCATGCTTGTCTGACGGAGCCTCAGTTTCGTTTTAGCCGGAGCCGCCCTGGGTTTCTGTTTTTTCTGCCTGAACGTCTTTGTTATTAAAGGAGACATGGAGTGCGGACCTGCTTGTCCTAACCTTTGCCGCCGTGGTATGTGGAGTTCAGGACTGCCCTTCAGTGGACACTGAATCCCTTTGGCTCTGCTCTAGAAACACATCCGTACCCGAAGTAGGTCTGCTTCTAGGATTGGATCTCCACAAGACCTTAGCTAAGCCGACAGAGGATCAGTTTCTCCCTCCCTTCCTCCTTTTCTTCATTTGAGTCCAGTTCCAGATCCTACCCCAGATCCGTCCTCCTAATTAGATCTAGCAGACCTGAAGAGTTATTAAGAGACAAAAAGGCACAAGAAGGAAGAAACAGAATGAGAGCCTTTTTTTCCCCAGCCTGTTGTTTTTTTGTCTCGGCGTAAGGCACCGGCTAAATGCCCCCCACCTCCTGAAAACTGTGGATTTTGTCAGTTTGTTGCATCGTCGCACTGCACCACCTGATGAAGGGGAAGCTTGCCTGAGTAACTGGCAAACTGACAGCAGGACTCAAGAGGTTTATGATTGGACAGCCCCGGAACACAACTCCCAGCCATCTCTGATCCTGAGGGAACCTGATGTTGAGGCTGGGGGAATCTTTAGACCGGTATCCAGGGGAGAGGCAAATGATGCTAAGCTGTCTGGGAATCCTAAGGTGGAGTTTGTCAGTTTTCAGCTGCCTCCTGATTTAGACCAGCATCCTGAGGCACATAGCACCATTTTGTGGATTTTCTGGACTATAACATGTTGATTCCACAGGTATCTGGCTGCCATAAATGTTCATTGTAAAGACTTTGAACTTTCCTGACAATCTCGTCAGTAGGAAAAATCATTGCCAGCAATTTTGGAGCCCAGCATACTGTATTGACAACAACATTCCCTTTAGAGAAGGAGCACAGGCACACACGAGCTTGAAGGATTGACACATCACATGAGACACCAGCTCAACAAGCAGGATAAATCGTGGGCGGATGACAAAGAGAAGCATCAGGGGCAGGAAACTGATGCACTGATTGAGTATTTAACATGCTGTCAGAGTATTGGCTGAATCTCCCAGCAATCTGTGGCAGCATTGGCTGACTACACACTATCTCTCACCCACAACCAATCTGGACACTGTGCTGCCTCGGCAGAATGAGACACCAAGCTCGCCGTTACTACAGGGAATATTGACGGCATAATCATTAATACTACTTCCACTACGAGTACCGTGACAGATAGGATTCCTACCAATCTCTGTTGTGTGTCTGACTTGCATTATAGATTTTACTTCTCTCTTCAGTAACATTACCACGGTAGGAACGAGGCATCACTAATTCACGACCATAGATATATACCAGATCTGAGCGTAGACAGAACTCTTCACCTGGAGCCGACGGGAGATCTTAACATCACTTTGTTTGTGAGGAGTGTAAATGGAATTGGCCACGGACTCTGTTTTTTTCTCACAAAGTATCAGTCACGTCTCACCTTTGATGGAATTATGACGCTGAACAAGAAGTGAGACAAGACTGCTCCTTATTTCATCACTCTCAGAAACCCTGCAGTACATGCAGCTGCTGTGTGTGAAGCAGCTGCAGCTTCCCCTAATGGGCTGAATTGCTCTGGACTGCACTACATTTTTCTCTCTCCTGCACTCATCATCCTGCATGACACATTGCCTTACACCAGGTAACAGCTCACCTGCCAAAAGCCTGGTAATAAATCAGACCCCTGAACCAAACCAAATATATATTCTTCATGTGACTCAGCTGACATAACGGTGTCATTGTGTCTTTGACTGTGACCAAAAGTCTTTGTGGATCAGGAAACAAATGAAGTAAAGCAGCCTGCTGCTTGCACATATACATACACTGTTAAGCAGCAAAGCCTTTTAAGAAAGCAGGGGTGGCCAATGCACTGTGTGAATTTAAGACAGAAGAGGTGAAGGAAAGAGGAAAGACAGAAGAAGTTGTAAATGAATTTATCAGCCTGAGGAAACTTTCCCTCTCTTTTGATGGTAGCTAACAGCAATCATCCTCCTATTCACCAAGGTTGTGTCAAAATGAAAAATGGAGCTAAACTTGCTCTTACTAACTTAACATTAATTTGGTCTCTCTGATGGATTAACTGTCTGTATTTGCCGCAGTTTCTTCTATACTCTGTTCTCTGTCACATCAAAGATATGGGAAACTCCATGGGTTGTGTCAGACCTCCTCATGAGGGAGAACTCAGTGGAGCCCCCCCACTCTCACCAAAGAAGCGTCTACGTTTCAGGCGTAAGCACAAGGGCAAGAAGAACAGGAAAGAAGAGTTAGAACAGGATGACTTTGAGCGACAAAGGAGCCATGAGCCTGATGAAAGAGAGGAAGACGATGAAGACGATGAAGAAAAGGCTGCAGTTATAGAAACAGCAGACCCAGATTGTAGCAACAGAGCAAGGACTCTTATATCAGTGCCTGATACCCAGTTGTTTCATTCCAAAACTAATCTGCACAGCAATACCCTTTCCCCTGGGGGTCTTTTGGGCAGCAAAATACTTGAAGTGTCCCCCAAGCCTAGCCCGGCCTGGAGAGGGGTTTTCTGCTTTCCAGGTGAGGAGGACACTGTTAGTGCCATCATAGATGTGTCCAGTATCCCAAGCCAAACCACTACCACCACCCCAGTCAACACCGCCCCAGCTTTGGGCAGCACCACTCCAGGCGGAGGACGGGTGTGTCGTGTCAGGGAAAAAGTACAAGGGGTCTTGGAGAAACCTTGGATACTCCGACAAAAGAAGGAGAAAAAAGACAAAGGGAGGTTAGAAAGAGAGGAAAAGGGGGATAAGGGGGTCAAAGGAGGACCAGAAGGGACGTTAGGAGTGATACGGACACCTTCAGGAAGGGAGCGCAAAGGGGTGGTCCATATCCGTGAGGTGGATGGTAAACTCTGTGTGGTGAGGACAGTGTACCCCAGTGATTTTGGCTCTCCAGTTTGGAGAGGCGAAAGTGACAGTGAGATAGAGGTGCACAAAGAGCCTCTTGCCCCATCTCCAAATATTCTCAAAGTCCAACTGTCTGAGGAGGACAGCAGTATGGCCAAATTGTCCGCAGGGAATTTCAACCAAAGGCAGATTCATGAGACTATGTTTGTCAAGGGATTTAGTTTGGACACTCCAGTTCGGGCACAAGAGCAGTCTTCTCTTTTGGAGTCAGGCTATGCCAGCGACCTGCCACTGACCTCTCCAGAAACAGCGGGCACTACTCCCAGTCAGACAGACTGGGGAGGGCTGACAAGTAGCTCCTCAGAGAGACTGGACTCCATGATGGAGAGTCCTCTGTCACTGCAGCAGCAGCAGGCGACTGTAAAATATCTGCCACAGGTTTGCTTCCACTTACCTCTACCTTTGTTCTGTTACTATCCATTAGCCATCTTTCTTGGAGTAGCATCTCTTACTTTAAGCATTGCACTAAAATTAGCTGATTACAGCTGAGGTTTCCAACCCCTGGGCCACTGCTCAGACCTGGCCTCGGGTAATTTGCTTGCTGGCTGCAAGGAAACTATGATCCAACAAAAGAGGTACAAAAATAACAAATAATAAAAAAAGATTTAATTAATTATCAATCAACAGATAATCAACACTTACAGTGATAAATACATTTTTTAAATGATTAATTCTTGCCTCTTTGCTTTGTTTTTAATAATTATCACTTAAATATGCAACTGACAACAGGTATTAAAACCTGGAGAAAAGGTATGTTTTTGTTAATGCAAATTAAAATGAAAAGTTGTTAGTTTGCTTTACTTAGGATAAGAGGTATGAACAATAAAAAAAACTTTTGACATGAAGCTTTTCTGGATTTTGATGTGCGACCTGTAAACCTGGAGGTCTCTGTATCTTATTTTTCCAAACTGGTGGTCTCTAATGCTACAGAGAGGCATTCACAGCTCTTGATGTATGAAAGTGGGCCTTTGTGGCGTGCCTTTGTTGTCATTTGTGAACTGTGTTGAGGGTCATGAAGGCTGATGTGTGCGAGTGTGTGTGTGCATGTGTGTTATCAGCCCTTTAAAAGCACTGTGTCCCTCCATTCTTTCCGTCTGCGTCCCCAGAGTCTAATCAACACAGCACAGACTGTCTCTCCATCCCTCCGTCCTTCTTCCCTCCCTCCCACTCTCCCTCCCTCTCTTCTCCATTCGTCTCTTTCAATTCCTTGTTATTTTCTTCACCCTACACGTACTCACTCACTCCTGAAATCTGTTACGAGTGACAGACTTGGCTGGTTGTTTGTGTATGTGTGTGTGTG
>JAUZTA010000010.1:2182398-2193705 GCA_034780835.1 Ctenochaetus striatus
TCTGTGTGTGTGTAGCTTACAGTTAGAATAGACCATACTCGGTGGATATTAGTATGTATCATGTCCGCGAACTGGGCAGTTACATTTTCTTTTGTCTGGCTGGCCTTCTATAGAAAACCAGAGCTGACAAAATTCTGTAATTTGGTCATATAATAACAAGCTCCATTCACTAAAGCAGCCACATTTTTAAAGGCTGAAGTGAGACAAAGTCAAAAGCTCTAGATAAACTACTGAACTTTGACTTTAGAACATTTTATCACAGTTCTTTTGCTGTCAAAAGCTGAATACTTCCAAGAAAACTCCTAAAGGGTGCATTTAAATCATGTAAAGCTTCCTTCATACATGTACATAATGAATGTTATATGCATTCGTACACATAATGAATAAACCAATGTCAGTCAGTTATGCACAAAAATAACTGGTGGATGACCTGATGTTGCAGTGGGTGTGTAGGCTCTCTGTGCAGACGCAGCCTTCATGCTGAGTGCTGTATCAATATGCACATGGAGGATTAGATTCTCTGTATTCCTCTGCAAAGGCGGTTACAGATGCATACAAACAGACGCAGCCCTGCAGGAAGACTCAAAGAAGAATCCACAGTTGTTGATTCCCATCCTAGTCGCAAATTTAATCATTTATCTCTGATAGTCACAATATGGATTTGAAGTTAATGAGTCATAAATAGAAATGCTTCTTAGTTTTGATTGATGGATGTGTGGGTAATGGCTGTTGGTGTGTGATGTTTAGATGAGTGCCTGCGCTAGGGGTTATCACCATAACAGATTTACGACATAGTGGTACTGCTGACAGCATTGTGTGTGTTTTAAGTATTTTTTAATGATGTTTCTGCCAGTATGTGTAGATTTGCGTCTTCTCTTTGACCTAACAAGGATTTCACAAACAGTGCTCTTTGAGAACTTGCTAACTATGTGCAGTATGCTGTTGTAAGTCACCCCCTCTCTTCCTTGACTGGACGTGCCACTCTTTTTTTATCTTGTTTCCCTTCTCTCTCCTCTCCCTCCTCCTCCTCCGTGTCTTTTGGCTGTTGCTGCAGTCTCCTGGCACACACTGAACTTTCATGCTGCTCTATATTAGCAGAAGGAAGAGCGATAGAGACGAAAAGACGGAGAGGGAGGAGTTTAGAACAGTGAGTGAGGGAAGATGGGATGGCAGAAGAATACTGATGACAATAACAGCAGCCAACCACTGACAGTTGCTGCATATACATCACTCTGCCTTTGTCACCATTGGACAGTTGGACCTAAAGAGAGCAAATTGAGAGGAAGAAGGACACTGAGGAAAAAAGGCCAAAGTTGTTGGGTAGCTTAGTGGCCAGGCCACATAGATAAAGTGGCCGTCAGTCTCCATGGAAGCTTCTCTTGAGGCCTCTTAGTAAACATGTGCTGTACGTCCTTAAAGTGCTTTCAGGATCTGTGTGTAACAGCATCTAACAAAAGAGCTAGTAGGTATTCTTAGTCCCTTGCTGAGAAAATAACAAATTTTACATATGTAAGATATTCTGTACGTCTGACCCTTATCTAATATCCAATGCAGCATCAGTGAAACACAGGGGAAATGAGCCGAGGAGGACTGACTGCAGGGGAGGCAGAGGATGAGAAGGCTGAGCAGATTGATCAGCATCTGAGGCAGAACAGATGAAAGAACAGGAAAAAACTGAAGAGACAGATCCAGGCTGGGGAGGGGGAAGTATGAGACAGAAGGAGATGAAGGACAGGAGGCAAAATGCTGGGGATGTGTGTGTGTGTAGGGGGGGGTGCATGAGCTAATGAGCAGGCTAGACTGCAGACTGCGGGTTATTGATAATCAGGAAAATGAATGAGGGATTTGAAGGGAGACGACAGCTTATATCAAAGTGACTTAAACCTTGTGTTTGTAACTCACACAGCCATAGTGTGAAGTTTTTTCTGCTGACTCATTGTGGCTTTTGGTTTCCAAAGGGGGATATAATGTGAGAGTAAAGCTCGTTTTGTTTACTGTATATTCTACAAGGAGGCTCATGTGAATATGTCTCAAGCTGGAACATAATAAATGCAGTAAAATCTTAAATTCATAAGCTGAATTCCTGAATTAAATTTACCTTGATGGATGCAGCAAAATATACTCAGGAATTTGAAATTGCAGCTCAGTTTGTTTCAGCACATTTAGCAACGTAAATCATCAGAGAATTACGGTGACAGAAGTCTTGGTTTCAGATCACATTCCTGCAGACAGGAAATGTTGAATCCCACTGTAACCCCTGCTCCTTCTTTCTCTCTTTTCCCTCCAGATTTCAGAGATCTATGTGTGCGGCGAGTCAGGCGACCTCACTGCCAAAGAGAAGCTGCTATTATGGAGCCAGCAGGCGACAGAAGGCTACCCCGGCCTCCGCTGCGTCAACTTCACCTCATCCTGGAGCGACGGACGCATGTTCAACGCTCTGCTGCACAGATACAGGTAAGAGGATGAACAGCATCAAAGTGTCACCTTTTGATTTACCGGATTCTTTCATAGTACATTACAGTAATGTTTCATGTCAGTAAGCATTTTGCATCAGTTGACACTTCAAACTGAACTGATTGCATGAAGCTGATACACTAGTAATCAGGAAAACACAAGCCGAAATTCCCTCAAGATTCAACAAAATATTAATTCAGGGGTGTTAAATAGCTTTTTAAAACGGAAATATTAGATGTTATTCTCCATTAAATTTTTATATACCGAAAAATAAAAATTTGATGAGACAATTTATTAACTACTCTAAATTCACTAAATATGTAAAAAGTTACAATTGTTTGATACTTTCTACAGGCAGTGCATTTGGATAAACATTAAACACACACACACACATGCAGAGTTAATTTACATGATCCCTCTGTGCATGATTTCCAGGCCAGACCTGATCGACATGGAAGTGGTGTCGCGGCAGAGTAACCGGGAGAACCTCGAGCAGGCCTTCGAGATCGCCGAGTCGCTAGGGGTGACCAGACTGCTGGACGCTGAGGGTGAGACTGTAAATCTGAAAGAATAAAGTGTTCAACTGCCTCTGTGCCCCTTCATGGTTGAATAAACTGAATTTCTAACTGTTGCCACTTTAAAATACTTCATATTTTAGTCGCTGAGTTTTGCCTTACAGCTTGTGTAAAGGGATTCGTTGTTGCTGTAAAATCATTAACCGACATGCAGTGAACAGCTTGTTGGAGCCGGCCAGAAATAAATAACTGGATGCTGCCATTTCTGGTTTGAATGTTGCATTGTTGTTTAATCTGTACATAGATCATTTTTACAGCCACTCTCGCTTCTGGACATGGTCTCTATATCAGTGGCTCCTTTAATTTTGTTTTTGAGTATTTCTTTGCAGAACACAGCGTACGGTGCCTGTTTAATTTAAAATGTCTGAATATTTTGCTAGATTTAGTTAGAGTTTATTGTATGATGTTTATTGTTTGTTTTAACTGAGCAAAAAGTGGTTTGGAAAGTAAATACTCAAATTCAGTGCTTTATTGTAACCTTGTGCTATCACCAATCTTTCTGTTAGCTTGTTTTTTTTATGTTTTTTTATAATCCTTTTTTTATTTTCTCATTTGTTTCTTCCTCTTTAGACGTTGATGTTCCATCGCCAGATGAGAAGTCGGTCATCACCTACGTCTCCTCTATTTATGATGCCTTCCCCAAAATCCCTGAGGGAGGAGAGGGCATCGCTGCAAACGTACGTTACAATCTGCTCCACCCATTTACACCACTTTCATTTCCCACTGACAAGTCCTACTCTCATCCCTCCATCTCCTCCTTGTCCTCTGTCATCAGGAGGTGGACCAGCGCTGGTCAGAGTATCAGTCCAGGTTCTCCTCTCTGCTCCAGTGGAGCCGCCAGCATACGGCCCTCATGGCCAACAAGAACTTTCCACAAAACCCTGTGGAACTTAAGGTGAGCACCAAAAAAAATTCGTTGATATCTGTAGATCTAAATGCACGTTTTATTTTTCATGCAGTTTCCAGTTACTTAAAGGTAAAAAAATGGAACAAAGGTAGCGGGCAAAAAGCTTCATGGGAGAAAGTAACATCCGTCTCAATAGTTACTTAAAGGGTTAAATTACTCTTTAAAACAGTTTGAATACCAAACCTTGTGAAAATAAATGACATACAGATGTAGGTTTGATAAATCCAAATGGCCCTAAAGCTACATGAAAACTTATTCATGGCAAATGTATTTTGTTGTAATTGGAATGAAATCCCTGTATATTCTTTCAGCTTTCCTTTTCAGTCCCACCAACATGCAGCTATAAAGAAAAGGCTCTGACAAGCAGTTTCTGTAAAAACCTTGAGAGAGCAAATAAATTGGGGGGGGGACTACAAGGTTTAATAAAATGGACGACAGCAGGCAGGGATGTTAGGTGAGAGAGAAGTGAAGAATTCCGAGATTAAAAGGATTTAATTTGCAGGGAAGAGGAAGGGATTTGAAAAGGAAGAGAACAATGGTGTAATAAGGGAAGCTGCTGGGAGCGAAATAATGGTTGACACAACATCTGAAGACTGAGAGAAAAGGGGGAGGGGAAGAGGAAGCAGTCAAATACAAGGCTTGAGATGACATTTGAGAAACAGGCTAATGATCATCCAGGGAGAGAAACAGTGATTACAAAGCTTTTACCTCTGATAACACTTATTGACCATGTGTTTGACCTTAGAGCCTGTGTTTGTATGGACCCCACAGCGCTCATCAGCAACTTCTCTCTCTCCTCCTTCAGGCACTTTACAACGAGTACGTCCATTTCAAAGAGACGGAGATCCCTGCAAAGGAGATTGAGAAAGGTCACATTGAGCACTTCTACAAACTGCTGGAGGTGAGAACGAACAAAAGGGAGAAGACAGAAGAACATGAATGAGAGTGAAAGAGTACAGAGTGTAGAGATGGAGGAAAAGGTGACCAACATTTGGCACCATGTGCAGAGCTCAGTGTGCATCATGGGGCTCAGCTCAGGGGGATTATAAGTATGTAATGCAGGACAGAGAGTTTTGTTATCAGTGTGTTTGCAAGAGTTGACTCATACATTTGTCTCCTGAAGCAAAGTTATTTCCTCTGTTTCGCTGTTATCAATGCAGCCGTTTGTGGGATTGAACAAAGACACATGATGGTTGATAATAGTTCCTCTTTTATCCTCCCTCAGCTGATGAAACCATAAATGTTTCTATCTGGTGTGACTTTTGCCCGATCAGGGATAAAACTCTGATGATTCATGGAGGCTTGTTAGTGTTACACGGTGTGTGGCCTTTTACTTTAAAATGGAGGGATGTTAAAAGTTACTTTGTGTGTGTGCAGGTGTGGATAGAGTTTGGTCGTATTAAGCTTCCTCAGGGCCTCCATCCTAATGACCTGGAGGAGGAGTGGGGCAAACTCATCCTGGAGATGCTGGAAAGAGAGAAGGCTCTTCGGCCAGCTGTGGAGAGGTACACAAACACTATTACACACAGCACACACACATGAACATAAACACAAATATTTTAGTTTATACACTCTGAGCAGGATGCGTGTAGTTATTTAAAAAACTTTGATGCAACCTGTGTGTCAATGCGTGCATGTGTGTGTTTTTATATTTTCAGGTTGGAATTGCTGCTTCAGAGGGCCAATAAGATCCAGAACATGGCTCTGGACTGTGAGGAGAAACTCACCCTCGCTAAGAACACACTCCAGGCTGTAAGTACTGAACCTCTCATCCCTACTGTACACACACACATATGGTTTTGGATATTACCATGGCTAAGTGTTGAATATTATCCTGTGGTTGTTTACAACTTACATTTTTTAAACTTTTTCTTCTTCAGCCTAGTTACTGCAGTGTTTGCTTTGTTTCTGTACTTAAGTAAACCTGCTGGTGTTTGCTGCTCCTTTTTCTCATAAAACTTGTTTTGGTTTTACTTACTGTGCACTGAATCAAATGGCAAGGGAACTCTAAACTGCAGAACTGCACACAGACCAGGACAGGTTATAAACAAAAACATAAAACCTCATCAAACCTTCCCTCCTCTGGTGTTTAGGACATGTCTCGGGTGGAGAGTGGCGAGGCGGTGCAGTGCGAGAGAGAACTGGCCTGCTACCTGCAGGACTGTGAGTCGCTCATCAGACAGCTCAACCAGGAGCTGAAAGTCCTACGAGATGAGAAATACTACCAGGTGGAGCAGCTGGCGTTCAGGTGAGTCTGGAGTTGAGGTTTGATGGTGTTTGCTTTGATTTTGTCGAGGTGACTGACTCGATTAACTCAAATGAGAAATGAATGATGGGTTCAACTCACCAACATGTTTTTTTTGTAGCTGTCTGGTAATACTGGCAGTTTCCAGGAGTACAAACAGATTTATTGCTTCATTAGGTTCAACAAGTTGCATTGTGTTTGTCATTAAATCCTGTCATTATCAGTTAAAGTAAATGTGCTCCAACTTCTGTACAAAGGTGTTCTGAATGAACCAGTGATGTGAAAAAATATGAGACAAACTCCATTTTGTGGTTCATTTGTATGCCGCTCCATGAGTCTCAGTCCGCCATTATGAAACTGAATACCATCTTTTAATTTAACCATAATGTATTCTAAAAGTAAAATGCTAATAATTAAAACAGCACTACATTCTGCATTTTTAACACTTTTCCTCTAAGCATTTGCACACAAAGCACACAGAAAACCATCAGTCTGCTCTTTTGTTGATTCCCCCATATATCAAACATTAAAAGGAGTTGTTCTGAATGCATGTGTGTCTTTCTAGTAGGAGACTTTAAGAGAGAGTCACTGTTTGAAATCACTGTACTTTAACCTCTAACCTTCAGTCACTAAATATTTTTGTCTTGCATCACCAGAGTGTCCTGCCTTCAGGAGGAGCTGGTCTCCCTCAGACTGCAGTGCTCTAGTGTCTACAGGAAAGGACACTTCGCCCAGGCTTTGGGCAGCACTGGAGCAGAGCACACCAGCCAGAGAGCCACGGACAGCGGCCTGACGCTGGGACAGACGCTGCTGGGGGCCGTGGGTGCCGTGGGAGCAGTTGGTGCCGCACTCCTGCGGCGACCGATGGCTCGATCCCAGCTGGTCGCCATGTCCTCATCAGAGGACGAAGGAAGCCTGAGGTTCATCTACGAGCTGCTCGGATGGGTGGAGGAGACACAGGTCAGTTTCTGTGACACTCAACAGTAAGACACAACTGACAGTCTGCTCTCTTTAAATGTCTCATTTTGTCTCAAACCCAAAGACATGTTTTTAAAGCGACTTAAAAAAGAGAAAATCAGCAAATCCTCATGAATAAAAGAGAAAAAACTTAAAACTTTTGTCCATAAGACCACCAGCAGGAGATTCAATAGAATTAACATTACCATAGCATAATCAAATCTGCATTTAAAAGCCATTACAAATCTAAAAAACACATTCAGATGAAAAAGAAGACCATGTGCTCTATAAGAACATAAAGATAATCAAAAGCAAGAACTGTCAAGAGAAAGAAATGATTCTCAGTGGGACACAAATTTATTTTATTTTCATTGCTTGTGTTTTAGGACCTCCTGGAACGTGCTGAATGGGGCGCAGACCTTCCTTCTGTAGAACACAACCTCCAAGAGCACAACACCATTCACACTGCAGTGGAAGACTTAATGAGCAGCCTACAGGAGGCACGCAGCTATGAGGTACACACACACACACACACACACACACATCACTTATACATGATCACAAACACTCTGAAGTTTTTAACGAAGCTTCACTGTCGTCTCCCTCAGGCTAAAGTTTCTCCAAACTTCAAGAGCAACTACTCAGAAACCCTGGCCAAGCTGGAGCACCAATACTGCAAACTACTGGTTAGTCCCAAATAAAGAAGTGTGTGTTAGTGTGTGTGTATGAGAGAGAGAGGTAACACACTTCTTCCTCTTTGTTTTCTTGTGCGCCCCCCCTCCTCAGTTAATCCCTTTAGACCGTGCAAGGACTCTCATACTTAAAACACACAATCATGCATCTGCTCTCTTTTTGCTTCTCTGCCCTAATTCCCCCCCTTTCTCTCATTTTATATTTCTGTACCCCCTCTTGCTTCTGTTCTTGTTTCTTGATAAGGTTTTGGTTTTACATGTTACTACTTCCAAATCTTTATGTATTTACCATTGCTTTTCAATTTCATACAGTTNNNNACTTACAATGTCTTGAATCCAAAGACCCTTTGCTTTTCCCTTTTTCTGGTGAAATATTCTCAAAGCTTCACTTTTCCCCTTTCACTTCTCTTGCAGCCGTCTGTGTAGCAGCTGTCTGTAAAAATTCTAGTAACATCAAAAGAAACCTTAAAAAGAGCATCACTTCTGTACTTCTAAACCACAAATCTAGAGAAAAACTTAGATGATCAAGGATATTTGCAGTATAGCTACAAATAATGTAGAGGAGTAAAGACGTTATATCAGCAATATCATGAGAGAGTTTATGAATGCTGCATGAATTCTCAAAAAGGAAGTTTAAAGAGGAAAATATTCAGTGTGCATGCCACTTTTGATGTATTAAAGAAATGAGAAATCAATTTAGTTATAAAAGATAATATAAAAATTGTTTCATTCATGTTCAGAGGACATTGATGCCTTTTGTTGTTTGCCCTGATGGTCTCCAAGGAAAGCTGCTGTCTTTACAGTGTGAAATTCTGCCCAGAACTGTCTTAAAATATCCCTCTGAATACAAAAAACTGACAATGTGACACAGAAGAACGGAGAATAGAGGGTATATTTTTTTAAATTCCTCTCTGCACTGCTGATCAGCATGATGATGATGTTTGTTTGTGTGGTCGCCATAGGAACATTCGTCATGGCGCCTTCGGAGCTTGGAGAGCCTGCAGGCGTTTGTGTCGCACTGCACTGAGGAGCTGATCTGGCTCAATGAGAGGGAGGAGGAGGAGATCGCCTGCGACTGGAGCGACAACAACCCAAACATGAACGCCAAGAGAGAATTATACAGTGTGAGTGGAGGAAGAGCGGCGATCCGATACACTGATATTATCCCCTGTCAAATCAGAAAACACAGACTGTAGACCACAAACCTCTGGAATTTTACATAGAATTGGATGATTTTGTGCCATTTATTGAAAGAAGAACAATAACAGTACATTAATCAAGCTTTGTGTCTACAAGATTATCTTTAAATATATTTTCCACACAGCAGAATTGTTCTCTTTCTCACAAACTCTATTTTTACATCAGGCCAGAACTATAAAAGTACTCTAATCAACCATCCTTCTTCCCCTGGTATGTTTGCAGGAAATGAAGTTAGAGCTGGATGAAAAACAAGGAGTGATGCGGTCGCTCCAGGAAACAGCCCACCGTTTATGTCAGGAGAACCATCCAGCCAAACAGACCGTGGAGGTGAGTCTATGACTTTATTCAGTTAGGCTCAGTGACCTTTAGAGATGTGGGCTTTTGCCTCTGTGACTCATTTGTGAGAGCAGTTGAAGCCAAATGCCTCTCTGTGCACTCTACAATGTTTTTGTTCTGCAGCATTTTTTTAAGTCTGTAGATGTAAATTAGATTCAAAAGAGCAGGAGGTAAACTGCGACCTTTTGTAAACCTTTCTGGCAAACATCGCTAATAGAAGCATTAAATGAAAAGTTAAGTCACATGTTCATACAACATGTTCTCTGCCTGCACAGTTGCCTTGTAGCTACCCTTAGAGACTTCTGCTGTATTTAACTGCAGTGAGACAATAAGTTTAACACACTCTTCTCTCTCAATCTCCATCTCTCTGCATGTTATCAGGCCTACAGTGCAGCCCTGCAGACTCAGTGGCAGTGGGTGAACCAGCTCTACGTGTGTGTAGAGCAGCATCTCAAAGATAACACAGCGTACTTCCAGGTGAGCCAACTAACCAGCCGCAAACACCATTATGGTTCTGTTCATTAGCAAAACAAAGCGAGCTTCTGAACTGAGAACTTAAAAAACAAATGCGTCTGCAGTATTGGCAGAATATGAAGTTAAGTTCTTATCGCAGCTTCTTAGGATTTCTCACCAACCTCACATGATGATCTGTGGGCAAGTTTGCAAATGTCTTCCTTGCCTTTTGTAGACAGTTGCATAATTTAAATTGTAAAAGTGTGTCTCTATAAAGATTAAAAATAATACTTTTATCTTCCTTGCCACATAACCCCCGGCCTCTGGTCTGCAAAAAACAATCAATGTACACTTTCTTCTCCAGGTTCCTGCAAAAATCTAATTTTACAATTTCATTTTTCAGTTTATGAGTGATGCTCGGGACTGTGAGTCGTATCTGCGCCAGCTCCAGGAAACCATCAAGAGACAGTACACCTGTGACAAGAACAGCAGACTGAGCAAACTGGAGGATCTGCTGCAGGACTCAATGGTATCCATCCATCTTAAAAATCTGAGCAGCAACAGTGTTTTTCTGTCATTTGGATTCAGGGGGTTCACATCATTTTAAAGCCAGCTTACTGGGTTCCTTTGGGTTTAGCAGCCATGCACAAACCAAATATAGACACGTTAATGCTTGGAGAAACATTTCTGTTCAAACCTCTGCATGATAAGGCCACAATCTAACTACTTTTGTTGCACAGGAGCAACAGAAGCTCATCTGCAGTGTCAGTGTACCAGTGCTCTGCTGATTGTTGTGCACTAACTCAGGCAATCGCAGCATGCCACATGACAGGGTGAAGTAACCTTTTAGAGAGTAGCTCTGCTGCATCATCCCTCCTGTGGCACATTTGTGAGACTGCCATCTTCACACCTACCCTACATACACACACACACACACTGACACACACAGAGTTCAAACAGATGGCAGAGTTGGTGTGGGCAGCGCTCCGCAGGCCCGAGCGGTGAGCATATCCTCTCAATAAAGAGGTGTGTTCGTTTGTCACAAGCAGCTGCTCTTTTCACAGATCTGCGTGCATTGCTGCAAAGTGTATTCAGCTACATTCACATGCTTCCTTACCGTGTGTTTGTGTCTGTCTGATTTCCTCTGTTTGAGCCTTTCCAGTTTGCTGGTCTCCATCTCTCGTGGGGAGGAGAGAGCTGATACTGCTAATGCCTCTAATTGACACAACAGAAAACAAATAGCTGAGCCTTTTGTTTGACTCTCATCATATCTGTGAAGAGGATATTAAATCAGCCCCGTTGCCCTCTGTGAGGCAGAGATTAGGGTTTAGAGGAGACTGCTCGTTCAAACATTGCCCTCTCTTTTGATTTACATTGTTTAGTTTGCAAGTTTATGTGTCTTTTTCGTTTGCTGATGTTGATCATCGCGCCTAAACTGACTCACTGGAAAACATATCAAAACAGTGATAATCAATTTGTAATTCCTCT
>JAUZTA010000010.1:2196393-2209697 GCA_034780835.1 Ctenochaetus striatus
CTCCCTCCTCCTCCTCCTCCTCCTCCTCCTCCTCTTCCCTTCTTCTCGTCTGTCGGCTGGGCTGGCAAGACAAACGTTCAGGTATAGCTGCCTATATTCTCCCTCTCTCACCTCAGATTCTTACACTGCACACTGTACTGCCGTGGTTGCTCCTCTCTTATCAGCTGATTCAGGTTTTACGGTCATCAAACAGGACAGGCGAGCACAACAGATCCAGTATCAATCTTAAAGAAATGCCTATTGGCTATTCATGAATATCTTATGAAGAAGTGGACCAGGTAGAGTGTCATTTGTATCTGCACATGCAAGTTAACTTGCTATGTTGTGATGCTACTAGGTAGCATTAATCTGAAAGGTGGAAGAACAGGACAGTTGTGCTCTTGCTCAAAATTTGAGGGTTGTAGCAAATAAAGTACAACTAAAGTAGTGAATAGCATGAAATTTTGACTGGAAAATTAAAATTTGGACATTCTAGTGACAAAAAAACTGTCTAAAAGAAGGTGGATGTATTTTTTTATTAACATTATTAAGGCACGGGAGACAGACAGTATACATAATGTACAAAGAGGAAACAAAAACACAGTTTCTCTCTGTTTCCACCAGTTATTTAGTCTCCTGTTGTACGTTTGAATGTTTGCATACTTGGCACACAAGAAGTAAAGAGTGAGGATGAAACTGGCTTGATCATTGATAAGGGCAGGTGGCAATCAGCGAGCTGAAGTGAACTGATCTAACACAGTTCATGCCTCTGAGACTCATACAGTCAGTCAGACAGTAACAAGTCACAGCTCTAAGCTTCAAGTTACATTTCATGTTTTTATTGTACGTGCACAGCTTTGCATTAATGATGTATTGATGTGTGTGTGCAGGGAAGGGGTGAGAGAGGGTGGTGGGTGGGGGAGGCAGTAGCCTTTTATGCGCAGCCCTAAAACTCTTCCCCACAGTCATGGCTTCGCCTTGTGTTTTATTTTTTTAGAGCTGATTTTTGCAGATTCTAATCCCAAACCTTGATATATTTTTTTTCCTGTGCTGCGTTTCTTAAAATCACCATGTTGCTGCTCAAGGTGAATTTGTGAAACCCTGCGCAGGTTTGAGTAAACCTCCTTTTGAGTTTGAGAACATTTACTTCTTTTGACAAGAAAAGCTTTTAGTTGAGAGCAGCTTTCAGTCCACATGACATCGCTCCTGTGTGACTCCTCATGTCATTGTAGGGCTTCTGCTAACTTCATGGAGGTCATAAATGTTTACATTCTGTGTTGCATTATCAGTTTGTTGCCATCAGCTTTTGGTTTACATGTTTTTCTCTGCTCTCTTCCCTGATTTCACCTCCCTTGCTGTCTTCCTCTTTTTCATCCAACCTCTCCTCCATCCATCCATCCATCCATCCTGTCTTCTCATCTCTGCCAACTTTCTTTACTTTTCCATCTTGTTTTTGTTCTCTTCTTTTCCTCTTTTTTCCCCTCATCTTTCCAAAAACTCAATTCCCTGTTTTTTTTCCTACTGTCTCCTTTCTCACCCCATTTGTGCTCCATCTATTCTACTCTGTTTTTCTGTTTTTGCATCCCTCCTTTACCTTTTCTCCTCTTAGATCACAATAAGCCGAGGCGAGGAGTGTGTGCTGGAGGACAACTCTCAAAGAACCAAGTGGAAGGTGATCAGTCCAACTGGGAATGAGGCCATGGTCCCCTCAGTGTGTTTCACCGTCCCGCCTCCAAACCAGGAGGCTATCGACACAGCAAGCAGGTGAGACACAGTTTTGAAAATAACAAAAGAAATATTTGACTTATTCTCAAAAAAATCATTCTATAGATGGATTTTGTCTATAAATAGCTTAAGATATTAAAAGTCATGTTTTGCGTGTGTGTGTTTACAGAGCAGAGCAGCTGTACCAGAAGGTCATGTCTCTGTGGCATCAGCTGCATATAAACATGAAGAGTGTGGTGTCCTGGCACTACCTGCTTAAAGACATCAGGACTGTCTCTGGATGGAACCTGGACACGGTAAGAGAGTGTGTGTGTGTGTGTGTGTGTTCATGTGTACACTCTTCTTCTTTTATTCTGTTTTTATTCATTTGCTTCTTTGCTTCCCCTCTGCTCTGTTGTACTGACCTTTTCTCTCCGTGTGTCACATGTCAGGTCCGTTCTCAGTCTGCAGCTGAGCGGCAGCAGGTCCTGGATCACCTGGAGTCCCAGTTGGCCGACTTCCTGTCCGACAGCAAAGAAAGCTCTCTGTTCACTGCGGGGGAAAGACGGGAGCTGGAGAAAGAAGTTCAGCAGGCCCAGGAGCACTGCAAGGACCTGCTGCTCAACATGGAGACCGGTAAGACGGGATGGTCACACCCTCTCAACACCCACGCCGACAGTCACTGTACTTTGTAAAACGTGCTTGGTATTTTCTTTTCATGCCACTTTACACCACATTTCAGAAAAAAAATATGGAACTGTTTCACTGCAGTTCATTTAGTCACCGGTAATATCAAAGATGAGGATTTTCTGCTTTCCTAGTTTTTAAAACTTGATAATTCAAATATATTTAAATCATTTATTTTATTTGTTAAATATATGTTTTAGAAAACTCCCAATAAACCAAACAAATGGCTGCAGTGTTACTGTTTATGCACAGAATAACTCTTCTTTCTTCCTGTTATTCTTTTCTTTCTCTCTCCAGTTGAAAAGGACGAGTCCGTCTCTCGTTCGTACCTGTCAGAGCTGCAGAACATCAACCTGCGTCTTAACGAGGCCGAGCAGAGACTGACGAGGAGGATTGAGACTCCGCCCTCCAGCCGGCTGTCAGGTGACAGTGCTGACAACGCTGTCCAGATAGCAGAGCAAGAGGTTAGTTTGACTCCCACCTGCTGGTTGCATCAGGCTATTACAACTCTTTATGATGTTATTTTTTAGGTTAATGAGCTAATGCTTCATGAAAAATCATTCAGACCAAGAGTTCAGTTTTCATGCATTGTTGAGATATTTAGCAGGCTATAAAAGTCTCATTGAAAAATTGATCAATCTGATTTTGTAAAACTAATTATTCCATCAGTTCATGGTTGAAACAACCAGCATTCCTTCTTTGATAACAGTGTCAACATTAGGTGTTATTTACCTCCTCGTTTCGCTCTCCAAATTAACTTGAAATTATAAAAACCTTTGTCTAGAAGCTGCACTCGGAGCTGGACACCCTGCGCTCCAGTTTGGGTGATGTGTCTCGTCGCTGCGTCACTTTTTTCGAGGAGAAGCCGACGTCCTCCAGCGTACCCGCCCTCAGGGCTGAACTCAATCAGGCTGTGGAAAAAATAGACAAACTGCACAACCTCTCATCTGTCTACCTAGAAAAGTAAGCGAGCCTTTTCTCCCTCTGGCATGCGCAGCCTTTCCCTTTTTTCAATTAACAGAAACATGCACAAATGTTAAATGTTAGAATAAGACACATTTACTTAACTCGCTTTACCTTTTATCCCCTAAGGTTAAAAACAGTAGACATCCTGATACGTAGTCTGGATGAAGCTGAGAGCCAGGTCAAAAAGAACGAGAGCAGACTCAGTGAGGAAGACATTGTTCCTGCCGACACAACAGCCATTCTAAACATCAGAGACCAACTAGGAGTAAGAGACACACTGTCACATAAACTCTCAGCTAAAGAGAAATTTTCCACAACTGCTTGGCTCCAACCTTTTTTCTGCTTTGGTTTCCTTTTAAACCCTATTCAGAAATGGCAGAATGAACTCACCGAGCAGGAGCACATCTTCCAGTCCCTGCAGTCGGAGGTAAGTCGGGCGAAGGAGGTGGGCTCTCAGCTCAGCAGACTCCACCCAGATCGCAGCCCCGAACTGGAACGCTACCAGGAAAGAGCTAATCAGATGACAGAGAGATGGAGCGGGATCAAGAGACAGATGGAGACACGGTGAGCAGGACAGAGTGAAGATGAAAGAGATGAGAAAAGATTAGTGGAAGAGAGGAGCAGGAGGATGATGAATTATTATTTAAGTTAAACTGAGTTTTGAGAACACGTTGAGTGTTTAGAGAAATTTATAAAGACTGAACATGTTCAAGAAACAATCCAGTTTCTTGCTTGTAATCGCTTCTCTGCATAAACTGGATACTAAACGTAGGTTACTTATGACAAATATTTTTGCGTGGTAAATGTTCTAAATGTTGTTTCCTGATGTTCTGCAGACGAGCTGATCTTGAAGCTCTGGGCTCGGCCCTGCAGCACTACAGAGACGGTCACTCAGCTCTCATCAAGTGGATCGAAGAAACAACCGAGAGACAAGAAAACACACATCCTGGACAGACGGACAGCAAAGCTCTGTCAGAACAACTGGCCCAGCAGACGGTTCGTAACGCTGAACTTTGATCTGTAGATAGATAAAACAGATGGTTACCTGAAAGAACAATAATAAAAAGCCCTGGATTGAATTTATTATTGAATATATGTGATAAGTGTTATCTTCGGCTGATTCCCCTCTTCAGGCATTAGTCGCTGAGATCGAACAGAATCAGACCAAACTAGACGAGTGCCATACTCACTCCAAACAGTACTGCACTTTAGTGAAGGTAAGAAACTTTAAATGTGTGTTTCCCATGCAGTTTATCTTATATGCATTGCTTTATGTGTTTTATCCCACTGACAGTTGCTGCTGAATGTTTTTGCAGTTTAATTCGAGTGAACATATTTCATCTCAGAATCTGAATGCATTTAATATGTTTTAGTTAATTTCAACTAGTATAGGATTTCAAAACTGAAAAGGTCTCTGATAAATTCTTTTCCAGTTTTTTCATTCTTGTATCTGTGGCTGTTTTCTGCAGGATTATGAACTGCAGCTGATGACCTACAGAGCCTTTGTAGAATCTACACACAAGTCATCAGTCAAGAGGAGGAGGATGCACTCTTCCTCTGATGCCATCACTCAGGAGGTGAGCATACAGAGTCGGTTGAACTCTATTAAATTTTAAGATGATCTTAATGCATTATATTATATTAGTATTATTTACCAGCATTAATGTCTTGTCATTGTTTTATGATGTGTCTTTACAGTTTATGGACTTGCGCACACGCTACACAGCCTTGGTCACCTTGACAACCCAGCATGTAAAATATATCAGCGATGCACTGAGAAGACTAGAAGAAGAAGAGGTGAGACTTTTTTTTCACTCTGAATCAATTCTGTGTCGGTGATTACGTCGAATCCTTGTAGTGTTAATTGCCTAGTTGAGCAAAAATAGCTCTCATTTCATGTCAAGTAATTGCTTAAACAGGGTAAACATTTTGAGGATTATTCTGAAACACAAATTTTTTACAACCATGCAGAAAGAAGTGGAGGAGGAGAAGCAGGCGAGAGTAGGCCAGGTTTCAGACCTGCTTGGCTGGGTCAAAGGCCTCCAGGGTCGGACTGGGGGGCCCAACGCTGAATCCTCACTTGCTGCTCAACAGGTAGAGCAGAAATCTGAATGGTTACACATGTGCAACTAATAAGTCCAGTGGGCTGTTGGTCCTGTGAAGCTCACAACTGTTTCTATTTGTATATAAATACAGAAAATATAGTGGTTTTAAGCACATTGTGTATCTGTGATCTCCAAAGGTCATCAGCGAACAGCTAGCAGCCAAGAAAGATGAAGTGGGTGAAGCCATCAGAAGCACACAGGTCTTCCTGTTATCAAAGCAGGCCAGCAAGTAAGTTTTGATCACGTACATGGACACACACAGTGTTAGAGACTGTCACAGAGCAGCACACACGGACTACCTCGTTCCATACAAGCAATAGATACTCATCAAGCCACTTCTCACTGGAAAACCTGCACATTAGTATCTACCAATTAGACACACATTAAACACACATTAAACACATAAACCCCGACAGTTTTAACCTGCTTCCCTGTGTCCTTTTCCAGATTGTCCCCAGAGGAGCGTGCTCATGTTGAGGCTCAGCTGGACGAGCTGACGGCCACCTACAACCAGCTGTGTGACAGCTCCACCCAGCAGCTGCAGCAGCTGGAGCAGCAACTGGCCAAAGAGGAGGAAAGAAAGGTAGATTGGTTGGAGGGATGTGCTGAGCTGCAGAGGCAGATCTGCAGATTTATGACAACAAAAGAATATTCTGCTTTTCCAAGCTTGACAAAATGTGACTCTCAATGTCCTTTTATGAAACGTTGCTTTGAGTCTGAATACGCTTGCGAGCTAAGCGTGAGTTCGTGTGTGGCCAGCAGGAGTGCGTGTGTTGTACAGCATGTTGTGTGTTCACAGAGTGTGCATTTTTGAAGAACATCACCAGTAATGACAACTCATTGATTTGGTTTGGTTTAACAAACATCACAGACCCTTTTCAGACGTGTGTTCAGATGATCTAAAAATGACATTTTCTATTTTTGGAACTTTTTTGTGCTCCTTCTTTGTTGTTCAAGGAGAAGTTACAAAAAAGAATAATTTGACAGTTTAAAGATTTTGTAATCTTTCATAAAACGCTTCCGCAGCCCACTTTTTAGTCAAAAATTAAGTTTTTATAATTTGCAGAGGAAATGTGGGTGCTGCAGAGCAAATCAGAATTCATTGGTTGACACTGTCTGAATTGGGCTAAAGCATGGAGTGCTCCATCATTATTGTCCTTAAAGCCTGCAGCCATCTCATTAACCGTCCCCACTGTAGTTTTTTGCCATGTTCATCATCATCGTCATTATCATTAGAAAACACATCTGCTGAACTGCTAACATGGTTAATATATGGCCTTAGTGGTGCCGCACTACAGCAGCGCTGCCCAAAGTCATGCTAGCAGTCAGGTTGAAGCTGTAGAGCTTTCCATAGATCCATTGATAGAGATGATCATTTTCAAAATAGAAGCAGCTTCATATTTTACTTTCATCTAGGTAGTTCCAAAATGTGTCATGTCACTTTTTTCTTTATGCATTGGTAAAATAATGCCAATGCCTAAAGTCAGCAGATTACATTTCACTATTTATTTTTACCCCTAAGTTTACCTGTGTATACCTGCGCACACATTGACAGTCAGCTCTCTTGGTCTTAAAATTGTTGTTATTCTAACATATTCAGAATGGTACATTGATCAAAAAAGGATTGAATGTGTGGAAGAATTTTATGATTCAATAGTCTCTGATGGTAACTCTTAACAGTTGCACCTTATAATTGATACCTGTATGGATGTTGTTTTTTTTAAGGGAAGTCACTTAGAATTTAGAGTGTATGTGCACCATAGGCCAGCTATGCAAAAAAAAAAACTTCACCATTTGAGCATGTTGTGTCCAATCACAAAAGTGTGTTTGAATGAGAGTTTTTGTGGTTGTTCTAATGCATACTATTAATGTGTGAAACTTTAAACCAACGTTTTGCTTGAAAACCACTAACAGCTGCCAAAGGGAGAAATGTGGACATCCGAGCGCTGAGCCGAGGATCAGAATAAAGATGAAAAACAAAGCAGGACATTTATGAATGCACTAAATTTGTTACTGTTCAGTTTGAAAAGGAGTTCGATAACTTTATTGTTTAGATAGTTTCAGTTAAAATACAGTGCTGACACTATACCTTCCAATAATTAAGAGTAATTACAATCGTATGTGATACATGGAATACTACCAGACATTAATCTGCAATTTATCGTGATATATCTGCAACTGAAGAGGTAAACATACCCTCAAAATGGTGTATATTGTGATAAATTGCGATAATAATGCGAAATAATTTGAAATTTTGCTTTTTTAATGGTGTCAGACCCAAGAAGCTAGTTAAATTTCTTAGACTGTTCCAGTTTTTATAAGATTTAATACTGGATTAAGTGTCAGTGTAAGGAGTCAGAATAAAGAGTGGCATGCAGAATGCTAACAACCAGCTTCTCACCTGTCGCGCCTCGCTCTGCCGAGCCATAAGCTGGCCAATTAGTGTGTGTGCCGTGGGACCAGCCTGTACGGTAAGTAGCGCTAGCTTTCTCTCTTACCGTTGCCTGTAAGTTTTTTGTCACCCTGAGATTGTACTCTCCTCTATTGATGAATACTTCTGTGTTCTCCTGTGTGTCTTTGCTTATGTTTTCTAGAGCTTTTCCTGCATCTTTTGTTACTAGTTGCTTAGTTGCATGCTTAGTGCTTGTTTTAGGAAAAATAAAGTGCATTTTTATATAAAAGAGAAATAATAATAAGAAGAAATAATCACATTTAAATAACTAACACAAACATCTTTATAGTTTTTATTTTTTTTAAATAATCTATTATTATTTGTGTTTTGGTGATTCTGGTTCTGGGTCTTCTTCTTTTTTTCTTTTTCTACAATCTGATTCTGCCCATAATACCCTGTGGTAGTATAATGTTATTCGATAACATAGTAAAATAACACAATACATTTAGTGACTCAGTGTTTTGTAACACACTGATCCTTAATATTACCAGAACAAATTTTAACTGGAATTGTGTTTTCTTTTTTTCTGTAGGGCCAAATTGCCATTGCTGGGGTAATTGACCTGGGAACAGTGGAAAGATTCCCAGTGTTCCAAGCAGCTCAGCGTGGTCTTATTGACCAGGACACCTGCCATGTCCTGCTGGAGGCCCAGCTCATTATGGGTGGGCTCCTTCAGCCTGATTCCCCTCACAGACTTTCATTGGAAGAAAGTCTAGCTCGAGGCCTGATTGACACCCATACCAGACAGTCCCTTTCTGAGCTAGAGAATGCTCTGCTTTTGGTGGAAGATACTATGTCTGCAGATGACCAACAACTCAATGTGTTGCCAGTAGCTACAGCCATGGAGCTTGGGCTCATCAGAGAGGAGGTTGGACTTCATATTCTAGAATTACAGATGAAGACTGGGGGCCTAAGAAACTCAATGGGAAAAATGATGAGTTTGGAGCAAGCCAACGACAGGGGACTTCTGACTCCCAGAACCCTCACCAAACTCCAGTCAAGGCTGCAACTTAGGGAGCTGATTGATCCAAACACAGCTGAAAAGTTAAACCTACAAGAGCTACAACAACGCTGTGTCCTCAGCGATGACTCAGGTCTCTTTCTGCTCCCTGTCAAACAGCAGCCTGGAGGAACTGTCTGCCTTCGCTCTGGAAGAAAAGTTGGCATCTTCCGTGCAGTTGAGGAAGGCTTGATTGATCGGCAAGTTACTGTACGGCTTCTTGAAGCACAGCTTTTTGCCGGAGGCATTGCTGATCCACGTTCTGGCCACCGACTGACAATTGATGAAGCTGTTCGTCACGGGCTTATGGATCAGGATCTAGCCTGTTCTATGTTAGCACGACAGCTACAAAATGGGGGGATTTTGGACCCTTTTACCGGAGAGCGTCTGGATTTGGAAGAGAGTATTCGCAGGGATCTTCTCTCTTCTCGTTTGGCTGTGATGGTCCTTGAGTCTCTTTGGGCGTTCATGGGAATACTCTGGCCTGAATCCGGAGAACTTCTATCAATTGTTGAGGCTCTTCAACAAGGAGTGATCTCAGGAGAGCTATCAAGGAACATCCTAAGGCAGCGACATGAGATTGGGGCTCTGTACAACCCAGAAACCCTCCAGGTACTGCCGTTAAACCAGGTTGCTGAAGAGGTCCTCGAGCCTAGCTTAGTGAGTTTTCTCAGAGACATTTGCATTCCTGATGTTCTTCCCAGCATAAAGCAGTCAGGAACACCATCTCTAAACCGCTTAAGCTGGGATTCCACCAGCTCCTCTTCACCTCCATCTTCTCCTCTGCAGCCATCATCTCCCAAAGGTCTTGTCTTGGATGTTACAGCTATTCATGAAATGGATCCAGTAGAACAAGCAAAACAAAAGCTACTGTTTCACCTCATGACTCACAGCTATGTGGATGCTCATTCTGGAAAACGATTAGTGCTGTTAGACCCTGAGTTGGTTGGGTTAGTCAAAGCTACTCAGCTGGTTGCTGTAGATCCTGTATATGAAAGTCAAGTTGAACCACAAAGTAGTTCAACTAGGGATGAACAGGGAGAGTTGCAAGTGGTGAAACAGTTCAGTTTGATGGATAAAGATACAGGGGACAAACAAACTAAAACTGAAGAAGAAAGTGCTAATACAGTCACACCAAGTAAAGAATTGGAGTTCAATGGCACTCGCAGTCTCGAAAGGTATGATGGCGAAAATGACAACAAACTGCTGCACAAACCATCAGTCGTTGTAGGAAGTGAGTTGCCCTTTGCAGCTAAAAATGAAAATGAAGTAGGTAAAGAAGCAGTAGTAAAAGCTCCAAAGACAGAAGCATTCAATCTGGAAAGTTTACTGGTTTCAGATCAACATCTTGAACAGGAATTTCTAAAAGATCCAGATGAGTTAATGACAACTGAATCCAGACAAAGGGATAATGGTGTTGTTGAGACTGTAAGTACAGTAACAACCATGGGTAGAAAAATAGTCACAGCATCACTTCAATCAGAGGGAGATTTCAGGGTGTTAGAAGAACCCATCCCACTAGGAACAAATTCAAATGATGATAATTCATCACAGTCTGATGATAGGAAGGATCTAAAGCATCCCTTACATGAACCACAAGGTATTGAACAAAAATTGCCTATAACAAAGACTGACTCGAAGCATGCAAAACCTCAGATTGATATTCCTGAATCTGCAGTGGAGAAGGAAGGGGAGGATGCTGTATTAACAAGGTTAGTAGAGGAGCTCAAACAAGGAGGTCTGATGACAGAAGAAGGGGAAAAGTTGCTTCCAGATGAAGCTGTAGCCCAGGGTCTCCTCCCTGGCCACACAGCAGTTAAACTAATGGCTCAAGCAAGGCTGTTTGGGGGTTTCGTAGATGCCAGCAATGGTGAGAACCTTAGCATGGAGGATGTTATGCAGGAGGGTTTACTAGATGAAGATCTAATGTGGAGTGTCCTGAAGGCAGATAAGACCCTTGCAGGGATCTTGGATGCAGAGAAAAGGCAGATCTGTGGGGTAAGAGAGGCAACTCAAGCAGGCTTGATTGATCCCAACACTGCTGCTCGACTTCTGGAAGCCCAGGTGGTGTCTGGGGGGATTGTTGACCTGCGTAGGGATAAGAAAGTCTCTGTCACTCTAGCAGCAAACCTTGGGCTGATTGAGGAGGATCAGAAAGAAGAATTGATGGCACTAGAGAAAGCATGTAAAGGAAAGGTTACTGATTCAGCAACAGCTCTGACTAAAGCCAGTTTACAGCTACAGATGGAAGGTGTTGTTGACCCAGAGTCCAAGTCTCCAGTTCCTATAGATCAAGCAATTCAGAAAGGGTTAATAAGGTCTGAAGAGGCATATCAGGTGTTGGCAAGACAGGTGGCTGAGGGTGGTGTAATACATCATGTTTCAGGGATGAGGCTGCCAGTGTCTGATGCTGTGAATAGAGGACTTGTTGATCGGTCCATTGCTACTGGGCTGGAGGAACTAGAGTGGGTCTACCAAGGAAAAGTAAGCCCTTCTTCTCACCAAGAAGCTGTCATTTTGCAGGCATCAACAGGAGCAATTTTAGATCCTGACACAGGGATTAAGCTAACATTGACAGAGGCAGTTTCTGAGGGTATTCTTGGTGAAAATATTGCCCATGAAGTCATGGCTTCCTCTACTATAACAAAAGGACCATTAGACCCCCAAACTGCACGCATTGTGCCTTATTCAGAGCTTGTAAACCAGGGTAAGATAGACATTGAAACAGGCAAACGCTTCTTGGAGGTGCAACCATTCAGAGGTGTTCAGGATGAGCAAACAAAATATAACTTGACCCTTCCAGAGGCAGTTGCATCAAACAAAGTTGACCCAATTCCGGCACTCAGGCTACTGCAAAGCCAGGCAGACAGTGGAGGGATTATTGATATTGATAGTGGAGAAAGGCTTCCCCTTTCTGAAGCCTGTAAAAGAGGCTTAGTTGGAGACAAGATGGTCAGGGAAATAGCCACCAATCAGTTTTTGAGAGGAGCCTTAATAGATCCCGCCACTGGACAACAAGTCTCTAGTCTTGATGATGCCATTGCAAAAGGACTGATCACCAGTGAAATAGCCTCAGCTATTCAGGATAAACTGGCTTCTATGGAGATAAAGGGCAGTGAAGGTAGCGTTACGCCTGTTTCCTCAACAAATAGTACATACACCCCTGTGGTTGTATTATCAGTGTCAAGCCCAGACAGTCCAGCAGACTGGTTAGATGTTAACACTGAAGCGCCTTCAGAATCTCTGCTTTCAGAGAAAAACTTAGCAGTTACACCAGAAGATAAAGAACCATTGACATATGTAATGTCAGATCAGTCACTGGTAAGTGACATTCCTACAGATGAGGACAAAATAAGAGCACTAGTGGAAGAAAGGACTTTTACTGAGCAAGACCAGTCATTAGATCTCTTAAGTAAGTTTGCTACCCATGTGGAGAAAAGAATTCAACAAGCCATAGAAGAGATAGTGCCACAGACAGACATCAGTAAATCAGAGCCTTTTCCCAAGCAGCAGCTTGATGAGAGACTGCAAACAGGGAAGCGTGAGACTGATGATAAACAAGAGAGGAGCCTTTTCACAGATTCTGCTGAAAAATCAATGCAGGCACAAGTTTATGATACTTCCAAAGATTTAAAGGGAGAAAAAGGGGCTGCCGTTTTAAAGTCAAATGGGGAACTTGTGAAGGTTGAGGAAAAGGATGTCAGACCCCATCATGAGAACACATCAACAGTTCATCATGTTTCTGAAGATGAAAACCTGCAAGGTATTGTGGCAACAGAGATAAGAGATGACAGAGAAAACAAAGATAGTCTTGGATTGTCAAAATTGAGTGAAGAAGGGTACAGAGAGAGTGATGTGGCAGCAGAGCAAGATGATTTTGTAGGTGAGAAGGATAAAAGAGTGGAGAATAAGAAACCTTTAAAGACTGATATTGAATCTAGCACAGATGCTGAGCACTCCGAACAGTTAGTGATTTCTCCATCCAAGGCGACGCAAAGCAAAAGCAAGAAAAAGAGGAAGAACAAAAAGAATGGAAAGGTTAAAGAACCAGAGAGTGAAACACACTCTTCAGAGATGAAACATCTATCTGAATTTGATCAACCTGAGGCGCATATGAAAGGGCATGCTGGGGCTATTGTTCTCACAGATGAGCTTGCATCACAAGATGAATATGAGAAATCACAGATTCATGGTCATGCAGCGTCCACTGGGCCTGTCAATGGAGAAAGTAGAGCAAAGATGGACAGAAATATAGAGGCTGAAAGTGATTTGTTAAAACAGGGACAGGAAGCACTTTCATCCGCTCTGGAATTTTCAGAACATACTCCAAAGCCGGTGAAAGATGCAGTAAAATTTGCTTTATTGAAGGATACAGATAAAGGAGAAAAGATGGAAGATATTAAAAGAGGGG
>JAUZTA010000010.1:2209728-2232553 GCA_034780835.1 Ctenochaetus striatus
GAGCAGTCAGGAGGTTAACAGAAGGACGGAGCAAGAATTGCCTCAGAAATCTACTCTACCAGATGATGAAAAGGCAGCCTTGATACTGAAAGCCAAGGAGAGCATTCTGAAAAAGGTTTTTGAAAAAGGAGTGAGCAAGGAGCAGACCGCTGAGGAACTTCAGGCATTGCGCAATGAAGTGGGGAAGAAGGAAAAGCAAGGCGGAATGGTACAAGATGTAAAGGCCCAGACTTTGCCAGCTAGTGCTGATGAAATGGACAGTCAGGTTGTCAAAGTTGTTAGTGCCAAGAAACCTCTTGGTTCAGCAAAAGAGGGTGAAGAAGAGGTGAGTGTGAAGGAACGTGAGACGGAATTGACAAGGTTGAAAGACGATATGAGTTTGGAAAAACTGTCAGTCAAGGAGCACATAGAGACTGAACTGCTGGGTGCATGTTCAGACAAGAGAGAACAGCACGGGGGATTTGGAGAAGAAAACATGCAAAAAGACACAGTGACAGTTCCATCAGTCCAGCCTATAGAAACTCAGCAAAGTAAACGAAGCAAGAAGAACAGGAAGTCAAGGATTCCTAAAGTAACAGAGAAAACCAAGCCTGATACTGAAGAGTTACCAACTCCTAAAAAAGTGGATTCTCAGGTGTCATCAACAGAGATTGATACAAAATCTGCAATGGCAAAACCAGATTTAGGTAAACTGGCATCAACTAAGGAGCAGAGGATGGACAGACTTGCTGATGATCAGTCTGACAGTGATGTAATCAAACCTTCAGTTGGAGATGTGATAAATGAAGTGGAGGCCTCCATAATCAGTGTCAAAGGAGCTGACACCAGCCAACAAAGTCCCCGTTATTTACATCAGTCAGAAGAGCCCAAGTCTGACATCAAGGAACAAACACAACTGATGGGTGATACTTGTACTGGGAAAGGGGAATCCCATTTAGAGCCCATAATTACAGATGAATCCATTGATCTTACTGACAAGCCTGCCACATGCAAACCAGACGGCCAACCCACAGCTCAGTCAATGGCTCGAGACACAGATAAGAAGTCAGGGAAAGGCAAAAAGAAGAAAAGGCAACAAGCATCTGAAATTGATAGTACTAATGTTCCTGAATCGAAATCTTCAAAAGACCAGCAGCTACATCGTGAATCTCTAGCATCAGCAGAAAATGCCTCAGCTGAGTCTGAATCACCTGGAGTCCCTGAATCTGATACGACCACTGAAAGCTGGGAAGAGGGAGAGGATAGTGTCAAAGAGAGTCCAGAAACTGTGCCAAACCAAGAGGGGACATCATCCAAGATTGGCAAGGTAAGAAGTCTATTCTTTGCAAGAGTTTCAGTCTTAATGTGTCATTTAGACATATTTAAAAGAGACTGTTTTCTTCATATATATATACACACATTTGTACTATTCGTAATAGATTATGACATTACGTTTCATTGTATTTATTTTTTAAATTCTCACAGTCATTGATGCGTCAGGAATGCTTGGAACATGACCAGCAAATTGTAGCCCTGGTCTCCATGGTTCGACACATTGAGGTCCGACTCAAACAGCAGGAACAGCAGTCTGTTGGCCGCAGTCTCATTGCCTTGGATGACATCATCAGACAAACTGAGGTGAAATAATATGAATATTTCCGACATAGAGTACTGCTATCATATTAATGGCCCACCAGCCCTTATTAGTGTGCTCTCTTGGTTATTTCGAGGTCTCATTGTACTTTTGGCTCCTGGTTTAAGACAGGAAAGCTGATTAAGGACTAGTCTCCTACCAAAACAGCATCAAGACAACTTTTGTTTTATTTCCTAATCGGTCTTTCAGACTTTGGACTTAGAATTGCGCGACTTGGAGCCTGCGATCAACAAGGAAGTGGAGGCTGCTGAACAGCTGTTGAAGCCCCAACCCAAAGATATTCCTCTGCAGCTCCTATTGGCCCTGGAAAAGGACGTGCGGAGCTTAACCCGAGGATATGAGGCTGCAAAATCTCTGTCTGAGGGCATTCTGCAAAGTTTACGAGACCATAGAGACTCATACAAGGTAATAAAAAATAAAATCGGTCTAGATAAAACAAGAAAACGTGTTGAAGCTGCTAAATGTTATTGAGTTCAGTTAATTCCTTTTTTTTTGTAGGTTTTTGAATTAACTAAAAAAGGATAAGGCTGCAGTTCACAATTACAGTTTTTTAATCAGACAGACATTTCTTTCTCAGGAGGCAGTAACAGCTGAGCAGAAATCCCTCGGAGGAAAAGTGGAAAGTCTGCTCTCTTGGCTGAGGGAGACAGAAACTCAGATGAATGGAGGAATGGCAGGGATGGAAAAAATGGAGAAGGCAGAGAACAATGATGGTTGTGATCAGCTTACGCAGCAGCTGACTCTTTGCAAGGTAAGTTGTCCAAACAGATGAAAAACCGTTTTATAATCATGTTTTAAAATATTTTATTTTTTAACAAATGCATAGAATTGTACAGTGATGCATTGTAGACATTTGGTTACACTTTGAAAGCATAATCAGTTGTCAGTGCCAATATAAGAAGAGTTCTGTGACTACATGCAATGTTTTATGAAATCTTGTAAACATATGGAGCTCTGATTAAAAGCACCCAACAAGCACAACGTGAGGTGATACATAGTTAGGAAATGTTTGGCTCTCAGGGACAGAGTTCATTTCTTTGCCAGGTTGTAATGTATAGAGTAATAACACTTAGTAATCACCTTATCATCTTTCTCTTTTTTTTTCAGGAGCTCCAGTCCTCTCTGATGGCTCGCTCCCATGAGGTCAACAATGTGGTCTTTGACATTCAAGTTTTCATCTCAGAGCGGGCTCAGGACCTGGCCCCTGAGCAGAGCAGGCAGCTTCTGGGGCAGCTTCAGCAGCTCCAGAGGGTCTTCCACCGAGCGTCGGGCCAAGCCCAGGCCTGGGCCGATGCCCTCTCTGCCCAGAGAGAGCGGGAGGACGAGCGGCAGCGCAGAGAGAAAATGAAAAAAGAGGAGGACAAAGAAAGGCTGAGTGCAAAGGAGAGAGAGGTTTGGAAAAAGATAAATGAGTCGTATCGGTTTATAACGCTGCTCTCTCACTAATAAATCTGAAATGCAAAAAGCTTTCATATACTTTACTTCACAGCTTTGTCATGCTGTAAACTCTTGCCATGCTTTCTTACACAAGATTTTACAAGTATAATGATAAGTACACAAGCTAAACTAGAAATTGGTAAATCTTGATGCAAAGTAGCTAACCACCACAGTTTGACTTGTAGTGCCATAACACATCATCTCCATCCTCAATATTTTATCTCTTTATAGCAACCCACTGCTACTGTAGCTGCAGAAGCTTAGTCACTTGACATGGACAGTATCACCATCCTCACTCAAACTACACAGGCTTTTTATGCAAGCGTGTTTGCTACTCTGCATGTCTCTAAAATATGTGTTTTATTAACCTGTTTGCCTTGCTGTTCCAGATTGCCACTGAAGGAAATCGCTTGTATCACGGCGGTAAAGGCTAGAGATTTGATAGCAGAAAAGCCTCGCTGGCTTCAATGCTCAACTGTTTTTCCTCCTGTCTCATCTGAGCACAGAGAGAAAGAGGAAAAACAGCAAATAAACTTACCTATGTTTGATTTTTCTCTGTGTCGTTTGTTGTTGCTTGACCAACATGTTTATGTGAAGATACTATATGTGTGCCTCTATGTCTGCCTGTTTGTGTGTGTGTGTAAGAGTGAACTTTGGACACAATCTGCTCAAAGCTTGGCAAAGTGTGCACTACAAAAGTATTTTGGTTAGGGGGAAGTATGTGCAATTATTGTGCAAATATTATTTTGTGTTTTCAAAAGTACAGAAACTGGCAGTTAGGTCAAAAATACAAAATGAATTGTTCCTGTCATATGATCATTTTCAGTTTAATTACTATTGAAGGCTCTTACTAATTCATGTCATTATCAGTTTTCCTCACATTTCCTCTTTTTGTGGGTCTTTTTTCTTCCGACTCTCCTCTTTCCACTCTGTCAGGTGGTACAGCAGCAGAAAGCCGAATGCTCTCAGAAACTAGAAGGCCTTACGATGTGGTTGGCTGGAGCTGCCAGCCTGCTGGCCAGTCAGAAAGCTGGAACAGGGTCAGGTGATGTGAACGTCCTGCAGGAGAAGCAGGAAAAACTAAAGGTATGAAACCTTCATCTGCCTCCATATCTAAAATCTAAAGGCCAACACCACAAAACAAGGACAAGACGATGTGTTTTTTGTTGAGAGAAGATGTTTGTTTCTTTAAATATAACAAAATCTGTATTTTCTCATTCTTCAGGAAGTGCAGAAGGACCTCCAGACCAAAAAGGAGAGCATAGCTGAGGCTATCCGCTCTGTTGAGGAGCTGCTGGCGGAGCGAGGAGAAAGTCTGAGCCCAGAGGAGAGGGAGAACCTCCAGGAGGAGCTAAAAAGACTGAAGGAACAATATAGTGCTCTTACAGATTCAGTAAACGAGACACTGTCAGAGGTGGACACAGCCATCAACACCACTGTACAGCAGAACACACAGAGGGTAAGAGGATGAGGGTTGTTTCAGGAGTACATGTTGTACAAAAAATGTTCATCATTATTTACTTGTAGTTATTTTATATTCATCTTCTTTTCCCCTTCTTGTTCCCTCCAGGCAAAGGCTGAGGAGGAGCTCCAGGAGACTCAAGGCCAGATAGACTCTCTGCTGAAAGAGCTTTCCTCGCTTGACCAACCAGGACGGAGAGGAATTGGATCTGTAGTGGGTGAAGATGTTGTTGATGCACCATTGTCGCAGCCAGAAGGAGCTGTAATGTCACACACAGAGATGCTACAGGTCAGAATCTCCCATGTGTGTCGCACATTTTGACCTAAATATAATGCAACACTACAAAGGTTTAATTGAACACCTTGAATGTGTCTCTCAGGCGGAGCTCCAGCAGCTTCAGTCTCAACAGGCACAACTACTCCAGATCACACAGGCGACTCGCTCCCTTCTGGACCAACCTGACTCCGCCATTCCTCCTGAAGAGAAGCAGCGTCTCCGGGCTGCCTTGGATCAGCTGCAGGCCCAGCACCAGGACAAGCTGCAGAGCTGCCAGGTATATTTTATTTTTCTAACCTGTCTGCATTAGTCTGTTTTTTCAATTTTGAAAGTTTGATTCTATGGGAATAAAGTTTGACATGGCACAGGACATGAGGACATTATATATCAGCCTTCTTTTTTTCTCTGTATTTCTATCAACTCACTGCTATTGCTATAACTCTTTCTTCTAGGACCGCCTCAGAAAGTCTGAGGCTCTAAAGGATGAGCTGACAAAGTTCCTCCAAGAACATGGAGGTCTTGTTGCTTGGCTGGAACAAAGTGAACAGGAGCTTCGTTCACTAGGAGAAGGAGAAACAGATGCACAAGGACTGAAGGGCAGGCTGGAGGAGCACAGAAAGGTGCGCAAAATACACACATTATTAACATAAAGGAATTTTTTTATGTATAGTTTGATATAATTAATCTACCTTTTTTAATAATTACGTAAAGAAAGTAACATGTTGCCACCTACATGCAAAGACATAATGGCTACACACTCTTAAAATAGTGCACACTTGCATGTCTACATCTGCAGGTTCAACCTACTGCTGCTGTTAGTTTACTTGCCTGTTGAGCAGGTTGTACTAAAGAAACATGTCACTGTGTCTCTGCAGTTGGATTGTATTGGCCTTGCCTGGTTTCAGGTTCTCTGAAGTGAAATGAGTTTGCAGAGAAATGTCAGTCTGTGTCTGGGCCAAGCGGAGCTGAATAAAAACAGACTTCTAAACTATGTTTTTTGACCTTCAATTATCCATGGAAGACTGAGTTTCCTCGCTCAGTTTCTTTCCATCCATATCCACTTACATGGCCCGATTTACACTCATATAATGACACATTCTTATCTGGTACCCACTGAGGAACTCCACTTAAGCAGTTTGGTACATTTCTTGTTGAGAGGGCCTTAATTTAAGTCATTTTCTCACATTTTTTAACAACAGGCCTAAAAATTTGAACGAACAACCTGCTGTTCATGATCATGCTGTCCATATCCAGACTTGTGTTTTTGTAAAAACATAATTTTGTCCAATAGAACTATTGTACGAATCTGCTTTAATCTGTTCCAAACTGATCTTTAAATGTATTTCCAGCTCGGTGAAGATGTAATTTGCCACAAGGCCGACCTTCGCTTCGTCAGCATCTCCGGTCAGAAGGTTCTGGACTCTGTTCAAGGAGCTCTGGAGCAAGTTGGTGGTTCAGACCCTGCCATGGACAACACCAAGCAGCTGGTAACTGAGAAGCTGCAGGATGCGAACCACAGATACACAACCCTGCACACCAAGGTGAGGGAGTCTAGGAGACGGTCGTGAAATTGCTATTAATTTTTCTCAACTGATTTGTTTTTTTTTCACTTTTCTTAAATTCACAAAATGTATTAAATAGACTTGTATCCTTACATTCAATACGTTATTAATTTCTGTGGTTGTGTCTGTAGTCAACAGAGTTGGGCAGCCGCTTGTCAGGCCTGTTGGAGAGGTACCAGCAATACCAGGACGAGGTCGTCTCCCTCCACTCCTGGCTCAGCACTCAGGAACAGAACCAAAGCATAGCCAAGCCCAGCGGGGAGACGGACCCCCAGAACCTGCAGAACACACTACGACAAGTACAGGTAAAGCACAGAAAACAAACACTAATACAAATAAAACACAAAGTGAGAAGAAAGGGTGAAGAAGAGTGATGTGGAAAAAAAATGTTGCTCATGATCTGAGTGTGTTGACAGTCATCTTTCCCAACCACTTATGTCTGGACAATTTAAAGTGAGTCAAGAAATTCACATCTGGAAGAAGAGTGAAATAATTATACATGGAAACTATGTGAAAACCCTGTTTTGGTTTTCAAAATTTCAGCTATAGAAAGGATTTCATTTGACTGTGTTGATCCGTGTCCTCAGCTGCTCCAGGACGAGCTGGCTGAGCGCTCTGTGCAGCTGGAGAAGGTGAAGAGAGCTGGAAGAGATCTGGTCAGCACGGATGAGTCTCCTTCTCTGAAAGCTGTTGACATCCTCTGCGCTGCTGGTAACTTAACCCTTTCCACCTGTTCTTAACTGCAGAGAACTGTTCTGGATTGGGTATTTTATCTCCGTTTGTGAATTTTCTGTGTCAAAACACGCACTGGCAGATACCCTTAGACAGTTAAAACGACAGGAGTGAATTAAAAAGGTAACATTTCTAATTTTGCTGCCTCCCTTCTTTCAGATGGTTTAGAAAAGAGGTTCGGCTCCCTGTCTGCCTCTGTGTCAGAACGGGCCGAGCAGCTGCAGACAGCTGTGGCCCAGTCGGTCAGTGTTCAGGAGGGCCTGAAGGGTCTGCTGAGCTGGCTGGACAACCTGCTTCTGAATCCTGCACCAGTCGAGCCCACCGCACAGGCTGTACAGGACGCTCTGACCCAGAACCAGGTAGGAGGAAACCCAGAAAACTCTGCTACCTTCGGCTTTTATTTGGCAAACAGTAAAATTGTACATCAATGATAATGCAATCAACATATTGTTTAAGATCCTCGGCTAAATCTTAATGTTTTAAACCCAACTTTGTGTTCTTTCCTCAGAAACTTCGGCAGGAGCTGCTGTCCAGGCAGGGCAGTGTTGAGGCAACACGAGACTCCGTTTCCAAACTCCTTCAGAGCTCCGACGCCTCGACGGCCTCTGGCCTCCAGGGTGGATTAGATGAACTGACTCACCGCTACACCGCAGCACAGGCTACCCAGGCCGAGAGGGAAGCTGAGCTCAAAGGGCTGTTGCCCAGACTGGAGAATTATGAGCGGCTGGGGACTGACTTACAGGTCTTCACCCAGAGCAGACTGAAGGCTCTGAGCCCGGTAGGCCAGCCAGACCGCAGCGTGGATGACTACAGACAGACCATTGAGGTCAGCACAGGTTTCCAGTTTTTCTAAATGGGATGTTTGGTCTCATTTCATGTATATGAATCAAAAGCCTGTGAGGACATCAGCCAGTTAGATTTAACGCCTTTTTATTCAACACTTGTATCTCTGCTTGTTTTTCAGGAGGTCAGGTCTGAGCTGGAGCAGGAAGCTGGCCAGCTGAAATCCTTCTGTAACCTTGGCAACGAGCTCAGCCAATCAAAAGCTTTCAATAACACTCAACCCTTATTGGATAATGTCAAAGGGGTTTCTGATGAGTTTACCCAACTGGAAGCCAGTGTCAATGAAAGGTAAAAATGTGAACAAAGTTCAAGTGAAAAATAATAATAGCCTTAAGTATGAAACACAAACAACTATTTTTAAACTTATATCACAAAAACATATTTTCAAGAAAGCAGCATAAATAGTTTTAAATCTGTCCTTCTCAATTGTGCAGTTCGCCATAAATTACACAAGGGGGCAGCAAATACAAAGCTATTAGGAACCCACCGATCCTTGAGCTGTATAGTTTTTGATGCTTTTAATGACTTGAGTCAATTCCTGTTTGATTGACACCATACAAGATAACCTCAAGAGACAGAAAGAGTCACACTAAAAAAGATTTGATTAGATATGACCGTCCTATTTATAAAATAAATGTGACTGGCTCTACTGAGCTGTCTACGCCGCTGGCATTTCCAAAATTTGTTTTCTAAATTTGTAGCCTTCACGGAGCACCAGTTGCTATGCCTACCCTGTCTGACGTCGTATCAGTGAGCAGCCACACTTAATGCCTGTCAGAAGGGGGCTGGGAATTTAAAAATACCATGAGACTTGAGTTTGGTTAGCCAGTCACATAAAAACAACCAGTACATGCTTTTTATTTCAAAATATGTCCTCATTAGAAGTGAAGAGATGAAAAGGATGTTACAAGTAAATACTTATCTAACATCTAAGACATGGATGTGAACTGGTTGTTACTTAAGTAACATGTTGGTGAGAGTCCTCATAAACACTGAGAACATGATGTAGGGGATTATTACTGTGTTGCATGATATTGGTTGCAGTTGGTTTCAAAATACTGCACTGTGTGTTAGTGTGTGTCTGCTGTATGTGTCTGCTGTTTGTGTACACTGTACGCGTGTGGCCAGTGTGAGCTGATGAGCAGGCCCGGTTGCTAATATAAGCATAGTGGACATGGCTCATTGTCTGTCCTATAAACGGCCTCCTCGAATGACTCCCAGCCTCGAATCCCGAGGGGGAGAAAATAGCAGCATGATAATGATACTGCTCAAAGCCAGACAACTTCTCAGAGCTGTTTTGTCTACGAGCAGTCAGCACTTTTCCAACCACAGCTCAAGACAGATCACGTTCAAAGAGAGGGAGGTCGAGGCTGTGCTCATTTTGGCCAGTGTGGACCTTCTGTAAATGCCGTCAATGGTGCTTTGTGTATTCGTTTCTTTTTTTAGAGAATATAATTGAAATCAGCTCAAGTAAGATCATGAGATTGCTTATTTACAAAAGCATAAAAATGTCATTAAAGCTGAATTTTATTTTCTTTCCTCTGTCCTCATATCCCCCTCCACTTCTTCCTTTCTCCCTCCCTCATGCTTCTCCTCATCCTCTCCATCACTGCTTTGTTCCTTTTTCTTGCTGTTCTTCAAACCACCCTCCCTCCTTCGTGTTTTTCCTCACAGGTTTGCCTCCATCCAGGCTTGTGAGCAGCAGCTGCTCCAGTTCCGCGGCCTCTCCGGCTCCCTCCTCAGGTGGCTCCAGACAGCACAAGATCAGCTGCCATCCAAAGAGGCCAATCTCACCACAGAGGGCCTGCAGAGAAGAGTCCAGCAGCTCAAGGTGTGCATGAACTACAAGTATACATGCAAAAACCTGCATTATCTGTTTTTTTGGTTGCCCTTCAAGCTCAGTGACTCACTGAAATGCACTGTGCCTTCAGGACTTGTTAAACGACTGGGAGTCACAGCAATCAAGGGTTCAGGAGCTGAACAAGACGGGCTCAGAGCTGGAGTCCCTCATTATCGACATCACCGCTCCTCAGACCAAGACTGGTAAGATGGAGGCACTTCCAAACATATTAATACTCCCACTCCCCATCAGTTGAAATTAGTGATTTTCCCCATGAGAGTATTTTGCAAAGTATTTATGCAACATGTATGTGGTGTAGGTGGGAGTAAAAAAAAATCACCAAGATATTTCTAAAAGAATTTGATCTGAGTGAAAGAAAGAGCTGAAAAACAAATCATGAACACAGTGAAGCAGATAAGAAGACAGTCTTTTGCAATTGCACAGGGGTCAAAAAGGTTTGAAACTTTACAATAAAATGCAATCGAATACAATAAAACCACAAACTACGACCTTAAGAATTGTTATGAAGATAAATCAATGTAGGTCTCCAGTGATTTTCTCCAAATATCCATCCTTGGGCTCACACACACACAGCAGAAGTGGAAAACAAAGGTTGAAATAAATCTTTGTAAGCGGATTTTTCCACATAAAGCAAAATTAGAAACCATCACCTATCATCTGGCAATTTAGTTTTATATTAGCTTTTTTATCCGGATATGCGCCGACTATACTGAAAACTACAAGACATTTACTGTTTTACTGTTTCCCCCAGAGGCTAAGCTGCCTTAGATGATGAGATACTCATTTAGACATTAGCTGATTAGCTGATTTTAGTGTTTATGTTGCTTTTGAATATGACATAAAATTTCTCTGTCATGTAACACGTTGGATATCCTCCATGTCTTTCCCACCTCTGTCATCCGTTCTGCTGAGCTCTGTGTGCTCTGATGTGTTTGTGAGTCGGCAGGACTTTCAGAGCTTGTGTCACAATGTTAAACGTGTCTGCATTTTTTAAACATGTCGGTACATCGCTGGTCCTGTTTTCTGTGTGACCCTGCCTGTGTTTTGTAGTGCCCCTGTCTCAGTCAGGTGTGTGTCTTTCTCCCAGGTGCTCCTCAAATCAATGGCTCAGCAGGTCCCAGCAGTGTCAATGGCATTCACACCTGTAAAGGTGAGCTCTCCCTCCAGCTCCTCTCTCTCATTTCTTATTCATTGCCTCATAACAATGAGTCTCTAAAATCACTGTAAGCACTGACTGAATTGTGCTTCAGATACTGCAGTGTTTTCTGTTTTACTGTTTCCACTGTCCCATACTGTCCTGTCATCTGTCAGCTGTCTGTCAGCGCAAAACATCCACCAATGAGAAATTTGTTCAAGTAAAAAAACAGAAGAACATAGATCTAGCCTTCTCTCTCTGTGTCCTCAGACCTTACAGAGCTCCAGGTAGCAGCATCTGATGTCAACAGCAGATATGAGGCACTTGGTGGAGAGTTGAAGGAGCGTCTTGGTCGTCAGCAGGCGTCACTGGAGCTGAGGCAGAAGGCCAGGCAGGGCACTGAGGAGCTCAAGAGCTGGCTGACAGATAGAGAGCACAGTCTGCAACAGGGACAGACTGCCTCCCCCTCCAGACCTGAGGTGGTACGCGCCCAGGCTCAGGAGAACAAGGTAAAGGACCAAGTCTGTCAGTTGTTCCTGTTTTGTGATACACCAGCTCTCTCATTTAAGCTTCATCACCATTATTGTGGGCCTGTCTTTTTGATGAGATACAGTAGAGAATAAAGGCTTCTTTAGGTTCTTTCATGGGGATCTTCCTCTTCTCCTTTCAGGCCTTGCTCTCAGAGATGGCTGAACACTCTGGGAAGGTGGAGGAGCTGAAGAGCACACTGAGGAAGTTACTTGCTGACAACCCTGATTCTCCAGAGGCAGACAGCTGGAGACAGCAGCTGCAAGAGATAGGTATGTGCTGGGATGACAAAAACGTCCGAGAGGACAGACAGCATAATGATGAGACAGCCATTTTACAGAAACTTTTGGATTAGAGTTCTGTCTCAGCTAATTCAGATTAAAGGATGGGTGTAACTAAGTGGTAATGAAGCCATGTATAGGAGATGAGGGCTACTAGACACACTTTACTGTTGGGGTCACACATGTTCTGTAATGTACTCGTAGCACCAAATTTACAGATAAAGAAACCTTTGTAGTGTATTGTGTCAGCATCTGAAGCAGTCATGTGAAGGCAGTAATGTCAGGGATGCAAGTTAGTGATACAGGGAAGAACACTGACTCAACTGAAAAAGAAAAGCAGGACTCAAAACAAGGAAAAGAAGGAAAAAAATTTAGGCATTTTTACTCTGGTGTGTGTTTTTGGATACAGTTAAAAAGAAAGTAGCGCATTGCCTGAGAATTTGTAATGACTTTTTTTCTTAGAGATCGTGATGAACTGAGATCAATATTATCCAGAGAGAGTGTGGGACGTGTTCCTGTCAGAGCTATTTGTTCACTCTCATTCTTGATATTTTTACCAGGGCCTCCAATGAGGTAGAGACAGAAATATTTAAGGTGAAATCCAAGAAGGGGAGCTTTATATTTCGTATTTCATAATGCCTTTTCTGCTGGATGCCCAGAGCATGAGTCAGAGAGTGAGAAAAAGACAGGAGGAGAAGGAGGAGGGACAGAGGGAGAAAAATGTTTCATTGTTTCATCAGTGTTCTTTATATTGAGTCTGATTTCAATCCTTCAGAAAGTTAAATAACGCCAACAATGATATAACTTTGGTTTCGTATCACTCTCATTAAATTTTGAATGAACAATTATGCCGTGAATATGCTACAATGAAATATGTACACATTTATAACATTTTGCATATGGTGTTAATTGTTCTTTCTTCCTGTCTAATCGTTTTTTTTCCCCCAGACTCCCGCTGGCAGACAGCTAATCAGTCTGCAGCCCAGAGGCAAACAGAGCTGGAGGCGTGTGCTGATAGGCTGGGCAGCTTTGCCTCAGCAGCCAATCAGCTCGGCCCATGGCTGAGAGAAAAGGAGCTGATGATGAGCGTGCTGGGACCGCTGAGCATCGACCCTAACATGCTCAACACACAGAAACAACAAGTGCAGGTGTGTGTTAAAAACTGTCAACAGATCACAGAGATATGGAAAAAAGGTACAAATACAACAATTAACAAACAACACACATGAAAACACACATACACAAACACAATGTGGTAACTGATCCAGCATGAGGAGAAACACCACAAAGAAAACCAAAGAAAAATGAAAAACTCAAATGCATATTAATATTTTTTATGCACCGAATGACCAATGAATAGTTGAATTTAGTTTATAGATTAAATTGGTTCTCTCTTATTGGAAATTTGATCCCTGTGTAACCATGTAAACAAAGAAAAAAACATATTTGAAGCTTACTTGCTGCAGTTAAATCACAAAGTCAATTATAAGATATTCATCTGGTTTCAAAAAAGTCAGAATGTGTAATTGTCATCGACTTTTTCACGATTTTCCTCAGGCTTCCCTTTGTTTTATGACATCACAGTTTTTTGTTTAGGAGATTTTCTATTTCTCATTACATTTTTTTTGTTCCTATTCACATTACTGAATAATTTGCTCTCATCTCTTTTTATAAAGTTTATGCTGCGTGAGTTTGAGACCAGACAGCCACAGTTTGACCAGCTGACGCAGTCCGCTGAGGGAATCCTCTCCCAGGCTGGTGACTCTGATCAGGTACCTAAGGACCTGGCGGAGGTGCGGGCTGAGCTGGGTTCCATCTCTCAGCAGTGGGAGGACTTAACAAATCGACTTAGTCAGAGGTCAAACCACATCGATCAGGCCCAAGGAACCAGCGAACGATACCAGGTGAGTTTAGTATTATAGTATAATATTTAGAGTCATTTAATGTTATACTGTCACCACAACGATGGCAAGATTCACCAACCGTCCTCTCCTTCACAGGCTTTGCTTAGAGAGCTTTCCTCCAGTGTTTCCGCTCTGGGTGAGAGGTTGGATGCTCAGGCCTCACTGAGCGCCCAGCCTGAGGCGCTGAAACGCCGCCTGCAGGAAACCGGAGAGATCCGCTCAGAGCTGGAGAGACGGCGGACTGAGCTGGCCGAGGCTGAGAGACTCTGCCAGGAGCTGAGCGCCATCGTGGCTGAACCCTACCTGAAGGAAGAGCTGAGTAAACGGCTGGAGAGCGTCAGCGGACCACTGAAGAATTTGGAAGAGCGTGCAGGTTTGTAGAGTTGTTGTGGTTGATAAAACAACTTTGCCTTTGGTGTGTTTAATGTGACACAGTGATCTGTAAGTGTTCTAGGAAGTTTATCATTGTTTATTTGCACAAATAATTTTCTGTGTAGAGATCATGGTCAAATTGCATAAATTGTTTTGCAAGGTTTGAAAGCTGCAAAGGAATATTTTCTTTCAAACCTAATCCCTCTGTAGCTTTAATGGAATAATGTTTTGATTATAAAGAAAATGTGGATACTAACAAATCCGCTAAAATAAATACAACAAAAACCCCAAAAGTCCTTTTTTTTCCCCTTTTTGTTTGAAACAGTTTTTCAGTGTTTATGTTTGTAATCTCCTTTGCTCTGCTTTTCTTTCCTCCAGCTGATGGTCTGTCTCAGCTCCAGACTGCTCTGTCGTCCACTCAGCAGTTCCAGCAGATGTTCGAGGAGTTGCGCTCCTGGCTCGACAAGCAGGGAGATCTCCGAGAATCATCCAGCGACTCTGTGCCTTGTCAGCCGGAGGCCATCCGTTCCCTGCTGGCACAGACAGGTGAACTCCAGCGAGGTATCGCCAGTCAGCGAGGCTCCTATGAGCTGATTCAAGCTGAAGGAGTGTCACTGCTCGCCACGCTGCCTGCAGGTGGAGACGAACGCTCTGCCCTGCAGTCACGCCTGGCCTCTCTGAGGCAGGATTGGGAGGGACTGAACCAGAGAATCTCAGAGAGAGAAAGCAGATTGAAGAGCATCCTGAACAAAGCAGACACCTACCAGCAGCACAAAGCAGAGCTGACACCCTGGTTAGCAGATTGTGAAAAGAAAGATGAAGAAATCCAGCCTTCACTGGACTCTTCAGCTCTGGATGAGGCTTTGCAAAAGGCACGAGGTCTGTCTCTGGACCTCGAAAGAAGACAACCTCTGCTGGAGGCCTTCAATACTGCAGCAGATCAGCTGCTGGAACAATGCTGCATCGGAGAGGAAGAGGTACGTCGTTTTACTGATATTAGACTTTAACACTTAGTCAAGTGTTGTGTTTGGCAGAATATTTGTTAAAATTGTGTTTTTTTCTGTGCATTAAATGTAATTTTATTATCAGTAATATAAAAGTTATAACTTAAGGAAATGAGGTAGTTCACTGATGTTATGTAAAAAATGTCTGTAGATTCGGGATGAGAAGGCCCAGCTTAACCGCAGAGTGGACAAACTGGGTGAGAGGCTCCATAATCGCACCTCCCAGCTGGAGGAGCTGGCCGGCCGTCTGAAGGAGTTTGAAGAAGGCAGACAGGCTGCAGAGAGGAGGCTGGAGGCTGCCAAGCACCAGATTGAAGTTCAGGAGGCTCTTGGACCGCAGGTACTGAAAAACATTCTTGTCCTTGTGTCACTTTCATTGATTCCTTAAAAAGAATGAAACGAAGTACTGATAACGTGGAAGTTAAAATCTAGAATTTGACAGTTTGTGTTTTCTTCTCTTCCATCAGGCATGCAGCGCTAAAAGTCTGGAGCGACTTCGAGGTCAACAGGAGGGTCTAAGGTCCCTGAAGCCTCAGGTGGTCTACCTCAGAGACCTGGCCCAGGGGCTGGTACAGGACTCCCCACAGACACCAGGAGGCAGCACTGAGGGGACACAGAGGCTTCTGCAGCAGGCCAAGGACACAGAACGAGAATATGAGGAAGTAACTGACAAGGTGAGGAGAAGTGTCACAGTCACAAACAAAAAGTGGAAATGTGTTGGGGTTTTTTTTGTAAAAGCTCCAAATCCAGATTCAGAGGAAGGTGCTGATAACTCTTTATGGTGTGTATCAGCACACACTGTACTTAAATGTCTTTCATAGTTTTTGGGGGAGGGGCATCCTCCTTTTGAACCTGACTAGTGATCGCCAATGAAAACTAGAGAGTCTCCAAAATACACTTGACCCATATTTTTAAGTAAAGCAGGGCTCTGCACTCAGCAGGTAGCCATTTTAGAACAGCAAAACATGGAGAGAGGAGAGAGACAAAGGGGGTTATGAATTAATATAATCTCAAAAAAAGTTGCCGTCTGGAATAAAAAGACGCTGTACAACCTGGGAAACTATTCATACAATGGTCACTGTGTGAGAGGGTGTCAGATCCAGTGTGTGCGCTTGTGCGTGTGTGTGTGTGTGTTTTGGATGTGTGTGTTTGTGTGTGGGTGCTTAGCAGACAAGTGTCAGTGAGCTGAGAGAGAACAGAACAACTATAGCTGTCAGAAGAGTTTGGCTATTTCAGTTACTGTGGTCATATATGGTCATTGTGGACATTCGACACTTCATCACAGCTTGAAATGTAAACGATGCTTCCAGAATTCAGCACCCACATTATTGCATCTCTTTTCTGCAATCCAGCCTCCAAATATTCCTTTTAAGGTTACAGCCGTCACAGGAACTCTGGATGGCAAATAAAACCGTTGCATTATACTGTTATTCAATAAGATGTCTTGCTTCTCTTTTTTAAAATATTGATCTGATGTCATGGTGGCTGGAAAAAGAGCTGCAGTGCTGGAGGAGATGATGCAGATCCTCTCTTAGATAATGCCTCTGCTGTCTCTTTCCTGCACCTACACTGACAAAGTCTATTTTTACTTGCTGATGTGTTACATCATTCCGGTTGGGTTACATGTTATCCTGTTCCACTAATTTGTTCAATTTTTGACAGGAAAATATTGCCTAGCGGGCTCCTTTTTAAATAATTTACCTCGATTTTATTCCGTTATCTTTTTGTACCACAAAAATTCCATCAGTGACCTTTATTCATACTGAACATCTTGTTATGTCGGCCATTTTGTGACAGGAAATAATCCAGTCAGTTCCTGCCGTCCTTCCATGCACAATATAAGATTTGATTCCTTGTTTTGTGCTTAATATCAACTAAATTGATCCTTTACCATTAAATTTTTGCTTTTTCTGGTGTTTTTTTCTGATTGTGTGACAACTATAATAAAATGTTTATCTTGTCAGAATATTGCAGTTTAAGTAGACAGTCTTTTATTTGGAAGGCAGATGTTCAATTTTGCACTTTTAATCGTAGTGAATTGGCTCCTTCCAACACATTTTAATGCTTTTCCTTTGCCCACCTCTTTACATTTTTCCTCCATCAGATTGAGCAGTGCTGCTCCTCCCTGGAGTCCCGGCTGCAGGGTGTCGGCGAGGTTCAGTCTCATGTGCGTGATGTCTTCTCACGCCTTGCCGACCTTGATGATGAACTGGACTCCCTCAGCCCTGTTGGTCGAGACGCAGACTCCCTGGCCTCCCAGGCCGACGCCCTGAAGGCCTTCTTGTCCCGTCTGTCCAACCTCAGGACAGAGCTGGAAGGTCATGCATCGGACTGCACCACCATGCTGCGGCGAGAAGGCTCCTCCCCCGACCTCCTGGCCCTCAGGAGGGAGACCGAGGCTCTGAGCCGACAAGCTGGCAAGGTGAGGGGAACCTAAGCTGATGATGATGACAGTAGTTATCATCATGTCTTTGTGACATTTTTTGGTGCAGGTGTTGACTTTATTTATGTGCTGTGACACTTAAACTGGTTTCATCCACTCATGATTCTTTTGTATCTGTTCCGAATTTTCCAGCTGAGCGAACGCGGCCAGGCCAGGTTGGACCAGATTGAGGATGCTGCCGAGAGGGTTCGGGAGTTCTACAGGCTTGTGGCTGAGCTGCAAGGCCTGCTGGGAAGGGCTGAAGAGGGGCTGAATGCACAGGGAATGGTCGGCACAGAGGTGGAGATGATCAAACAGCAGCTGCAGGAATTCAAGGTAGGATCGACTTCCTTTTGCTGGCTGCTTACATGGAGGCAATGTGAATGGATATGAGTGTGCTGAAGTGTGTGTGTGTGTGTGTGAGGTGGCTGTGTTTCAATACATCACTGTGTGCATCGCGGATTTTTGGAGAATCTAATAGAAATCTGATTTGCAGTAGTTTCCTTTATTAACAGTCCTCTCTTTCTTCATCATTCCATTTGGGTTGGTAGAGGATGTTTCTGTGGCGTTCACTACACTACATGCTCTTGTGTGTGTACACACAGTGTTTTGGTTATGAAGATCACTTGCTTGTTTGAGTAAAAACACGACAGAATGTAATTGAGTTCAGGGTGAAAAGGTTGTTCTTGTTCATGTTCTCAGGTTCTTCTTTTCCCATCATGCCAATGAAACTAATTTGCACAGTTTAACAGAAAATAACAAGCATGTCTTCAGCTTAGGTTTAGGTCACAGCTGTGTGTGATATGAATAGTGACATTCAGTATTGTGGAGCCTTAGAGGAGGTTTGTATCCAACCTTTCCTCTTGCTCATACCTCCAGAGCCGTGAGGTAAGGGTGCGGGTCAGTGCGTGTGGGGTGTGTGTGGGTGTGTGTGTGTGGGTTTCAGTGTGTGGGTGTTGTGGTATGTCAGGAGTAAGAGACAGTGATTAGTTGAGTCACACATCTCTTTGAAATGCCTGACATGCTGCTGAATCATGCAGCGTTTTTTTCATTATGGGGTAGTTATGGTGTCCTCGGTGTTTCTCTTAGCATTTCCCATAAACACAAATCTCTCTTTGTCTGTCTCTCTCTCTCTCTTTCTTTCTCTTTCTCTCTTTCTCTCTCTCTTCCTCCCTCCCTCCCTTCTAGCGTTTTGAACTTGTTGGCCTAGCGGGGATGGGAGTTGGTGGTTGGTGGTCTTGTTTTTTCATTGCTCTTGTGGTTAACATCACTCGGTGTTGTAAAAGCATATCTGTACTGCCTCTCTGCTGTTATTGTTGCTTTTACCTCAAGCAACTGACAATTACTGAAGTATAAGATGGTGTTGGAGCACAAAGTCCTCATTAAGAACTCCCCCATTGATAATCTGCCTTTTGAACAGTGCATTTAAACTTAAGTAATTATTTTAAGTGCAGTTTGCAGTGGACAAATGTATGAAAATTTGCTTTTAACCAATCAAATTGCTGACATTTAACAAAGATATGACAAATTATCAATCATGTCACTTCAGAGATAAGATATGAAACAGAGAAAAGCAACAAATCCTTCACATTAGAGAGGCTGGCTACAACAAGTTTGTGAATTTTTTCCTAAGAAATTACTAAATATTTTTATTAATCCCTTCTCAATTTTGCTTTATTTATTTAAATCCCTGTGCCCATTGTTTGACATCCATTAGTCAATAAATAAAAACTGGGTGCAGAGATTTCTGCCCTTTAAAACAGTGAGTGGACAAAAACACATCAATGGCTCCAACTCAAGAAAGTCAGTGTTTACAGACTCACTCGGTCACAATGTGAATATGTTTATACTTGGATGCATTCTGAGCGAGGAACGAAGGAGAAAAAGCAGGCTTCATATAAATAAACCCATTCTAGTTTATTGTTTCTTTCTTGTGATATTTTAACATTAAAACCTAAAGGACTGTAGCTTGTTTCCACATTAAAGAGAAATTCTACTTCACTTTCTAGAACTGTATAGAAGCTGACCTCAGGAATGTGCTTTGCTGGCACCTCTTATTGTGTTTTATTGTGTTACTCCGCTGCTCATTTTATGGGCACAGGCAGCTCTTTCAGTCTGACTACTATCATTAAAGAGCACATTTTCTTGCTGTGATGTAACATCCTGTCCACATTAGAAAACTATGTACGCTCAGGAGAAGAATGCACAAATCTCTGTGCACAACCAGATTAAACTGTTTCCTCCCATCTACATTTGATACGATTCACATGATAAGAGCTCTAATCATTTCCATGCATGTAAAAATTTAATAGGATTCTTGCCCGTCCCCGAAAGAGTTATTATTAAGGTGTGTGGGAGGGTCAAAGGAAATGTTCCTCCTGTTTCTTTTTATCCTCATCTCTGCTTTTTCATTTCTTTTCTCTCTCCATTTTTCTCCATCTTTTTACATGCTTTAATTTGGCCATTCAGCAAAACATCTGAAATTTTCTTGCATCTCTTTCAACCCATTTTCTTGTCTTTGTCTGTTCCTTTCTTCTCTTCATCCCTCTTTCTGGTCTCTCAAAGAGAACAAGCCAAGTAAATGTACTTAAAGCAAACAGAGAGAGGAGATTAAGAGGTGTTGAGAGAAGGAGAGAAGGATGAGAGGAGATAGAGAGAGATGTGAAAAGCTTTATAGGCTACACTTTAAAAAGAGATCAGGACAAAGGGTGTAAAGCTGTTGCATGTGTTTTGTCTGATGTGCAGTTAAATGAATCACGTCAGCGAGCAGGTTTGCAGGTGCAGCAACACTGCAAACGACTGGGAGTGATCTGCATGAAGAAATATTTCAGTCAGCAAGTTTTCACGATGCAGAGACAACTGAAATATAATTTTTCTTGGTATTTAAAACGCACTTCATTTAGAAAAAAATCAATATCAAACAAAAGGAACTCATTAAGAGCCAGCTTTCCCTGCTTGTTTTCTGTTTGATCCCTGCATTAAATTAAGAAAATTTGAACAAAAGTACCGTGACATCTGTGAACAATATTTTCAGCTTTTAATTTGATGTATCAAAGCAATTCAGAGAAATTTGAACAGATAAAGAAGAAAAGCGGGAGAAAAAAGATAGCAAGAATAGCATAACAAAGAGGGAGTTAATGTTTATAAAGGGGATTCATTTGTTTTACAGAACATTACTGGGATGTATTTGTTGAGAGAAAGATGAATGGATTACAGATGTTAAGTTTGATATCAGTATTGTAAATTCATCTCACAATGTTATTTTATGTTTCTACATTGCAGAAGCGCTTCTTATTTTTGCAGCAGTTTGTGTTTGTTAAACCTTTTTTTTAATGTATTTTAAAAAATCAACTCAAAGACTACAAATAAAAGAGCTAAGCCACCTAAGGCATCAGTAAGCTCAGATAAAATCAGTCTAAATGTTGGTGCTAATCATGTTATTCATGCACTGATTAAGATTTTCCTCCTTTAAAGCTGTGAACTGTGAGCTGAGGTGCAGACAGACTGGTGGCAGACGAGGTGTGGAAGTAATGGTAGGGGCATAATGCGTAATAGCTACTGTCTGTGGGGTTTTTAGAGCATGGAGAAATAGTCTGTCCCTCTCTCTGGGGGCAGAGGGGTATTTATGGGAAGGCAACAAAGGAAAAATAGCACAGTGAATGTTATTTAGGATAGAGAAAAGAATAAAAAAGCAAGAATCTAAACAGGAGAAAAGACAGCAGATCATCACTGAGAGCAGAATCCTCAGGGAGGCTCACGGATGCGCAGAGAGAGAGATAAGGAAAATGGGATGACGGGATACAGTGAGAGGGTTTTTCCACGTTTTGCTTTTGTCCTCAACCTGACTCTTTATCTTTCTGTAGCTGCGGTATATCGTGCCTCTATCCTGCTCTAATAGTCTAAGGAGGGAAAAAAAAGGTTGAGAAAATCTCCTTTGTCCACTCTTTGAATTAAACCCCCTGTCCTGCTTTGTCTCTACCTTCCCTCCCTCTTCATGTCCCTCTCTGTTTCTCTGTAACTGATCCAGCGCGCCTCATTTCAAACCTAAACATGTCTGTCTGGCTCCAAAACAGACCAGGCCACCCCTCTCCTCAGCCTCCATCCCCTCCCCCACCAGACCCCATTTCCAATCCAGAGGGATGATGTCATGCCGATGCTTAGAAAAACGACAGGGCTCGTGGGGTGTGTTTGTGTGTTAGTGTGTGTGTGTTTTTGTGTGTATGTGGGTGTGTAGGCGTGTGGATGGGTGTGTGTGTGTGTGTGTGTGTGTGTGTGGAGGGCAGCCATGGGATAAGGGGTCATGGGAGTGGTGGGTGATGTAGTCTGATCGTTTTTTAAACTTTCCAACCATGATCTCACAGAGAATTACTGGGTCAATAACAGAGAGACAGTAAAAAAAAATAAAACTTTCCCTTGTGTGCTTCCTCTTTTTTAGTAATCCTGTCAATAGTTTTCACTGGCTCAAAATACACTACGCAGACATAAAAAAAACTTTGGAGTATAAATACTCAGTGTTTTTTTTGTACCAACTGAAATATGTTTCTAGCACCACTTGGCTTTAGATGTCTGTTTAGGTTCTGGTTATTGTTTATGTCTGTCTGTGTGGTTGTTTAATTACATTTTTAATCAGATGAGCTTTAGATTATTTTATGTATTGAAAAACTTTTGCATTCAAACATATCAGAACTCTGGCTTCTCTCATTTAGTGAGAGAAATTGTTTCGTAGAGAAAAAATACTTAAGAAATCTGCCAAAAAGTATTGTTTTCTTTGGTATTGTTACCAAAGTGTCTAAAATCTCTTTTAATTCTTTCTGAGTGAAACTCCTGAGTGTTTTTGCATACAGATGTAGTGAATGAGAGAGCGATGGAGTGAAGGTTCGTGTGAGAAACAGGGTTATAAAGTGTCCGTCAGTCCCTCTGTTTCCCAGTCAGAGTATTGCTATTTATCATGTACATGTTTATACATGGCCGTCCTGTCTGCACATACTGTATGTGCTACTGTGGAATCCCTGTTTGTATTTCGGGTTGCTCTGAGGCCTGATGAGAGGTGTGTGTGTGTGCACGCACTGTCCATCAGTGGATGCTTCTCATTCCAGTCTTTTTCGGGGTGCAATCTGGAATCTCAGCTGTCTCCTCACCCCACCCTCACACACAAATACATGCACACACACACATTAGGGTGTGGCATCAGCATCCTTCTGCATGACCCTGGCTCCCTCCGTCCCTAAGCAGCTGACATGGTCTCTGGGTGGGATGAGAACACACACACACACATACACACACTGGTACTTTAGCAGAGGGGTCTTATGAGGCTTTAAACTCGTAGCTGCAGATGGACATTCCTGGGAAGGGCTGGTTAGTCTGGGTGACAGC
>JAUZTA010000010.1:2232572-2243939 GCA_034780835.1 Ctenochaetus striatus
GTCTTTGTGCACACGTGTTTGTGAAAATCCCTGTCCTAAATCATGACTGCGCGCCTCCTGTGTCTTCACCCCCTCATCCCCTCCTCCATCACACCTTTCACCTCCTACTCCCTCTTATTTTATCCTCCTATAGGCTCTCTTTTAGTCTCTCCATCTCATCTTCCTGCAGTGTTTCTCCTTGGAGGATCTGTAAGGCTGTGACTCACTGTCCTTCCCCGCACCAACTGCGTCAGCAACAATTTAATGATGGGAGTAGAAGTCAAGCCAAACTGGGCCAGCAGCTCACTGGTTGTCTTTGAGCCCATGCAGTGAAACTGTAACGTGTCCTAATTTTCATCTGTAAAGATGCTTACACATCTAAATTTTAGATTTTAGCAATTAGCAGTTACTTTGTCACTCATAAAACACTATTTTTTTCCTCCTGGCCTGATTGAAAGGGGAACTGTACTCATCATATGTCCTGGAATGCTCATAATGTGGCTGAGTCAGCCTCAGAAACCTTTCTGTACAGGTCTGTAAATCATAAATGATGAAAGACCCCTGCAATTCCAGTAAAGCTGCATTCCCACTATTAGAAAAGTTACTGCCAAAGAAAAATAAGTTTTTACCTGTTACAAAAAATTTGTTTATTCACAAAATCATCATTGTCGGAACTTTATGTGTGGCTTTATGTGCAGTAATGTGTAATAATACACTTGATAAGTAGTGATGGCAACAAAGTGCCCCTTAAATAATTTCCATGTCTCTTCTAAATTGTGCAGTTAAAATCAGATTTCCATAATGTATGTTAATCCTCAAAACCACATGATCAAACTGATAACTAGACAAAGTACAGTATGATCAAAGTATGATAGATGCTCAATGAAATGCATGTTAATTCACACTGCCGTCCCGCAGGAGCCACAGTTACATGCTAACCTGTTAGCAATTATGTTGTCTAGCTGAATGCAAACTCAAAGGTTGTGTGCAGTCAGAGGAGTTCAGTGTGTCAGAGCCCAGTAACCCTCCCATGACTCCCCAGCTAATCCAAGTCATGCGTCATCTGGACGACGGCGCTGTTTACTGCCTCTCTGAATTTTCCTTGACTTCTCTCCATCTTTCAGTTCTCTTTCTGTCGGCTTATTCGTGTCTGTTTGCGTGTTTGATTGTGTTTCTCTGTTTGTGAGTGCATGACTCTTATATCTGCCTGTGTGTGATTTTAAGCCTCTCTAAGGGGCTGATTGGATCACGCTAACGTAATTTCTATAATCATATAACCTGATTCGTCCAGCAAAACCTTCCTGTAACACACACAGACACACACATACACATATCTCTCACTTCTCTGGCTGAACTGTGTGAGTGTCTGATCCAAAAAGTGACTGATACTTATGGCTTTTGTTGTACGATCTCTGGGATGTGTGTGTTTGTGTGTGTGTGTGTTTGTCTCTGTGTGTAGCGTCGTAGCCCTTTCATTCTCAGGTCCTGTATTGTTTCAGCTGTTGTGAATTAGAAAGGCATGTCGTGGCTCGGCCTTGCCTTCTCACTCTCCGTTTTTTTTCCTCTTTCCGTCTCATAGTTCAGTGAAATGTGATTCGCTCTCCTGAGATGAGTTGGGACAAATATTTAAAAGATGTGTTCAAAGAGACTTTTAGAATGCTAAGAAAAATAAATGTGTTATTTTAACTTCAAGCAAATCAACACACAGTTTTAAGGAGAGTCATTTCAAAGAAAGACTTGAAATTCACCTGATATTATTAATATTATCATAAATATCGTACTAGTGAAATGCCTGAGAGCAGGAAGACTGAAAGAGAATGAGACAAACTAATGCTATTAGTCATATTTAGTTTAGTAAAACAAATTTTAGCACATTTGTTGCATATTAAATATAGAAAAAATAACTTTAATATGTTCTTTAAGCAGTAAATAGTAAACATCTGAATAGGTCTGCTGTAAAAGGAGACTCTAATGAGACAAATGATACATAGAATGTATGTTTTTCTCATTATTTAGGTCTATTTAACCTCAAAATTTTCAATTATTGTTTAGCTTGTGATGATTGCCTTGATTTACAGTTCCATACAGTAAAATACATAATAAATCAAATAATCAGATAAACTGAAAGAAACTTTTAGTCCTTCATTATATTGTAGAGGTGTAAGAATCAGTCATGAAGGAGAACCAGGTGGGCGAGTGGATGTGTGGGAGGTGGAGGAGGCTCAAAGGAAGAGAGAAGAGGCTGGTGTGTGTGTTTGTTTGTGTGCATGCATGAGAGAGAGAGAGATAGAAAAAAAAAAGAGAGTTGACCTCCAGCATTGACCTCTCAGCAGGCAGCCTCACAGGTGTTGTTTGGTGTGTGTGGGAGAGAGAGAAGAAGAGGAGGTAACTGAAAGACAGAGAGAAAGACAGAGAGAAAGGAGGGGAAAACCTATTTTTATCTCACTAAAACTCCCCAAATGGTGTAAACCACCGCAGAGAATTGACCTCCAATGTGTTTATAATGTGGAAAGTCCTTCCTGCATTAATCTTACATGGACATTAAACTCCATCTGTACCAGACTGCCAGCTGAAAACACTCCGCCTCACACAGTCTGGGGAAAGTGTGAAGTTTTTATTTGCCTAGAAGAATGTGTGTGTGTCTGTATTGGTGTGCTTTTGTGTGTGTGTGTGTGTGTGCATGTGCAGACTAACTTACTGTTAAATTGAAAAGCTCACAATTAATTGCCCATCTGCACACACTCAGCAAATCTGCCTCAAAATCTGCAAAGTCTGAAACTACCATTTTGACCAGCAGTGGGGTGTGTGCGTGATTGACAGCCATGTTTATTGAACTTATTGAGCACGACGGTGCCTTGTATGCTCAGAGGTGTGTGTATGTGTGCATCAGTGTCTTTGTGTGACTTTGGGAGTGTGTGTTCACTGGGTCCAGGTCTCTTTGTTTCTGTCTCTCTGCCTGGGGAAGGTTGAGAACAATAAATGCTTTCACACACACTCTCAGGCAGGTGAAATGCTCTGCTGGTTAATATAAAACTACCCCAGAGAGTTAGAGAGGAGGAGGGTGGGTTAGAGGAGTAAAAGCACAGAGAGAAACCAAAATGGCAGTGACATTTTTCCTGCTGCCAGGTTACCATAGAGGGAGGTGTGGAGTGGGACGGATGTAGAGAGATTAAGAAACCAGACGTTTAGGAAGAAAATGACATGAAATGACAGTGTTTTGTAGAGATGGATTATGGATTTACTCTGGCTAGGGAGGGAGGAATGAAAGGAGTGAGACAGAGAAAAGTATATTTTCCTGTCGACAGGTGTTCCCCTATGAGCAAATAAACGACCCAGAAAAGTCAATAATACATACTTTATGCCCGACACCTGTGTTTGTATTTATGTCACTTAGCTGCACTAAGTGCTTTCAAGCCTCTAGACACAGACAATGGTGGTGTGAGACTTTAACTTAGGCAAAATAACAACAGCATTACGCTTGAATAAGAGGCCATTTAGTAAAACCTGTGATCCAAAGTGCATGCCAGTAAAGTTTTGCTCCACATTATGACCCCTGGGGAAAATTAAACCTCTAATCCTCTCGTCCCTTCACTCCTCTCTCAACACCCGCCCTCCTCCTCTTTCCATCAGTGCTGTGACTCTTTAACCAGCCGTAACAACTGAGGAATGAATGGAAATCATAGGAGAGGAGGGGAGCACGGGTAGATCCACAGAGGAGTCAAGTTTAATCTTAAACAGATCATGAAGGATAATAGGTGGAGACACAGAGGGAGGGGGTAGAGTAAATAGTATCGTTTGAATGAGTAGATCAAATGAGTTTAATCTGTTTATAAGCCTCTTTTTTCCCTTTATGCCTCCTTTACTCCTTTATATATATACATGTTTTAACCCAGTGCCTGTCCTGCCATCGCCCTTGGTAGCCGGCCCACATCTGTGAATGCTTGAGTTTGAATCATGTTGTGGTCCGTGTAGAGGGGGGATTGGGCGGTTGGCCGTGGGTCACGCGAGAGTTTGTGAGTTCTGCGTGTGTGCGTGGGTGTGTGCAGCACACCACTGATAAACCCCTTTTGTTTCTATGAAGACGTTTGCCTTGGACGCGGCAATGACAGCTGCAGCGCAACTGACAGAGGAGGAGGGGGGGGTGGGGCTGAGGAGAGGGGGGGTGGCGGGCAGGCAGTTAAAAAGAAAGAGTGGAGTATTTAGCATATTTGACATGCAGACCACGAGCTGCTCTGTGCAACAGTTGAGAAAGAGGGAGCTCGTCTAGCGAGTATTGGGAAAACTATCTCAAGACAAAGGAGTGAAACAGAAAGAGAGCAGGCGTGCTTAGCTTCAGACCAGCCGAGCTCTGCCAGACTCCTTTAAACAAACAGATTTGCTGCTAAAGGAGGGCAGAGGAGCAAACGGGAAGAAGAGTGAGGAGGAGGATGAACGTCACTACTGACTTGGAGAAGCCCAAAACTTTAGATAACAGGAAAAAAAAACAATGTGGCTTAAAGGTTTCTGCTCTGCTCGGCTCTCGGGCTGCAGGTTGCTGTGTTTGCTTGCATCCCCCTTCTGACTAACTGGGTGGCTGTTCAGAGGTTTTGTGTGAAATACTGAAGAAACAGACAGCACCCCCACCTCTTCTGTTTTTTTGTGCATGGCCCCTTTTCCTTCAGGCCCCTTGGTCTCTGATGAACACACACACACACACACACACACACACACCAGCCGTATTGGGTTTCAGTGAAGGCACAGACGGGAATGCACAAGTGGAGCCTGTGAATATCACAGACTTTTGTGTGTGTGTGTGTGTGTGTGTGTCTGTATCTTTTCCATATTTATTTTTTACACCGGCAGCTCTTTTTGCTACTATCAGCTCTACTTCAGCACAAAGACTTCTGGCTCAACTGAAAACCTGTGGAAACTCTGACAAAGGAGGAAATTATTGAGTGAATAAGAATGGACTGGACTCACTTCCTCGTCTGCCTACAGCCTGGACAATTGCTTTGAGAGGAAAAAAAAAAGACAGCTCATTACCGATAAGCCTCTTTCTCCCCCGTCGGCTAACAGTCCCGCCCCCTCTCTTTCTACCTCTATCTCCCCCTTCTTTCTGCTTTCTTTATTTTTCTTTAACTCTGTATCATTTCACTCGAAGGGCTGTGTTTTTGTGCTCTAAAGGGGTCAGTTTGCCCCAGAGAATTACGAGTGGATTACAAAGCTGTGATGAATGTAGCCATGAATGTAGCCATCTCACATCGCCAGCTTTCCTTTTTCTTTCTCTTACTGCACCAAATCTGGCAACAGTGGCAGGGAGAGTAAATGAGATACTGCATTATATGCTGACTGCTTTCCTGGGAGAAATCATCAGGGTTAAATTACATTACATTAAGGCATTTAATTGTTTCTACCTTTTGCCTTTTTTAAAAAAATATTTGTTTTTAATTCCTTTGAAATTGGCTTTAGTAGCACAATGCTGCTTAAAGTGGGATAATCAGCTGCATCCCGGCATTCAGCTGATAGTTTTTTTGTAACAAGCAAAATCCTCCTCTGTGCAGCTCTCTTTCTCTCTGGCTCCACGCCCCCTCTCTAGCACCCTGCCTCCCTCTCTATCGCTACTTAACTCTCCTACGCCACTCCGTCTTTCTCTCCCTCACTCTCTCTCCCTGTGTTTTTCTCTTTTTTTCGGGAGAGAGGAAACCAGCATGATTGGAGCACTTCCTGTGTTTTAATACCAATGCAGGAAACAGAACAAACGGAGCTGAATTCAAATACAAACAGCAAGAGAGCAGGGAGGGAGGGAGGTATGGTGAGAGAGAGAGTGAGTGAGCGAGAGAGAGAGAGAGAGAGAGAGAGAGGGACATGTGAGTGAGTGACTGAGTGAGTAAAAGGGAGAGGAGACGAGGGGGGAGAAGCAAGAGAGCGAGAGTGAGAGGAAAAGAGGGAGATTTTTTTAGCAGCTGCAAACCATTTCAGCTGTGTAGTGGCCTGAGAACAGAGACTGGGAGTGAAAGAAAGAGAGAGCAAAGCTTGGGAGCCCACACGTCTCAAAGAGAGAAAGAAAGAAAGAAAGAAAGAAAAAAGAGAGAAGAGGAACTGGGATTGCGTGGCACTTTGTTTCATTCTCAGTACGGAGTCAGAAGCAGGAGAAAGGATACGGCAGAGAAAACAGCGAAAGGGAAGGGAGTGTGTCCTGGGATTGTCTGCTGGTAAAGAGGGGGAAGACGCTGCCTGCAAAGCAAAGCTTGGACTGTAGCTGGGAGGGCTGTCTGGGTCTTTGCCCTCTGGATACAGTCCCGCGACTCACTGCTCTGCCCTGCTCGCCTGCCTGCCTGCTTTCCTGGCTGGTCCAGGATCCAGCCTTCAGCCCCCCTCTTTTCTGTCTACCCCCAGATGCCCCCTTTCACTTCAGCCTCACCCCGTTCAAGATCCTTCCTGCCTTCGATCTTCTGTATCATCTCTCCCCTGGAGCTGTGGATGATCTAAGGATAAAAGAAAAGAATTCAAATACTGACAGGCATTTCTTCATGAAAAAGCAGACTGCTTTTCTCTTTGTTCTGGAGTTAGCATTATGTTCAAATCGTGGATGATGGGGTGGATTATCTTTCACAAATGATGACTGTTATGACTGCAATGAGATGTCTTAGGCAAAATTAGGGTTTGTACTCCAGGCACAAAGCCCTGATTCCTTGTGATGGAAACAGAGGAGAGAAAAAGAAAAGCTGTGGACTGTTTGAACACTCACCGGACCACTGACTGGCCGTGACTTGGTAAAGGGAATTCTATTTTCATGTTTTCATCAAGTGCAGGTTTCTTGCCTTAAAAAAGCTCTGAATGATAGACATTTTCTATATTTTGTGTCTTTCATGAACTGGGTTTCGTACTCTCAACAATTTTTCCTGCAAGGAACATTTTTTTAACAAAAGACGCTAAAAGTGAAACAAATCCATGGAGTATTTTTCTTTGCTAGTCATTGCACCCCACGCAGCCTTTCTTTTATATAACAGAGAGTGGGTTTTCTCACCTTAAAAGGAGACTTTTACACTTCCCTGCCTGCTGCTCACTGAGACTGTTCAAGTTGCCCAAGCCCTCTCTGCTTTTTCCTGTTGTGCTACAGAGAAAAGAGGAGACCAGAGAGGAAGGAGGCAGGAGCTTAGTAAGACTGAGAAGGGGTAAAGGAATGGGTTGCTGTACATGAGTATGGAGGAGAGAGCTGAAATCTGCTTTTCCTACAGCAGGACAAAGGGATGTTATCTGCATGGTCCTTGCCTCACTTTGGACTTTGTACTTCTCGGACAGGGAGATGATGACTGTTTCTTTTCCTTTTTCCCTCTGCTCATCCCTCCACCTCTCCCTCATTCCTAACAGTCTTTCAAATAAACAAGGCTAGTGATTAATATGGTGCCAAGGGGGAGGGCTGTCTCTCTCACTCCCTCACTGATGCCACACAGCATCTCAGAAAGACCAAGGAAATGCACTAGTGTTGAAGTGACATAAGCAAGAACACAACACATGCCAGTGTAATGATACTGTGGATGATAAAACTTGGAATATTTTTGAGAATGTGAAACCTGAAGGATTTGTTAAACGCAGCCAAAAGGACTGTGGGATTTGGGGATTTTTGGACTGGGGACAATTGAAGGTAAAAGAACTCATTTTGCACAAAGTTCTTTTTTGTGTGCTGATTTTTTTTGCCTTATTTGCCATACCTGCACCTTAAACAATAGGGTTTCTGTGGCTGTCCAACAGAAGTGAAAAGGACAGAATGGGGAAGCCCCTGAGCCGCCCGGACTGCCTGAGGCAGAACCCTCGCTGCCTTGGAAAAGGTGATGAAGATGAAGCATACATAGAGGATTGCTATGTCCCCCAGCGATCAATATATGATACTATGCGCATTAATGAGCAGATTGACCAAGGGACCAAACTGTGTCAACCTTCCAGGAGCACTCTAGGCTCTGGTGGGGAAGTGAGAGGAGAGGGAAGTACACTATCCAGTAATGGCACCATTGGAGCGGATTTAGGTGGTGTTTTTGTCTCCAGGAATGCAGATAATGCTGGTGGGGTAAAGAAACTAGATGAAAGGGTGATCTTTGATGCCTTAAAGTTAACTGGTGATCCTCAGATCATGTCACCACCGGTTGGCATTGTAGGTTCAGGTTTGGCTATTGCCCCATCCTCATCTGGCTCTGGTGGAGTAGCTGCAGTGGCCAAGAGGCGGCATCAAGGTGGTGATAAAAGGGACAATCCAAACCGTCGCTCATGGAAAGCCTTTATGCCTCCAAGTTATCCAGAGTTTGCTGAGAGACTTGAATTTTCATCTGTTGAAGGAGCAGAAAAGCGTACTTCTGGAGCAGGGATTCCTCTCTCCCCTCTACAGCCCGCTTCTTCTCACCTCCCCCCATCCACCCCTACCTCATCAACCCCTTCCTTACCCCCTTACACACCTTCCCCTTTATCATCTGCCCCTCACACTCCTCCTGTCTCCTCCTCACCTTCTCTGACACCCACAGTTAGCCCTCTGCCTCCTCTCCAGCAGCATCCTCTCAGCAGACAAAAGCTGGTTCATCCTGTGCTACAGAAGCAACACAAACAAACTCATGGGATGCCGTCACCCTCCAAAGAACAATTACCTGCGTCAGGCCAGACTCAGGTACCCCAGGCTTCTGGAAATACACCTCAGCATAGCCCCAGTATATCTAGACTGGTAGAGAAAAAAAGGGAGGGGCACAGACGGACTACTAGCTCCTCTAAAGATGGAATTAGGCAGATCCCAGAGGTGCCTGTTGAGACAGTTAAGACCTCCGATTCAGAGAGGGATTCTCCTCTTTTGGACCAGGATCAGGGAGATAGCACTCCTCTCATCCCACCAAAACCAGTCTTCTGCCCCCCTACCAAGGCTCGCACCTGGCCCCGCAGTATAACAACAGGGAAAAGGACTCAGGTTGGGCTGAGACACAATTTCCCTGTACTTCCCCCTTTGCCTCCCCTATTAGGTGAGGATAGCAATACGGATGAAGAGTCACTTTATCTACTAGACCCCCCATCTCCATTCCTGAAGGAGGAGGAGGGGATAGTATATGGAGGTCTGCCTCTTTCCCCCTGTATTAGTCAAGAGGGAGGTGATGAGGGGCTACTGGGTTGGTGTGCTCAGAGCAGTGAACTCAGAGAACGCACAGCCTCTGAGCTCAAATTCGAGGAGGATGAACGCAGGATACTTGAGGAGCTTGAAGAACAAGAGCAGGAAGAGTGCAGGAAAATGACTGAGGAGGAGGAGGAGGAGGAGGAGGAGGAGGAGGCATGGAAAAAAGAAAAGGATAAAGCAGAAGAGGAGAGAGCTGAGAGAGAGGAGAGAGAGTGGGAGGTAGTTCTTAAATTAGAGAACAGGGAACTAATTGAACAATCTTGGGATAGGGAAACACTGGAATCAGAGCAATGGGGATTAACAGGCTCTTCTGGACCTTGGCCTGTTTTGACTCCCCCTACAGGGTTTGGGGGTCCAGGGGCGCCAAGTGTCTCACCCTGTCCCAGCATAGGGGCTGAGTCAGATGATCTCTTCCTGGAGCTGGAGAGACAGTGTCAAGAAGATGAAGGAGAGGAAGGAGTGGAGATGAGTGTAGACCCTGACCCCTTTGATCCCTATACACTTCCTTGCTTAGAAGAGGAGGAAGAGGAGAGAGAGGAGGAAACAAAGACTGCCTGGGTAGATTTTGAAGGAACTCTTCCTATAAATGCAGTTAACTCTGTTGAGCCTGATAGTGTTGCACCAGACTTAGAGACATTTACAAAAGACTCAAATTTGAATCCCTTTGGGCACATACAACAGATTACAAACTTTGATTTTGTTCAAGCACAAGACTGTGAAAAGGAACATGGTTTCATTGATGAAGAATGTGATGTTGACTACACTAAAGATAAGGCAGAGGTAGAAGAAGAGGAGATTAGTTGCCCAACAGACTCTGCTTTTGGTCAACAACTGGAGTCAGACTCCAGTGGGATCCACATGTCCCAGCCAGGCAGAACTGATATAAGTGACATTACTCAGGCAGAGTGTAAACAGGTAAGACATGCACAGACTGAAACAGACCCAGATAGTGGGGCATCATCAGATCGTGATGGAGAAAATTGTGAAGAGGTAGCCTCCTCTTTATCTCAAAGCCCTCTGAACCCTTATGCTGAAGAGGCAGAGCAAGTGGAGGAGGAGGCTGAACAGGGTGAGGGAGAATTGAAAGAGGAAGAGGAGTTAGGAACAGAGTGGGATGTGTATGACCAATCTGAGCCAAGTTTGGACAGTAGTGAGGGAGTTCTCATGGATCACTCCCCTGAGCTTTTGCACACGATTGAAAAAGAAATTGACAATGAATGTGCACAAGATGTTGATGTTCAGACTTCCTGTCAGGAAGATTCAGTCCCCTTAGAAATTAGCAAACCTTCTGTGACAATAACTTGTGACACAGAAGGGACATGCTTTTTTTCAGAGACTTTTGATGTTCCCATAGATGTGTTCCCAGGACTGAACATGCCTGGACAAAGTCCAAATCTGGAAACTACAACAGATGTGACAGCTAGCACCCCAAAATCAGACTCTGTTCCTCTGCTACAGCCTCAGCATACAGACTCGACACCCCCTTCCTCCTTACCTCAGTCACCGTCTAAATCAGATTCTTGTGGTGCTGGATTGGATACTAAGGACTCAGAGGGCTTTGTGATGTCAGATAGTTTTGTTTATCTAGCTGTGTCTGCACCTCCACAGTACCCCAATGACTGCCCCCCATCTCCACTCGGGGAATCCATTCCCCCAAGTCCTCTCCCTAAAGACGAGGAAGGACCCTTTCTTTCCCCTGATAGCTTTGTTTACATGGCAGCACCTGAACGGCCCCAGCCTGGCCCTTCAGATGTCTGCTCAGCCTGTGAAGACACTCAGGAGCTGGACTTGGACTCTTACTCTGAAGGGACCCAGTCTGGGATGGATGGGGTAGAGTTTGTCCTAGGATCTATGACAGGGGACAGTGACTGGGAGTCAGATGGTTCTGCTCTGGATTTTCCCCCACTCACATCCACAGACCAGGCCTGGGACCAACTTGAGCCGGGCCTTCTACAAAGCCTATTTGCACAGACAGAGACATACCAGGCACTGGCTTGTAGGCCTCAGGAAGCGAGGTCCCCAGCAGGGGCCACAGCTTGTTCCACAGATGCCATCTTTGAATCAGAGAAGAGCTCTGAACCAGAGAATGACTCAACAACTTTATTACCAACTTCCGGCAATGACATAGAGGCTGAGGTATGCTTTCAGTCAAATTTTTGACCTTTAATATAGTTGAATTCTATCAAAGATATTAAAAAAGACATTAATATTGGTGCTGTGAGTTTATGTACTTAGTTAAGACCATTTTGCAGTTGCTTTATTAA
>JAUZTA010000010.1:2261464-2277029 GCA_034780835.1 Ctenochaetus striatus
ACCAGACCTACAGATCAATAAATATTCAGATGAAAGGGCACTTTTGGAGCAACATTGTAAGAATCAACATCTAATGGCCACATTTTATGGTTCTGAGGTATAAAAGAATTTGTTTGAGCTTTTTTATTTGATGCTCTTCTTCTTCTTTTGCATTATTTAGTTGTTGTTTTCTGCCATTTTAACAGTTGACTCAGGATTTACTAAATAATTAAAGAGGCACTTGAGTGACAGACCGTAACCGCAGTGTTTAGTTTTTAAAACTTCTGACATCCACATTTTACACAATTTAAAGACTGTGATGTTTCTGATAGCAGGCAAAAGTTGTGCATTATATTCAAAAGGAAGAAATTTCATGAGAGCTCCCGTCTCTGACATTTACAACCGTTCCAATATCAACCCACCTTCAGCTGAGTTACCATAGTAACATTGACTTCTTGGAACTCAATAAAGCTTTTGAAAAAAATTATTGCCATTTATTCTTTCCAGCTTTTTCACTCTACAATGACTTTTTTTTCATCTTTTAACATTTAAAGTACATTCAGTTGTTTGAATATAAACTTGTACTTTGTGATGGACAAGATACCAAATGAATTTCAGCTTTACTTGTGTTCAAATGGTGTTTTTTTCTAGTACATAAATTTAAGTAAATTTTTCCTCCTGATCGCAGATTTGCTTTGCAGCACTAATGCTTTACTTTTACTTTTGCAGGAGCTGAAGAAGGTGTCGGCAGAGAAGCGTCTGGTCCTGGACACGGTGAACGAGGTGGGCAGCGCCCTGCTGGATCTGGTGCCGTGGCGAGCTCGCGAGGGCCTGGACCGCCTGGTCGCTGATGCCAACCAACGCTACCGCCATGCTGATGAAACCATCACTCAGAGAGTGCAGCTGGTACAAGCTGCCATCCAGAGGTCACAACAGGTACTGCAAGCGGTTCAACCTGAATGTGAAGCTGGTTATCTTTCCTCTGTTTTGATGTGAGTGTTTCAGCCTGCTAAACATTAACCTCTTCTCTCAGTATGAGGAGGCAGTGGACGCAGAGCTGGCCTGGGTTGGGGAGACAGAGCGTAAATTGGCATCTCTGGGGCCCCTGAGCTTGGAGCCAGATGTGACAGTGGCCCAGCTGCAGGTGCAGAGGGCCTTCAACATCGACATCATCCGACACAAAGACACTGTGGACCAGCTCCTCAGCACCAGAGACGACATCCTGGAAACCTGCAGCGACGCCCAGAAGGACGCGCTGATAGTGAGTCACTGATGGTTGAGTGAAATAAAGACAAAGAGCCTGAACTCATGAAAGTTTGTGTACATTGGTAACAAGTTGATTACATGAGGAGAACAGAAAGTGAGGAGCACAGTGCTGAACTGATAAGTCATCTGTAGACAGTGCAGCAACAGGATCATGACGTTTGTCTTTATGTCCTCTTGTTCAGGTGAAGACAGATTCTCTCAGTGCTCGTTATGATACAGTGAGTCAGAGCCATAGTGAGCGGTTCTCAGCTCTGGAGCAGGCCCAGGTTTTGGTCGCTCGGTTCTGGGAGACGTATGAGGAACTGGAGCCGTGGCTGGGTGAGACTGAAAACCTGATCACCCAGCTGCCACCCCCAGCCATCGACACTGACACTCTGCGACTACAACAAGACCAGATGAGGGTACGAGAGGAAATAAAACCTTTACTGTTTAAGCTTTTTCAAATTTTTTAAATAAACTAGTATATGCATGTTTCCCATTCATCTAATATTGTGTCTGTCCTCTCACTGGCTCTCCAGCTGCTCAGGGAGTCAATTGCAGAACACAAACCACACATAGACAAGCTGCTGAAGATCGGACCCCAGCTGGCCGAGATTAGTCTCCATGAGGGGGCGACGGTGACACAGCGCTACACTGAGGCTGAGAGACGTTACCTGGCCATCAAAGAGGGGGTCAAAGGTCGCGCGACAGCTCTAGATGAGGCAGTGTCCCAATCTGCACAGGTACGACACAGAGGACAAATAATAAACTGTGTGAGGTTTAACTTTGCATTGTGTGTTTTAACTGCAGACCTGGGCCTAATATGTTTTACTCTGTCGTCTGCTTCAGAATCAGAAAATCAGACGGCTTCACACAAGTTGTGTGAAAGTTAATTCAATACACTTGTGTATGAATTGAACCAATTTGTCTTTACAACTGCAGATTGAAGAATTTGTGCATTTTAATCCGAACATGATGTTTGGCCCCGGTCTGTTTACGACTTGTGTCTGCGGCCCGAGACAGAACAAACTTTTTTTATTAAATAGCATGTCTGTGTTTGTTTTTGTGCCTGTGCTAATCTAAATGGTAGTTTGGATTGTTATTGCAACATCTTAAATTAAGTGAAAGCTGAGTTATATGTTGGTTTTCTATATAAACTAATTTATTTTTCATTTTGTTTTGTATAATTTACGTTTAAGAATGTTTTATATTCTTTACGGATATTTTACTTTCTCTTTGCATTTCATTTCATAAGACACCGTTGAATCACTTGTGTGGCAGACTGACTGCTGCCATCGATATTAGCTGTAATGTATGCATGTATCTGATTTAACTCATTGTATTGTTTCTCCAACCCTCCACCCCCTTCACATCAACTCATGTATCACTCCCCTTCTTCCTCCACCTGCACTTCCTCACTCTCCTTATCCCCGACTCAACCTTAAACCACCCACGTCCTCGTCTCTCCTCCCTCATCCTTTAACCAAACCTTAATCTCCCTCACCGTGTCCACCCGTCATCCCTGCAACCCGCTCCCTCCTCCATCCCATCCCTCGTTCATTGTGGATGTGCTGTGTGTGTTGCCCCCCCACCATCATTTTCTCCATCGTCACTGCTCACTGCAATCACCAAGCTGGTAGAGGTAAGACCACTGACTGAAAAAAACACCAAATTGGCACTCAGGCTGCGCTGACAACACATGATTTAGTCAACTAATCAAATATGTTACAAAATGATGGCACAGTCTTGTGCCAGTCCTTCACTAATAGAGAACTAATCTGGTCAGACAAAGTGATTATTTCTGCAATTGATTTAACTCAGATGGTTAAAATTGTCTGGGCTGGACATTTTGGGTCAAATCTCCACTTCAGGTTTTATAATTGACATCCAACCCCAAACCATGTGTCTGCCAACCCTGAGTGACAAAAAACTGAACTTAGTTTGTTGGAAAATGTCCTTTTTGTGTTGGTTTGTGGATGAAAATGGAGCCTAGTCTAAAGCTGCAACATTCTTTGTAGTAAAGACTGTTTTAGTCTTAGATGAAGCTTGATTTAGGCCTTTGAAACCAGTCATATTTGTCCGTTTGTATCACAGATTTACCCTCATGTGTAGATGAGATTTGTTTTGTTATGTGTGAAAAATTTTCCCTTTCAGATGCATTAAAATCCCAGGTTGCACCATGTTTCCCACCTGTCCATAATGGCTCCTGAGTCCTTTAGTGGACTGAACTTTATGAATTAGCAGCTCCCTCCTGTGTGGTAGATTAAGTCCAGATTTGTTACACAACCTGGTTGACATGATGAATGTGCAATATTGAGATGTTAAAGGCTAAAGAAGAAATGCGAGGCTGTTCTGTACTCTCTGTTCTGATGTAACATGTATAATTATAAAAAAGTTAATGCAGTGTGCCACAGATGGCTCAACACCCACACAATGTCTCAGTATTTTCTCACTTTCAAAATGTCTCCCAGCTATCAAAAACCCGAACCCGGCCCCCTCAACACACTTTGTCCTCCTCCTACTGACAACACTTTCCTTCCAACTCTCCTTCCGTCCCCAGTTTCACGACAAGATGGACCCCCTGTTGGAGACCCTGGAGGGGGCGGTCCAGCGGCTGCGTCAGCCTCCCTCGGTGGCAGCGGAGGTGGAGAAGATCAGGGAGCAGCTGGCGGAGCACCGAGCCCAGGGGCTGGAGCTTGACAAACTGCTGCCAAGCTTCTCCGCCCTCTGCGCCCGCGGAGAGGAGCTGATCGGACGAGCTGCTCACGACGACCCTGCTGCTCAGGGTGAGAGGAGTCTGACAGCGAATTACAGTCAGATAACATTCAAAATGACTTCAAGCCTGATGTGACAAGTGTTAAACAAAGGGGGGGGACTTAAAATAAACATGTTTAATCTCACTGTTTCATTTTTAAATTATAGTGTTTTTAAATCATTTGTAAATGCAAATGCAACAAAGCATTAAATATTTAAACCAAACTGTTATTTTCAACAGAAATTTAAGTGAAACAACAAGGAAAACATAACAGGCCTCTTTAATCTGGGTAAAAAACATTGAAATCTCACTTTGGGCTCTATTGCACCTCATTTACTGATTAAACAGTGAACAATCACTGAACTGATCAAAGTTTCAGTGACATAAAACCAGTGAGGAGACCTTGCCAAATCCTAAAATGGAGCAGATTCAGCAGAACTTCTACATATTCTTCCATCTTCACCACATTAGGAGATAAAACACACAAACACATGCATCTTTGTGTGACTGCATTCTGAAAAATTCAGTGCTTTGATACCCTCCAGCCCTCGATGCTTTGTGGAAATGAAAGGCCTCAGTGTGCAGAGATAGTGGGAGTAGACTGATGACGATTTAGCCTGCGAGGACCGGACACCAGCTGGCAAAATTCAAACAAAGAGGAGATTATTACCCTCTTTGAAGTGATCTAAAACTGATTAGACAGACTATATTACTTAACAAAGACCAAAAGTATTCCCCAGTTTGCCCAGTTAAATCCCACCCACTTTTCTGTCCCGGCATGTTTAAACTCTGACTCCTCTCCCCTCCCTCCTCCAGCCGTTCGTTCCCGCCTCCTGCGCCTGCGCTCCCTGTGGGATGAGATCCGACAGCGGGCCGAGGAGAGGGAGGGGAAGCTGAACGACGTCTTGGACCTGGCAGGAAAGTTCTGGGCCGACGTGGCGGCGCTACTGAGCACGCTCAGAGACTCCCAGGATATTGTGAAAGAGCTTGAGGACCCTGGTGTGGACCCCTCACTCATCAAACAACAGATTGAGGCTGCTGAGGTATGGAGAACATCAAGGAGGGGGTGAATAGAGAGAGAGAGGGAAGAGCTTGTACTTTTGAAAGACATGCACTGTTTGTAGTGAAGGTTTTCTTTTTCATTCAAAATGATAACTCAAAATAACTCAATATGACGTGTCTGTATCACTCTGTTAGGCCATTAAGGCAGAGACGGACGGTCTGAGGGAGGAGCTGGAGTTTGTCAGGACCCTCGGAGCTGACCTCATCTTCGCCTGTGGAGAAACTGAGAAACCTGAAGTCAAGAAGACCATCGACGAGGTGAGAAATCAAAACCTTGTGCCAGCATTTGCTCCTGAAAAGAGAAAATGTACCTTTTCTTTTATAGAGTTCTTCATGTTGGTTCACCTGTCTTTCCCCAGATGAACGCTGCCTGGGAGGGCCTGAACCGGACATGGAGAGAGAGGATGGAGAGACTTGAGGAGGCCATGACGGCGTCTGTGCAGTACCAGGACGCGCTGCAGGTTTGTACAGACTTAGGCCACTGTAACTGTGATCCTAAGCTTTTAATTTCAGTTTAATTTTAGTAATTTAAGCAAAAATTTTAAGTAATTTTTCTGGTATTATTTCCAGTCTATGTTTGACTACCTGGACAACGCTGTGATCAAACTGTGCGAAATGTCGACTGTGGGAACTGATCTGGGAACTGTCAAACAGCAGATTGAAGAGCTCAAGGTTGGCAGGAGAATCTCATTGTTCCTCAATATTGAACAAAACATACATTCAAAATCAGTTTTTAATGTATTCTGGGTGTCATATATAATTCTTGTTGTCACTCGCAGTAAGAAAATCTTAAGGTCCTCAATAAAATTGTGTGAGGAAGTTCACACTGCATGATAAGTTGATAACACTCTACTGTTTGTCCTTCTTTCATCCCTCCATTCACGCTGAGCAGCAGTACAAGGTGGAGGTTTACCAGCAGCAGATCGACATGGAGAAGCTTTGCCACCAGGGGGAGCTGCTGTTGAAGAAAGTGTCAGATCAGACCGACAGAGACATGATCCAGGAGCCGCTGACGGAGCTGCGACATCTATGGGACAACCTGGGGGACAAAATCACCCAGAGACAGGTAATGAAACCACAGAGTTACTGAGTTACACGCTGAAACAAAACTGTTCCAGGAACAGATTTACCCTGTAGTTCCCCTGCAGCTTGTATTCCACTGTTTCCCTTGGGAGTTAACAATATTGGTCTTTGCTGGTATTCTGCAGCGCTGCATATATCTGACAGCAGCTTTTCATTACAGTCCAGATATTCCAGTTCCTATTTTTAATCCTGAAACTCTGTCTTGGTTCCACCACAGCACAAGCTGGAAGCTGCCCTGCTGGCCCTGGGTCAGTTCCAGCATGCCCTCTCTGAGCTGCAGGCCTGGCTGAACCACACACACACCACTCTGGACACTCAGCGACCAGTCAGCTCTGACCCCAAGGCCATCGAAATCGAGCTGGCTAAGCACCACGTATGTCTGTTTTCATTACAAAAAAATAAGAATTCTCATGTCTTTACTTGTGCTGTAGCTTCTTTTTCTCGGTCAGATTTACCTGTTTGAGGAAAGAGATTGTTTCTTTAAAAGAGTTTGACTCTTTAGCTGCTCTGCTGTCACATTGGCTGCTTATACTGTTATAATGTTTGTGCTTATGAAACCCAGCCAGTTCCTGCAGCCATAATGTGGTTTCTTTCCTTCTTTTCGAGCCAAACACAATGAATGTTGGCCTTCTATCTTATTTTAACTTCCAGACCTTCTGTTCTGCAGCGCTTTTGCATGTACTAACTGTTGCATGTTCACATTCAAATCAAATTCTGTGTAATTAATTTCTCTCTCCCTCCTTTTCAACAGGTTCTGCGTAATGATGTGCTATCCCATCATGCTACTGTGGAGACTGTGAACAGTGCCGGCGCTGAGCTGCTGGAGTCCACGCCTGGTGACGAGGCCAGCCACCTGAGAGACCAACTGGATCATCTCAACAAGAGCTGGGAGAGCCTCCTGCTCAAGACCCAGGAGCGGCAGAAGCTTCTGGAGGCTGCCCTGCACCAGGTACGGAAGACAGAGTTAAAAAAGAGACTGAAGGAATCTCAACAGCAAGAGCGGTAGTAAATAAGTTTAATGGCTGTTGTAGAAGTAATGTTTGTCATACCTGTCTCCCCACCTGTTTCTGCAGGCTGAAGGTTTCCATGGCGAGTTGGAGGAGTTCCTCCAGTGGTTGAGGAGGACAGAGAGCCAGCTGTCTGCCGCCAAGCCAACCGGCGGTCTTCCTGAAACAGCCAGGGAGCAGCTACAGCAGCACATGGTAACAGAGGATCACATTACACCTTAATGCTCAGAATATAACACGTGATACACATAGATGCACCTCCTCCAGACTTCATCTGCATCTGGCTTTGAACTTACATGAGGAGCAAATTTTAAATTGCTGCGAGGTTTAATGAAGGTTAGATTACAGGGGAGAACTTACTGTAAACAAACATTGTTGCTTTAAATAGGCTAATATCGCCATGCTCATGTTGTTTTCAAGTTGAAGTTGATTTACTTGCATGATTCTTGCTGTATTTTAGTTTGTATCTCCTTGCCTGAGTGCTTATTGTAGATACCTTTGAGTAAGTCAGCACACAGCATGTGTTTCTGCAGTGTCATTTCTGAAACACATTTTTTTGTTAGCAAAGTTGAGCAGATGGTCAGAGTATGAGCTTACACTTGCTCTTCTTTTCACACAGAGAGGCACTTGGTGTGTGGTGACCATGAAACTTTAGTAGCTGCTTTTGTTCTAAACCAGCCAGTGAGACACAATAACACCCACCTTTTAGCCAGAGAGTCGGTTCACTGTTGTTCATCTCTGTGTGCAGGAGCTTCAGGCACAGCTGACTCAGCGAGCAGAGCAGTACCATCGCCTGCTGGATCAAGGAGAGTCCATGCTGCTGGCTCGTGGAGGAGAAGAAGCAGGACCCGGTACCACCCAGACCCAACAGAACCTCGGCATGCTGCAGAACAAGTGGGCCAGCCTCAACACCAAGATGGACGACCGCAGGGTAAGACTGTAACTCACAGAAAGTTTTATCGCTTTTATCCTGCTTCTGTTCTCAGCTTCTTTCATCTTTGTTTATGAACCGTCATCGTCTTGATCATGACTGTTTGCATTTAATCCTTTTAGTTTTCATCAGAATCAATACTGTTATTGAGAAACTCACTTTTCGAGGTCTGATATTCACTTCAAACTCTGAACTTTCCAGGGAAAGTTGGAAGAGGCCGTTTCCTTGGCAACGGGTTTCCAGACCTCGCTGCAGGACACCATCAACTGGCTGACGCAGGCTGAACAGACCCTGAACATGGCCCAACCCCCCAGCCTCATACTGGACACCGTCCTGTTCCAGATCGATGAACACAAGGTGCTGAACATGTTTTTACACAACATAAATGTGTTTTTAAGACTTTTTTACTTTAATATTTAACATGTTACGGCTTATGTAAGCATTTCCTTTTGCCCATTTTATTTTTTGTAGATAAGTTTGACATCAATTTGAAATGATACCGTTTGATTGCTGCCTTTATTGAGATGGTAGTTCCTCCTTTAACGTTTGTCTCTAACTCGTTCTGCCTTCTCGTCCGTGTCTGCTCAGGTGTTTGTGAATGAGGTGAACACACACAGGGAGCAGGTCCTGGCTCTGGAGAAGGCCGGCTCTCAGCTTCGCTTCGCCAGCCTGAAGCAGGACGTCGTTCTCATCAAAAACCTGCTGCTCAGCGTCCAGGCCCGCTGGGACAAGCTGGTCCAGAGGTCACTGGACCGCGGCCGACACCTGGACGAGGCCCGCAAACGAGCCAAACAGGTACTGAACTGACAGCCAGACTGAGTGATTAATGTTTGTAAGGGCAGTTTGGCTTCAGATATTAATGTCTTTGGTTCATGGTAGTTACGTTTTATCACCTGGAGAGTCTGTACATATGTATTAAAGTATCAAACTGAAACTCTGTAACTTGTCTTTCTTTAGTTCCACGAGGCCTGGAGGAAGCTGACAGACTGGCTAGAAGAAGCCGAGAAAAGACTGGACTCAGAGCTGGAGATCTCTAATGAGCCAGACAAGATCAAAGTCCAACTGGCCAAACACAAGGTACCATCAGCAGTCATAACGCACACTTTCATTATGAACGCGGTCAGTATTTCTATTTTTTATCTCTTTTACTGTGCTCCTATCTACAAATTTCTTTTTTTTTGCTCTCTTTTCTGCCTGTTCAGGAGTTTCAGAAAGCTTTGGGGTCGAAACAGCCGGTTTACGACACCACAGTGAGGTCAGGAAAGGCCATGAGAGACAAGGCTCAGCTGCCTGCAGACACCCAGAAACTGGACCACCTGGTGGGAGAGGTCCGCGACAAGTGGGACACCGTCTGTGGCAAGAGCGTGGAGAGGTAAAGAGGATGAGGACGGACGATGAAACTGGCCTTTTCATCTGTACATTATGGATGTGACACATGGGACATAAAATATAATTAACAGCTGTTTATCTTCTCTTGTTCATCCAGACAACACAAGCTGGAGGAGGCCCTGCTGTTCTCAGGCCAGTTTGCAGAAGCTCTCCAGGCTCTGGTGGACTGGCTGTACCGGGTGGAGCCTCAGCTGGCTGAAGACCAGCCAGTGCATGGAGATCTGGATCTGGTGTCCAACCTCATGGACTCACATAAGGTGTGAACTTCTATCTGTGTTCTGTAAATGTGTATGAGATGATAATTATTGCTTTTCAAATAGGTTTTGGATCACAGGAGGTTCTGGGTTTGATGCCTCTCATCCCTTAAACGTACTTCCTTCATATAATGTCAAATGTCTGAACCTGCAGGCTTTCCAGAAGGAGCTGGGTAAGAGAACCAGCAGCGTTCAGGCTCTGAAGCGCTCAGCTCGGGAGCTTATGGACACTGGCCGCGATGACACAGCGTGGGTCAAGGTTCAGCTTCAGGAGCTCAGCAACCGCTGGGATACAGTCTGCGCCCTGTCGGTCACCAAGCAAACTCGCCTCCAGCAGGCGCTCAAACAGGTCAGAGAGGAAGCTGAGCTGCCAATTTAAAATGTATTCTTTCTGAAGCATCAAATATTTTAACAGATAATTCACAGAGCATTATTCAAGACCTTTCCCTCTCCTTTTTACACCTGCTTTTCTTCATCAGGCAGAGGAGTTTCGCACAGCAGTGCAGGTGCTTCTGGAGTGGCTCTCTGAGGCGGAGCAGACGCTCCGTTTCCGCGGCGTCCTCCCCGAAGAGGCCGAGACTCTGCAAGCGCTGCTGCACACACATCGGGACTTCATGGGCACAGTGGAGGAGAAGAGGACGGACGTCAACAAGGCTGCCGGCATGGGGGAGGGTATTCTGACCGTCTGCCACCCGGACTCCATCACCACCATCAAACACTGGATCACAATTATCAGAGCACGCTTCGAGGAGGTGAGCAACGGACTTTAATGTATTGACTTCCTGTAAACCTAAACCTTTGTCTAAGGACACATGACAAATGTATGAATACAAGCTAAAAATGTCAAACATTAATCAACATCTTCGGTTTACAGGTGCTGACTTGGGCCAAACAGCACGAGCAGCGGCTGGAGACGGCTCTGACCGAGGTGCTCAACAACGCCAACCTGCTGGAGGAGCTGTTGTCATGGCTACAGTGGGCTGAGACCACGCTGGTCCAGAGAGACACTGAGCCGCTTCCTCAGGACATCCCGCAGCTGAAAACACTCATCACAGAACACCAGGTGGGTTCGCCGCCGGCTTCACTGACTCACCAGGTGTTTGCGAGCAGCCAAACACGCGAACAAACTTCTGGGTGTTTTAATGCAAACCTGCCTGTGTTTACTCTTTCCATTTACAGTCGTGTTGTCCGGCTTTGCTTACTCACTTTTGGTGTTTGTTGTTCACAGATGTTTATGGAGGAGATGACGAGGAAACAGCCAGATGTCGACAAAGTGACGAAGACCTACAAAAGAAAACCAGCTGAGGCTCCCAGCAGCCTGGCTGAGAGGAGAGGAGCTCGTAAGTCACCTGTGTTTACCTCTTAATGGACAAATATTATCATCTCCCTCTCATTTTATCTGAGCACGAGCGCATGTGTTAGAAACATGCAAGTTTTTCATCTGTGAAAAGGATTTAACTCTTGGTTTCCTCTGCAGGCAAACACCAGCAGCAGCAGCAGCAGCAGGCAGCCATGCAGGTCTCTGGAGGAAACCCACGACTCAACCAGCTCTGTGCCCGGTGGCAGCAAGTGTGGCTGCTGGCTCTTGACCGCCAGCGCAAACTCAACGATGGTCTGGACAGACTGGAAGAGGTATCTTTACTGTTAACTCAACATGATTGGACCTGGATTTAAAAATGTACCAGTCGAACAAAAGTTAAACTTCGATACTGACAGTTTCAAATGAAATCTTGGATAAAACTTTCTGAAAATAACTCACAACAACGTGACGCTGCTTAAAGGTCAAACAGTCTTTATTTTAACACACATTCTCTCCTGCATCATCCGTTCTCAGCTCAAAGAGTTTGCCAACTTCGACTTTGATGTGTGGAGGAAAAAGTACATGCGCTGGATGAACCACAAGAAGTCTCGTGTCATGGACTTCTTCAGACGCATCGACAAGGACCAGGATGGAAAGATCACACGACAAGAGTTCATCGACGGCATCCTGGCATCAAGTAGGTTATGAGTGACACCATGTTTACATGGTTATTTATTTTGAGACGTTATGAAGACGTTAAATTATATCTGAATGTCGTCTGTCTGTGCAGAGTTTCCCACCAGTAAGCTGGAGATGACGGCTGTGGCAGACATCTTTGACAGAGACGGAGACGGTTACATCGACTATTACGAGTTTGTCGCTGCTCTTCACCCCAACAAGGACGCCTACAGACCGACCACTGATGCTGACAAGATAGAGGACGAGGTGAGAAAACAATCAGCACTGTTATCATTGTTATTTTCAAACAATGAGGGGCAGTCGGCCATTGGACAGCCAGAATGGCGTCACTGACATGTTGTTTGTTGTTACACAGGTGACTCGGCAGGTGGCTCAGTGTAAATGTGCCAAGAGGTTCCAAGTGGAGCAGATAGGAGAGAACAAATACCGGGTAAGTTCAGCTCAGACGATGACTGAGACATTATTTATACAATAAGTTACAAACTGTAAAATACTTAAAGATAATATTTAAGAGGAAAAGTTAATGTTGATTGTTATTAATTGATATATAACTGTTTAACAGATCTGGGTCAAAGAGCATTTGCAAATAATTGTAGTCTTTTTTATCTTAAAGCTAAAATCGACAAACAAGTAAGAGCTAGCACTGTACTGTCATTTTAATACTAATTTGAAGTTTTTATTTAGGCTTTTGAATGAGGCTTTCAGTCTCTGTAATCATATTAAAAGGAAGTTGTTGACACTTAAGTCAACAGTACATGACCCGAACTCGTTCTAAATGCCAGATTTTACACTAAAGTCTTGAGTCGACTCATTTCTCACCTCCGTGTTTCTAAAATTAAGTTTCTAATCAATGCTAAATAAAATAACCAAGTTACTCCAGTAGTTAATTCATAATTCTGAACTTTTGAGGATGTGCAAACCAAATGCAAATTATCCATAGATAAACTTCTGCACAATGATTGTGGACAGAAAGAGTCTCTTTGCAAACGCTGTTTGGCCTGGAGTTTTTTTAATAGATGGTTTGTGATTAACCGGCTGTGTCTTCACTCGTCCAGCAGGCACCAATTAACTTCTCAACATAACTTCACAGCATCTCTCGTGTGTGTCCATCTCACATCATGATGTCATGGTGTATTCATGAGTGTATTAATCATCTGTATCATAACATGTCATTACCTCATGTTATCAGTGTAACATGTTAATAACCTCACGGCCTTCCAGGATTGTGAGCTGAGCCTCATTTTTTCATCACCAAACATTAATACGGCGATGTAAATGTGACTGCATAGACGAACACTGGCTGCTGGGTGTGAAAGCGATCAAGCTCATGTCCTGATCAGTTACTTGTTAAGTTTTTTTGTGCTAAAATAACAAGAGAGACCAGGTTTCATCATTGTTAGGGAAGGGTTAGAGAGAAAATTTGATTATTTTGATCAAAGATTCTCCTCCCTGACATTGTATCCTGTTTGTAAACTGTTAATAAACTGTCAATTTTACCCGGATTAGGGGGAAAGTAAATTTAAAGACACAATAATACAGACATGAAGCTTACAAGAACACGACCTCGTTAGCCCAAAAAAAAGGAAAAGAAAATTCAAGTGCAGCCCCAGGAGGGTTCAGACCTTCACTTTGCAGTCTTTTTAAAAGCTACATTGATGGTAATGGTTTTCCCAGCAGTCTGTATGTAAATATGCAGCATTTTACAGCGATCATAAACCCTTTCAGCAGCTCTGACTGGATCATCCATCACTACCACTGCTACAGTATCTGTGTCCACGCCATCATTATCCACTGGGTGATGATGCCAAGTGTCTGACTGCAGGACACTGGGGTCACTAACCCAACATCAAGCTGTTTGTGTCTTTGTGTTTGTGCTTTCGTCTGTTACCGGCTTCACTTTTCTTCACTGTCGCTGTCTTCACCTCCATCAGCTGGTAGTTTTTAAAGCACTGCTGTAACATCCACATGCGTTCATGTCCACTGCATCTTTTCACTTACACAACTAATTCAGAGCTCGAATAACAAACACACAGTGATAATTAACTCTTTTTAAAGCAGCTTTTTAAGGATCCTGTACAAAAAATAAATGGTATCCATTCATACATCACAGACCTCAGTTATCAGTACATGTTGTTTCACTCTTGCTCTGTTTCTTTCTCCTTGTGTTCCCGCGCTCCGTGTCTTCTGGATTTATTATAGTTCTTCCTCGGAAACCAGGTAAAGTGACTGTTGCTGCTGTGATTGGATGAGTGAAATCTGCTTCCTGATTCCCCCTCAGTGGAGTGCTGTCCCCTCTGCTCTTACTCGCTTTCAAAAGGCATTTTTTTTATTGCTCTAATTCTATATTTAATAACTATTATTAAAGACCAAATTTGAAAGAAGAAGCACTCCATTGTGGCTTTGCAACGTGTAAGCAGGTTTCACCCTCCAGTTATTTTCCTGCTGTGATTTGTTTGGTGTTGAGAGTGACAAATTGCACAATGTGAAGCAGGCGACAGGGACATGGCTGCAGTGGTATTTAGTGGTTAGGTGATATACAGTATAGTTCGCTTTGGACTGAAGCTGGGAAGCAAATCAGGATGCTTAAAGAGATCCAGAAAAATTCCTCCTGTGCTGTTTTTTTTGCTTTTGAGTGCTGCTTTGCTGGGTGGTTTGAACGATTTCTACAAGGTTGTAAAAGACTGAATGTAAAAATAAAAGTGATTTCTTCTTGGGTGGCCGGGTGTCTCTTTAGTTCTGTCAGTGCATGTTTTTCCCGACGTTGCATGAAGTAGAGAAGATCATCGTTTCAGATTTGGTACATAGCTGTGTGACGTCATCAATTACTTAATACTCATCAATCAATATACTATTGTTTTACTCACTGACTTTCTTTTTTGATTTCTTCACTCTTATCTCTCCTCTTTGTCAATTTCTGCTCCTGTCTGCTCATTGCCACTTCTTCGTTTTATCCCTTCCTCTTCTTTTCTCCTCATTTCCTTTCATCTTTTCCTCCTCCATCGTTTTTTTATCCCCTCAGTTCGGTGACTCTCAGCAGCTGCGTCTGGTGAGGATTCTGCGCAGCACCGTCATGGTGCGAGTCGGCGGTGGCTGGATGGCTCTGGACGAGTTCCTGGTCAAAAATGACCCGTGCAGAGGTGAGTGATGTTAACTCTCATACACACACACACACACACACACACACTCAGCTTTGTGAAACACACAAGCCAAGAACACACACAAACACAGTCATGTCTTCTTTCTTCTTCCCTGTCTCATCTTCTTTTACTTACATTCACTACTTGAGCCTGACTGATAACAGATGTTTAGTGATAAAATGAATTTATATAATGATCTCTTAAATTTGATTAATATATAAACTATGACCTCAAAGAAAGTGATGGTAAAATAATGACTTGTCAAAAAAACTAAATAGATTACAATATTTCTGAAACATGAACTGGAAATTGATTTTAGTTTCAGTTGGGACCAAAAAAAACACTTGTTGAAGTGTGTCGTGTGTGACATACGTCCAGAAACACAGTGTGTTTAAACTTGAAATGTTTATTTATTTTGTGATTTTACCAAAGTTGTAACAGCTGGATCATCTTAAAAGACTTTTTCTGTCCACTAACGCACAGAAATGATCAAATTACTTCTTTTTGAGCCATTAAGCCCAATGAAAACAACATTTTCATCCTTTATATGTGCAGTGAGTCACTGACCTCCTCTGTCAGGTTTTTGAACCAAACTTCTTGGGTTTACGTCTGTTTGGAGCAACTCAGAATCCGAATGTTTGGGTTGCATATCAACTGGACATCAGATAAATCAGTCCAGCTCCGGCACGACACACAAACACACTCTGAAAACAAACACACCACC
>JAUZTA010000010.1:2538703-2551495 GCA_034780835.1 Ctenochaetus striatus
ATCCGATTACTCGATTAATCGAACTAATTAATCGATAGATTACTCGATTACTAAAATATTCGATAGCTGCAGCCCTAAACTGAACATCCAAATCCAATTTGACTAACAGAATTCCAATACTTAAGAAATCAATATGTAAATCTGACTCAGCACATGCAGTTTTGTAATAAAGGGATGTTCTACAGGTTTGGCATCCTGCACTGTACAGGGGTAAATCTTTCCACAACAGGATTAAATTGCTCTGGCATATTATCTCAAACCACCCTGTAGCACTACTGTACACCAGCTGCTACAGGATACCACGTTTCCGTTATCGCTTTTTCAAACGAGGAGATTAGATTACAGTTGGACTGCAGCTCTTTGAAAGCTGGAGTGAGGCCAGGACACATTATCTAAGAACTCCTCACTCATCAGCTGGGACTTCCTGTTATGCCTGATGTGTTGTGCTTTGATTTTAAATGAGATTTTTCAGGTGTTTGTGTGCTATCAGACTGAAAAATATGAAAAACCAAGCCAAAGCTAAGTAACAAATTACAGAGAGGTCATGGGAAGTCAGAGGCAGAGCACTTACAATGGGAACTTCCTTCTTAAGGTCATCCAGATCCTTGCCTCCCTTCTTTTTGGGCGACTCCTTCTCATCCTTGTCCTGCGTGGTGGCCACGCGGTAGCTGTCTGACCGTCCATACTGTAACAGAAAAAGCAGACCAGTGAGTCAAGTCCTGTTCACATCACTTAAACATTTACTTCTTTAACAGATGACACGTTTATACTCGTTCTGACTGCAACCACTGACCATCAACACAACTTCACAAGAACATGCTCAGCTGTCAACTTCTTTTTTTTTCCACCAGTTTAGGGCTCAGTTAGGATCGATAATCAAACTTAGCTGCAATCCCCTGGTGTGTGAGGGAAATGCAACACTTTCTGATAAACGTGGCATCATTAGAGCAGAGATGTGTCTCAAGAGCTCCACTTTAACTGCAATTTACACCGCCCCCTATTCAGACTACTGCTGTTCAGAGAGGAGGTGTGAAAATAAAAGCAATTTCAGGAGAGAGCGAGATCCAGGCAAAATCAATGGCCAGTGAGTACACAAATAGAGAAAATGTGACAGCGACTTTTACATGCATCATGGAAAGTTTACAGTGTCATCAGTTGTGTCTGTCTTATGTGTGTTTTAGCCCTCTTTATCTTAAGTGTTTTTATATGTGTCTATATGTCATATTGAACTTTAAACAAATTTAGCAGCAGCATTTAGCAACTTCGGTCCAAAACATGCAGAAATCTGAGCTTTTTGATAGTAAGGCATGGCAACAAGAAAACAATAAAATGAAAAAGGTAACTTTGCAAAGTTAACTGCTCCATTGCAATATGTAATTTCTACTGTAAAAGGTCTCTCAAACAATTACAGTTTTATTCACGTTAAGTAAATTCTCATCGCTGACTTCCTTCCTCACTCTCTGATAAATAATAAATAATGCTATGCTATGTTTTGAAGCATCACATTGGTGTGTATGTGTATCTCTTGTTTGCTTTTATTCTCCTAGGGGATTAGTACCGTTTTTTTTTTTTTAAATCAAATCACACTGTTACCCAGCATGCACCATTGAGGATGAACATCCTCAGGGTGTCTAGGAAAGCACTAAAATGTCAGACAGCTGCTGGGCTTAAACGAAGGCAGGAAAATGTCAGAATGAAAGGAAAGATCTCAACATTTCTGTGTTTAATCCGACTTAAATCTGTAAATTCTGTTGAATGTTCATGTTGTTAGGGTTTTGGTTTGGATGTTCTGGTTTCAGTCTCCTGGTTTTGTGCATGCCAAGAATCTTGTTTAGGGCAAAGTGGCTGTGAATGTCTAATAATGTTTTGTCTTCTGTGACCTTCACGATCAGTTTTCCCAGCTGCTGCCTGGTCTGTGAGCAGCTTCCTCCATTCAAGCAATCCCTGCGTTGTATTTATTTGGTGACTTAATTGAAATGACATTTTTCGTTTTTACAGAGAGAGAAATGTACCGAAACAAGTCACGACTGGGTAACTCGGGTACCAGCACCAGTTTGTGTTGAAATGTGAACCACACCCAACCCTAGTCACGTCCAGCAGGCCATCAGATTACTGCTGTTTACTACACTGACAGATTAACCCACTGAACGGAAATAATCCCTCTCCGTCACTCTCTCTTTCTTTGTCTTGACTAATATCAGGCTCTTATCCATCCTTATTCATTCACTTATTTACAGCGTTGTACCATCTTCCGCACTTCTTTGCCAAAAATGTACAGATTAGAACTAAATGTGTTAGAGTGAATACATGGTTAATGACCCAGTCAATTCAAATCATCAGATAACAATTGGCCACACTATCACGTTTTCTTTTCTTCTCAACTTTCTTTTAAACCCTGAAATTTTGATTATTTACATAGAAAGAGTTTTCCATAAGCCCTGGATGTAAAATGGGCGGTCTGACATGGAAAGATCTCCAGATGATTACTTTCTAAGTCATGTCACCATCACTTCCTATTTTTTTTATATTTGAACCGAATGAAGGATTTTTATTGTCTGGATCTTAAATCATCAGCGAAACAAGCAGCAGTCTGTACGCAAACTGGAGGACAGAAAAGAGACAAGTGATGTGAAGATACAGATTTAAATGCACTCGAGGAAAACTGCTAAGTGAGGTTAGAAAGTTAATCTCATGTATCCTCATTGAATAAATACCATGCTACCAACACACTATCACTGTTTTAGATGTAACAGATGTTTGTATCCTTAGATTTGACTATTTAATTGTAGATTACATCCTACACAGATATTCAGGAACATGAATGAGTGTAAGTGCCACAAAGACGGCATGACTAGACCAGAAAAAGTCACATTTTAATGGGAAAATGTTATAGGTTCTATGCTTCAGTGGAACTAGTTTATGCCATAAACTTTATTTATAAATACATAAAGTGTAACTTTTTATTAACCCTGTGGATTTTTTTCCCACATTCAAATTCACTCAAGTACATACAGCTTGCTCTCTATCTAATGACAGGCTGTGAAACCTGAGGAGGTTTCAGCAGCATCCAGATGTTCTGTGCTGGCAACAGGACAGACTGTACATGCTGAACATTTGCAGTCTGCTCTATATGTTGATATTCTGTATTCAGCGCTGCAGGGCGTCACAGGTCTGAGGAAGGCTGGATAAGCCATTTTTAATCTGCTGAAATCACCGGTCAAATCTCAGACATTAAACAGGAACATTTTGATCAGTGCATCCCAGTTTCAATATGAATGCATGAATTAACAAAGTGTTATAAAAATTAACCACAACAATCATTATATCTGACATTAATTAAGATGTACAGATCAGGAAATGGACTGCCTCATTTCAAAGTGAGCAGTGTTATAGTGATCATATCAGCATTTGTGGAAAGGCGCCTTAAAATGAGCTGTAATGAGAAAAGAGGGCATCAGTAATGTAGATAAGATATAGATCTCCTAATTAATTTCTGTAACTTGAATATAATTTATTATGTTATCACTCATTTTACATGAAAGCATCAGATTGCTGTACTGTTGCTTATATAATTTGAAATTCGAGCAGTTATTCCAACTATGAGATCTCAGTGAAATATTCACACGCTGACTCTGACCCATCTGGTTTTTAGCGTATTTTCCATCTAAACTGATGATGTTCAAGAGACCAAAATGCCACAATTTTAAATCCCACTAGTGTTTGTTGCCCCCAGAGTTTTGTAGCTCTGTGATGGTGCCACAGTAGATCATCGTAACCACACACATAAAGAAATGGATTATCACACAGATCAGTGGACTGACTGACCTAGAAACTGACGGATTGACTAGCACACACACATTCATACGCACACACACACATACAGTTAGAGGGTCCTCATTCATCTATCCCTCCCTTCACCCTCCCACTTTGTTTACATTCTCCTCCCTCCAGGCTGCCCATCTGTTTCTCTGCTCCGTTTTACACGATCTACTCATCTGCACCAAGGTTTAATCAAGAGGAGACAGTCTGAGCCGCACTCATGATGCAGACTGCAGCAACATATAGCATATTTAAAGTGAGTTAAAGTGTGTCCAGTGACAAACACACACAAAGCCTCAGAAGCCTCAGTAGATTAATAGTAACTATGTAAATCTATAAGAAGCTCACGATTTACTTAGATTTGATTCCTGGAGTCACGATTAGATTTACAATAGATCTTTTGATTCTAAATGGTTCTGATTCAAAAATGACTGATTGAAAAGAAAAAGCAGAACCAGTTTCAGACTCTTGGTTCAGTAAAGTGCATGCTGTGTGTAAAATTTACTGTCCTTAGTCCACTGAAAAATATAGTATAAAACATAAGTAGCAATTTAGATAAATAATCTGCAGCTCTCTGCCACACCAATAACTTCTAGTACAAGTTGCTTGCTGTGGTTAAGTGTTTTTGGGGTGAATTCCACTGAAAAAAGTGCTGCTTTCTTCCCTTTAGAGTTCATTTAGGTCAATACTGGAGTGTGTGTTGGTCAGCTGGTCTCATTTGTTACACCTAAAAGCTGCTCCGCTTTTTTAACATAGTTTTTTGTTGTAGAAAGTTCACAATATACTTCATTTTTGATTTGCAAGGGTAATGATCTCATCATTGTATCAAAAACTACTACTGCTTTGATGTAGTAAAACGTTGAGAATTACATGATAACTCCATTTGTGCTGTAAATTATGTGGTATTATTCGGTGATTTTTGATTAGTTTTGATATGATTCTATGAATTTTTTTTATAACTATCAGTGTACATAACAGACTACAGTTTTAGTGCTGCTCCACGCATTTGAAAGTATGTCACTCTCTGCAGTGCAGCCTGTATGAGAGTGTGATAGAAAATGGCAGTTGTTGACAGAATCAGATTGATGGGATCTTGTTCCAGTGGTTTGACAGATGAGGGATGTGTGGTTTCCTAGCAACATCCAAATCCATTGGGTCCATCTAAATAATTGAACTCATCTGAGGGGGAGGGAAAGGAGGGGGGGTCAGAAATTTTTTAATGATGCACTTAATGTGAAGGTGTGTTATGTAATACTGTGATGTCTATGGAGAGCCAGTATTCACTTTGCAGCGTCTCTTATTCCCTATAATTCATAAAGCTGCCCATAAAAAGTCAATGATTCATGTCATCTGTCCAGAAGGTCTGTGTCAACTCGTGTGTGAAGTATGATGATTTTCTGTCAAATCACACTTTTGTTTTGTAGCTGCACAACAGCACAGGATGAAGAGAAAAGTGGCTGACTGTAAATCTACGGACTGAGTCTCAAAATGATCACAAACTGTGCTGTGATAAAATGTGAAATGTGCATTGTCCTATGTGAACACTTGTCAGAGTTCACGGTTCACATGAACAATGACCAGGATGCAGACTGTTAGGATTGTATTGATCCTTCGTTTTGGATCAATACATAAATTCAGCATGGGATCAACGACCCAACATCATCCTGCTAAGTGAAAGTATTGTATTACTAAGTATTGTATTAGGTCTTTATTTTAAGATTCCAATGGCACGTCTGTGGGACCATGCTAGACATTGGCGCATATGATGAGCAGCCAAGAAAAAGGCTACAAGGATATTTATACCCTTTTTATGAATAAATCAGAGGTGGAAATATTTTAAAACAATGTGCACATTTTGCAGTCCACCAAGATAACTTGCTGATCTCTGTTTAGTTGCATTGGCTGTTCAGGTTCAACAATGTTTGACCGAAAAACGTGCATGCAGGCCGAAATTCAGTAGCGTTGTACTGTTGATAGATGACTGTAATGAGAGTGACTTAAACCAGCAGTGAGTAAGAAAAAGTATCAATTAATAATTCATGTTACACTGTAAATAGAAAAAGTGACCTCTTTGTGCACTCCCGGAAATGCACATTGTGTTAAACGGCCAACGTAATCAATCAAATTTGAAAACCCTGATCAGTCATTTGGAGTAGTATGGATCAGCACTATTCACGATGTCATTCACATGCACACACATACACAAATGGAAACCAGTAAACACAGGAGGTTGAGAGTCATTATTGGTGACATATTGATGAACTGGAACAGTTGTGCAATTGAGTCTATGACCAAGGGGACATACGTGTATGATGTAACTACATTACAAACATAATGTATTTCAGTGCATGTGTACTACAATGACAGCTGTGTTTAATGTTGCTGAGTGAAGTCAGCTGATTAACAGCAACATTAGTGTGCCATCATTACAGTTTCTAAAGCTCAGGCTCATTTTGTGAAAGTCTGTCATATCACACAGCAATACGATTAATTAATGTACATGCACTTTGTGACTGCCTGCATCTAAATGTTCTGTTAATGCATTTTTATGTGCTGCATTATAAACTGCCTTCGTGCTTGAAAACGGCCTCTCAATCCTGCAAAGCTGCATAAATATTAACACTGGACAAACATGGGCACCATTTACTTAAGGACCCCAGCGATTTATGCTTTTGAAAACTGAAACGTCGTGGATAGACTTGAGCCAGAACTATTGCTGCTACATGAACTAAACAATAAATTTGCATTATTCACAAGATACATAAGATAAATAAAGTAAATAACAAATAGTGAGATTAATAAAAGCCACCTCATCCCAAGACTGATATTAATTGATGTATCACAGGGAATTTGAACAGCCTCAAACCAATAACCCTTTAAACCAACAACTGGTTTAATCGTTGGTAAGACCTCATTACAAAATACAATATACCAAATAATTCACAAACAGAATGTTTAAGGGTCTAAAGTCTTTGTGATTTGACGGGATTGATCATGAAAACAGACTCAATTGTAAAACAAAGGATATTGTGTAAATGCTAGAATACTGAAGCAATTTATCAAACTAATGTTTTACATTTTATTTCAGATCCCTGAATGTGTTACTTAAAACATGTTTTCATGTACAAGCTTGAATTAATGATGCATTAAGGATGTATAGTGTGAAATAATGAACAGATTCAGTGCTAAGACAACCTCCTGCCTCATGCACATGCGCGCATACATAGAATTGCATGACACGCCAGCCATCCTCCACAATGATTGGCTCTTATCCTGTAGCTTCCTCAACAAGTGCATTATGGGTTATCAGAGGAGGCATTTATCCTTGTAGGATTTTTTTTCTCCTTCTGCAGCTCAACGTTACGCTCTGTAATTTTCTCCCAAAGCTCCATCATTGTTCCTTCCTCTGTGTCATCACTGCACACACATGAGCAACATCCAACCATCTCTTCCTGCATTCCTCCATTCCTCCATCCTTCCCAGTATTCTCGCCTCTCAAGGTGACCCACTGCACAGGCATCCCTTCATGTCTCTCACTGCCTCTCCTCCTCCATCATACAGTGTCAATCACTCTGGATCTTTGTCAGTTTGCCTCTAAACAGGACCTCCTTGTGAAACCTACAATGGCTGACCTTCATTTAATCTCTGCCTTTTATCCTCCCACCCACCAACCCCGATCTTTGCCTCCTGCAGCAACAGCCCCTTTCAATCGATTAGCTCAGATCAAATGGCCCCAGTTGTCTTGTCAACTGAAGCTCCCTCTGGTGTCTCCCCACCTCAACTATCTGGGAATCCACCCAAATGTCCCCTCACTCCATCCCTTCTAATTGCAAATCACAGCCTAAAGATGGGAGTCCCCCCTCCTCCCAATCCACACTCACACAACCACACACACACACACACAACTTGCTCCTATTGGCACAGTAGTCACAGTTGTGCATGGCCTTCCCTCTGGCAATCTAGTGGATAACATCACTAACCGTGACAGAGTGGCACCATTTCAACGACTCAGCCTTAATGCCCTCTTATCCAAAACCCCCAAAACCTGGATGTGTAGCAGAGGAGGAACCACCGCCAATCATTTTGTATTAGCAGTGATGAACCATGACAACATGGACACTGCAGCAGTTATCCTACAGTGCATGTTCATATAGTTTTAAGACTCCACATACCGCAACAGACCTGATACTTGAATGTAAATACTCGAAGTAATATACAGCTTGCTGCAGAAGCTTACAGTGTGCAATTAAATGCAGTAAATAAGGATGTTATATCTCATTACTGAGTACAGACACTGGTTGAAGGCCTGCAACACTAGAATGATATGTGACAATAATTTTTCAGTAAGAATGACATCATAGAGGCTAAATTTAGTGGCTGGAACAGGATGTCCTTCGTTACCTGACAGATCAGTGAGCTTTTGTGAGGCTGCTGGGATAAATCGAGACAGGGGAGGTGTTGGCTGTGTGAAGCTCCTTTCTTTTGGACCCATATGTCGACATTTCTGAGTGGGGGCTGAGGGGGTTGACCAACAGTAAGAGACCATTTTGTCGCACTTGTCTGTGCCCATTTGGCACCCGGGTCTAAACTGCCTCTTCACCCTCACCAAGCCCAGCATGATGATGATGATAACAACACGACACGCCATCACATTATGTAATTTTTTAAAATGAAAATGCACCAAATGGCTGGAAGAAAAAAACGAGGAGGGAAAAAATCATTGCCTTAATGGTTTTGATTCCCAGCCCCCACCCACTGTGGGTTTGGATATGCAGCCTCTCCATTCCCAGATATTTACTAAGGACCTTCTAATAGCTTTTCTTTATTAGGAAAAACTAAGAAGACACACAGCTGCAAGCATGTATTCGATTATGAAGAGTTACTGCAGTCAGATTGGGAGGACTGACATGTTAATCCGCAGTCAGGGCTGCGGTTTTCACCACCAATGGGTTATATGTTCTCATGCATATAAACGCGTTTTACCTGCATGTTATATAGAGAAACAGTTTCATGTCGGACTGGGCTCGCTCGTGTCATTATGCAGTGTAACTAATCGCGTACTTAAGAGGTGTGAATTTCCTAAATCGTCTGCAGCGGGTCCAGCGGCTGGTGCCAGATGTTCGGTCGGTGTAATCTCGTTTTTTGGAACCGGTGAATGAAGCAGCACATCTCTCTGCCACTGCATGACCGACGCTTATTAAAACCCTCTGGATCCCTTATTTCTATTGAAAATAAATGACGTTATCCGGCACACTGGGCCCGTGAAAGCGCTCGTTACATTACTTTTTGCGTTACAGCAGCAAACGCTTCACAGACAGCTTAAAAAAATGATAAATATCAGTGTGCTGATGGATGCAAGTGGCAAAGAAACCGAACCGTGTGGATGTCAACTGTTCATTTTCTCGTTTGAGTGATCATAATTCAAGATGCGACAGTGCTCAAACCCTGTGAAGGCACATCCCACTGTTCTCAACCACCCAGGGTAATCAATCAGATTCTGTAGACGGAAAATGGCAATTTGATTGATCATGGATAAATTAATGTTCACTGCCAGTGATGCCAGCAGTAACATCCTTGTTATTTGGTTAAAAGCTGTAAAAGGCAGAAATCCTGAGGACCGTGAAGTACTGTAACGCGTTAACCACCCTGCGCCGGTCCAGTCGGTCTGAAAGCGGCGGATTGACTCACAAATCTGGCACACAGTTTGCAGAAAAAGACACTGAGTTCAGCCAAACACGCCTCTCCTCCATTATTCGATTATACAGGTCTTTATCAATATCTGCCTCGCATGTGGGAGTGATTAATTACTTTAATAACAGTAATGATATCACTCCCTGAGAGCAACTAGATGCGTCTGACAGACAATGATTTTTATCGCAGGTCGAGCTATCATAGATTAATTTTACATATCTCACCGTGTCCAATGTCATTTAAACATCATGCCTGTGCTTCCATTCACTTTAACCCTTTCCTCGCTGGATGTTACCGTCATCTGTAACGTTACAGCTGGGTTAACTTCAACACAACCGACATTTTTCAGCATATTAGCGAGAAAAATAAAAGACATAACTGTATGTTCTTACCCCCATTTTGGCGCAGTCAGTCTTGTCTCCTCAGATGATGAATTGCTTGTAATGAAGGTTTGATTCAATCTGAATAGCTGACTTTAAGGTGTGGAAACGGGACACGAAACAGCCTCCCGTCTGATAATGAGAAGAAGAAAAAAATGTCTCCCTTTAGCTGATAGCTAACGTTATTGCTCTGCTGTTAAAATAACTGACGTTGGCTAGCATAATATCCTAAAATATCATTTTTTTAAAGAGGAACGTGCATACGGTAACTTGACAAGGTAAAGTTTCATCGAAAACCTCGGTAAAGACGCACCCCGTTCAGATGAAAATCAAACGGGACGGTCTTTAATCGACATAAAATGTAAAAAAAATAAGTGACAGCCGTTGGTGGAGCTTCACCAACCTTCTGCCTGACAGGCTCAACTGATGCCGGTGGAAAGTAGCGCCGGAGGGCAGGCTTCTTCTTCGGATGCCGTCTCCCTCCGCGGCTGTGCGGATGCGGCCGCAGCACTCAGGGTTCCCTGATTGTCACTGCGCGGATGAAACAAGAGCCAATTGAATACATCTTCTAAGCGGTTTTGACTGCGTTTCTATGGTACTAGATGTACTGCATTAATGCGATACGCCTAGAAGTGATAAAGCAAAGTATACTTTCATTTTTAATTAATAAATGTGAGAGACATTTACTAAATTGAATCCTTAATCTAAGGGGGATATAGTAAAATACAGGACCAACAAAACAGAAAACCCTATCATCCTCTGTGTACTGTGTTTCTGCCTCAGCACCTTTAATTTCGCATAGAGTCCAGTGCCTTAGTAGCCTAATCCTAGGCTGGAATAACATTTACAGTCTTTTTTTTGCTGTTTTTTGGTCGTTTTTTAACGAAAACTCAATTAAGGAATATTCACCATGTGAAAACTGTATAAACTAAAACAATAAAGCTCATAACACTATATTTTCACAGTGTGTCCATCCATAAGGCATACTCTCAAAATGATCACATTCACTCCTCTTGTTAATATTGTACTTTTGCTCTTTTGTTATGCAAATTCCACACCAAATGTGCATATATTTAAGTAACCAAACCCACTGATAAGGTCAGTCAGGTTCTTCTGGGGCCCATTGGATTTTGAAATCCTCCTTATCACAAAAGTCAATTAAAGATGTGCCAAAAAAAATGAGGCAGATAATATCTTTGACATATTCTTGGAGGCTCCCATTATGCAAATGCTAAGGCTGCAAAAATCACATTGTCTTTGCCTATTCACATGTCTCACATTTCATGTGAAGCTGTACAATACTATTTTGTTTTTCACCAAAGACTTTTGGAGATCTTAACTCTTTAGAGAGTTAAAGTAAAGCAACTGCTTTCCGGGATTTTTGTTTAGTTAGCAGCAGCTGTTCTGACTTAGGCTTTCTGTTGCTGTGAAAGAGGCATTGACAAAATCTACATCTGCATCTACGACAGCATCTGGAGACAAGTTGTATAATATTCTCCAAACACAGGATAGGCTACATTACAATGGCAGTATATGTCAAACAGATGTGAGCGGAAGTGCGGCACACAAAGGAAGGATTTTCTTATTCCGCTGACAGTTAAGAGTCAAAAGAGAGATGGGAGCAGGGCTATAGAGGATGTAAGAGAGCAAGAAAACAATCACAGAGAAAACTTGGAGAAGAAACAAGGAATAGAAAATTGAGGCACAAAAGAAATAACTAAAAATAAATCAAGCCTAGGCTCATTCTTTCAGTGGAAGAAAGATGGCATACACAGCGGTAATGTGGGAAATGAAAATCCTGGCAAAATTACACAGTGCAAACAGCCCGAACTCGGAGCAGAAATCACATGGAAACAATGTGATGTTGGTGGTGAGTCAGAGAAAAGCTTCGGCTTCACATGCTTTATTTCTGTGTGCGCCACCTGCTATGGAAGATTAGACAATTATACTGCTGTTTTTAGAGTCTTCAAATGGGGCATGAACAGCTGCCATATACACACACACACACACACAAGGGCCTGCACACATCCGAGGAGATGCAACCATGAACACGCACAGAACTTCAAAATGAACGAAGAAGAAAGCGTACGTGACACACATGAGCAGCTGAGACGGTGAGTGTGTGTGTAAATGCACGGCTGTCACTTCATAGATGTGTATGCGTTTCCATGCAAATGTCATTGAGTGCCTGTCAGACTGCATGCGAGCTCGTCTGTATGAGTTCATGCCTCTGTGTGTGTGTGTGAGAGTGTGTGCGTGGGTGGGTGTATGTATAAGAGTGTGTGCGTGTTTGTGTGCATCCGCTGTATCCAGATGGGATCAATACTTCCCTCTGTTATAATTGAAGCGTGGCCTGGTTTCTCTGCTGCTTTGTCATCCCTTCAGCATGCACCATCAATCAAGTTTTTTTTAGCAAATTCAGGCAGAAAAAAGTTTTTAGTAACACACACACACACACACACACACACACACATGCTACTTCAAAAAGTACTGCTGGAGACCAGTGTTGGGAGTAATGAGATTACAAAAGTAATGTGATTACTGTAATGCATTGCTTTTTGCAGTAACGTGGTAATGTAAGGCATTACAAAAGAAAAACTGGTAATATTTTACTCGGTACAAATGTCAGTAACGCGTGTTACAATGCGATTTTAATTTAACCCGAAATGCAGTGGTGTTTTTTAATACAAATTCGCCAAATACACCGTGAGATCAGCAGAGGAGAAAAGTCTGCGCAAAATGTTTACACCTACTTCCTGTTAGCTTCTACTACAGAAGAGATGAGTGCAGCAGCAGCAGACCCAACATTGGACAATACGTTCGCGAGATGGACATACGCCCACTACTTTCAGTTTGTCAGAAAGACTTTTCAGTCTCGGCAGTCTTGTGCTCACACCAAAAC
>JAUZTA010000010.1:2823493-2834199 GCA_034780835.1 Ctenochaetus striatus
CGGGGAGGCTGTGCTCCGTGGAACAGGCGAGCTCGGGACAGGCTGGGAGACAGACTAGAGATGCTTGTCTAAACATTTTCACACTTTTGAATCCTCCCCCCCATCTCTCTCCCTCTCCCTCTCTCTCTCACCCCTCCGACTCCCTCTCTTCCTAAACAATGAGGCCTAGAAGAACTGAGAGCAGCAGAGTGGATGTGGGGAGGAAGAGAGGAGGAGGAGGAGGAGGGGAGGTTGTACTGGCACCCTTTTTAATTCCACCAAAAGCTGCTCCAACAAAAGGTCCCCCACTCGGGAGCCGGCGTGGAGCGGCAGGCAGCCAGGCCGGCTGAAAAACAGGGTCGTGGGCAAAAGAATGAGCGAGAAAGAAAGAGAGAGAGAGAGAGCGACGGAATAAGACTGAAAGGCTGAGGCTGAAAGAATTGGGGGGGAATAAATGAAAGACTGAGCTGGATATGAAAGGCTCCCCTTATTTTTTTTAACTCTGCATGGCGGTAAAAGTCAAACTGAGGAGGGTGGCCACATTGATTGTGTGTGTGTGCATGTGTGTGTGTGTGTGTAAGTGATCTGCACAGACTCTAACGACGCAGTGAAAGCTTGAAAGCAAATAAAAACCTTCCTCTGACCCTCCTCACACCGGCTCCATTGTGATTCATGGCCTCGTTCCTGTTGCTACGCTCCGTAATCCCTCTTCCCTCTGACACCTGTTTGCTGAGGAATCACTCAGGAACGCCAAGGTGCTGGCCACGGTACGGTTTATTTCAAGAAATGCGATCAGGAATTTGCTTAGTTACCGGTTCCTTCAGAAATGGAATTTAAAAAGAAGGAAAAAATAAATAAAAAACGCTGACAGAGTGCAGACGCATGCTGGCAGACAGAAGAATTTAAAAAAAACCTGGGCTCTTTGCAAGCTGAGCTGATGGAGCTTCTCACAGCAACCAGGAGTCACACCTCCTTCCCCTAATTACAGCCGGTCCACACACACATGCACACACACACGCACACACACGTCTGTGTAACAAAGGCATGCAAGATCGTCTCGCCCACAAAAGTCACATCCAGACGACCTGCAGAGTCCTTCCTGCGTCCGTCAGCATCGAAACACAACTTCTCTGTACGAAAACAAGTAAACAGCATTATGCAAGAGCACGCAATAACATGATTAGCAGTCCATCGCTCATCAGCCCACAAAGAATTGTGGGAACTCATTAATATTTGAATCCTTGATCAATAAGAAAAACACAACACAGAGGCTAGAAAAGAAAGGAGACAAACAAATCAGACGTGTGAGGCCGCAGCATGTGAAGACAATCAGAGGACGAAACAAAAAGCTGTGATGAAGTCGTTCTCTCACAGCAGCAGCAGGACTTGATACTGTTCTTTTCTGGGTGAGAATCGCTAACACGCATCACGGCCCGGACAATGACAAACAGACCGGGCTCCCGGCGCTGACGGCCCCCAGCATTACTATGCAGTTTGTGTTGGTGTGAGTCATTAATATGCTCCAAATGAGCATCAGCGGTCTGTTCCTGAGGGGATGATTATCACCCCATGCCTCACCAGGAGGAGCCATCGACATTTGAGTCCGCGGGTCAGGACCCAGAACGGCTCGTTTCTGTTGGCTGTTTCCTTTTTTCTGTTTCACTACAGTGGATTTTTTTACATTTAGTGGCTCATTATTTCGCGATTTCATTAAAATGAGCATCACATTCAGGAGAAATGGCTTATTTAACCTCTTTCCCCATCACTTTTTCTGTCTTATTTACAATCTGTCCTGATTATTGTGCTCCATTTGCCTCGATAGCAAAAAGGTCTTGTAAATACAGTTTGCAAAGTTTCTTATAATGAAGCCAAAAAACAAAAAAAATATTAAACAATCTCCTCCAAAAAACAGACTCTCATGAAGCTTCCAGCTGCTTAACACAATCGTTGACATTTCAACCTGGTGGTGATACCTGTGATCAGCCTTCAGGGCAACAAAGGCGACCCCTCCCCTCCTTCAGACCTCTCCACACACACACACACACTCCTCATGGGACACACTCCTTGACATTTAGTCGTCTGCCACCAGCCACAGAGGGACCTGAACCTCCACGCGACTAGTTTTTTAAAAAAGATGGCGGAGACTCTGCATCGTCGTTCCCAGCAGCAGCAGCAGGGTCAGGAGGCTGCGCAGGGTTAAAGAGGGGGTTCATGCAGAGGGAGAAAAGTGTTAATTAATCTGAGAGAATTGCTGGAAATGTTTTCTTCAAACTGCCCTTTGCTTTGGTAATAATGGGAGATTTTCAGCCTCAAGGCTCGTTCCAATAATTAATCAACTAAAACATCCAGCAAAGAGAGAAGAAATCTAATAATTGTGCTTCTGCCCCAAAAGGCCAGAGGGCAGTTCACAGATTCGTGCCTTAAAGTTGCGTGTTTAGAAGTTATTTATGCTTTAAAACATCCAGAATTTTTTGATTTTTCATTTTGCCCGTAAACCCCCAAGGTGTGATTATTCATGGATGCATGCTCAGAGGTACAAGGGCAGGTCAGTGTTTGATCCCAAGGCTCCTTCACGACAACGTTCTTCCTAAACTGGATCCCAAAATGGAAGATAATCCAACACGGATTCAAACCGCAGCCGCTGCAGCCAGCCACACAAACATGTAAACAACAAAACAAGCGTGAGTGGCGCAATGCGAGACAGATGATGAGTCATTAATAAGAGCTCTCGATAATCAGGCCGCGGCGCTCTGAGGGCGATAATCATCGGCCGCCTGCTCTCCAAGTGATAAGCTAATCAGCCCTTCGTCTCCAGCGAGCCGTCGAGGGGACTCATCATCATTGACATTTCGGCACAGGATCGGGCCCATCGAGACGAGCTCGGGGACGGGGGCGTGGAGGGTGGAGGGGGAGGGGGGCACCTAAAGTGACTTAATTATCATTGCTGTGGAACGATACCCTCTCAACTCCGCTCAGCCTGATCTGACTGAAGGTTAACGCAGGTCTTCAAACATCACGGCTGAAGTTTCGCCACCATCTCTGACCCCGTTTTTTTTTTCTCACAACACTTGTTTTTATTTTTCGCAGGATTCAAAACACACACGGGATCGTGAATCTGCACACACACACAGAAACTGTTCTCTCTAAAAATATTTCCTATGCAGGGACAGAAAATAAGCTCCTACTTTTGGATGCAGTGTCACTAACTCAGCGGCTAAGTAGCTGAAATGCGACTGTGCAGGGGAAGACATTTGTGTTGCTGTACGTTCAAATTAATTCATAACCTGTGGGGGGATGCTGTCATGACAATCTGACAGCTTTTTAACAATACAGGCCTGATGTAGCAGAGTCTCAGCTGAGTATCTGTCATCCTCTCGCCAGTCTGCGTCACATGGCTTACAGCAGCAGCGAGGTCTCCAGCTCCACAGCCCTCCTTTCTGCACCATCATGCAGGAGTTTTCCTCTTCTTCTTCTCCAGGCTTCTCCATTGCCTTCCAATTATATGCGTGGAGATAAAGGCCTGTCCTCGCAAATCTGACTCCAAATCGAGGTTTAATCTCCCCCTCCTGCTTGGTGCGCTCAGTCAAAATCACAGTTCACGCCATCACTTAGATGCAACAGATGCTCCTGCGAAATGCAAAGTCAGGCTCTGCGGCTCTGTATCGCCCTCCTGTTTGCTCTGATCTCTGAGGCATGTCACGACGACGACGACGTGCCAACACACAAGACAACACAACACAACACAACACCCCCCCTCCTCAACAGCTCCATAATGACCCATCCTCGGTTTCCTTGGTGACAATTTGGGGACAGCTCTGACAGATGATGCTAGTTACGCCCAGGTGAAAACAGGAGGCTGACAGATTCGTGCTGACAGAGCGGGTTCACAGATTTTTTATGCCGATCACTGTAGCCTGACTGCCTGCTCTTATGAATTTTGTATCTGGTCCCAGTTGGGGAAGAAGAAAAAAAAAGAAAAAAACCTCTGGAAATTGATTCTGCTGGGAGTTGGAGCATGTCTGCATTACTCAGCGGTGCATTTTAGTGAGGCTATGATGGCTTTTGGTTATCTCCATATCACTGTAATGTTCTATAGGGATATAAAGTGATACCTCTGTATTTGATAACGATGTAATATGTCTTTCAATAACCCTAGTATTCATACTAATGGTATTTATTGTTTCCTGAGTAATAATAGTACTGTTTGGAACCTGCTCCATTGTTGTTGTGCATTTGAATCACAGCAGCTTTCACATAACTGGTCCACCTGCTGCAACAGGGACTCAACATGTGCACAACATTTTACCTTCTTCTGCTCAAAATAAGCAACCTGGGATGAATTCCTTGTATCCTTGTCTTGCATCTTATCTCCATCTGATGTCTTGCATCCTGCTTGCATCACTTGACAGTAGGTTTACAGTAGATATATCAGCTAATATCAGCAGGCTGGTATAGCTTCAGTCACAACCTGCTCACCGTCAACACACCTGTGTCAGTTTACATTGGCGGATATGCGAACTGAAACATGAGTTAAAGTTATTTTTTGACCAATATCATTCACATCGCTGTGAATTTCGCTAATAATGTTTACACTGTTGCTTTAATGTCATAAATTAGCAGATGGGGTCATTTATGATTTGCATGTTGTTGATCTATGGAAACCGCCTGTCTCAGCACATCCCCTTATTTATCCCTTAACAACAGAGCTGGAAGGAATATTCCAGAAAACACTACAACACATCATGGATATGGGCCATTTTTTTTCCCACTCTAGCATCAATATCTCTTTATAATTCCCATAATCAAGCCAACAAGCTCCACAAACTTGTAATAATTCATGGCATATGTGCTTAAATATAGAGAACAGACTGCACATGTAGAATGTAGAGCATGTAGAGATAGAAAACTGATGGAGGTCTTCAGCTGGCGTGGCTCTATAGAGGCTGCGTTTTATTATAGGATTCATGTTAACGATATTTATTAAGGACTCTAGACAATCACCGCTGAAGGGCCACCTGAAGAGCAGGCACCGAGCACTTCTCATTTCCTCCTCAGTTTCCCCGCTCAGCCCTGTTGCTCTGTAGAATGAGCACCAATTTCTGCCATTATTCTAATGGCTGGTAATCAGACCTGCGAGTGTGATTGCGCCCCCATTTCCCTCGTACGCTCTCCAACAGGTAAACACAGATTACAGGTCAGCCGTGTTGGAAGGTTTGTAGAGGCTCAGGGAGGATTAGGCTTCTTGAACAGTCAATTACCCCGCCTGGCAGCGAGTAATTAGGACAAAAAAAATCCCCGCACACAAACCAGGAGAGCCACACCTCGCGTTTTTTTTTCTTTTATGGCGTGAAAACGAAACGCACAGATTTTTGTATGCGTGCTTCGACAATAAACTTTTCCTACAGATCACCACAGTCTACAAAAACAGCAGCCGGGGATGATAGAGAGACGTGACGCGGTGAAAACACGCAGCTCACCGCACAGGGCGCTGAAGGCGCGGCTCGGGACGCACCGGGCTGGGGAGTGGAGGAGCACCGAGGAGGCTCCGGTGAGGAGTGTGAGACCACGGCTCGGAGGTTTCGTGGTCGTCTTACCTTGAGCTGCGAGGAGGATCGCCGCCGCCAGGAGCCAAGTGTTCCTCACCGGAGAGACGGGACAGCGTGCTGCGTAATCTCTCGCCATTCTTCTTCTCATCAGGAGACAAGGTGGACGTTAATATCCACAACAGCGCTGAGCGGGGCAGCCGGGCTCCGGGTTATTCCTTCTGCGATCGGCCGAGAAACTTCCCGTTCAGTTCGGGACCGCCTGCGTTGTAACCAGCCAAGTTTCGGTTTCTCTCCTCCGCTGTCTCTCTCGCTCTCTCTCTCGCTCTCTCTCTCTCTGTCCGTCCTTTCCCAAAACCTGGACCTGGAGCGGAGTTCCGGTCGGTCTCTACCTTCAGTCTGCTGGAAGAGTTAAACCCCTCCCCGCGTGGGCCGGCCGCAGTGCGCACAGGTAGTCCGCGGCTGCTCGAGCGACGGCGACCAGAGGAGCGGAATGTGAGGGGAAAGTGTGGACGGAGAGTGTGTGTGAGTGAGAGAGTGAGTGAGTGTGTGTGTGAGAGAGGGTCGGCGGAGCTCCGTGTGTGTGTGTCTAATGCGGAGAGCTGAGTGGGGAATATCAGTGATGTCAGCAGAGCGTCACCAAGAGGACTCGAGCCGTAACAGTGAGCCCGCGCGGCTGCAGCTGCACAGTTTAAGGGTCAGAAAGCAGCGAACAGGGAGGAGGCGCCGACCTGCGTACCTGCGCGCGAGCCACGGGGTGTGTTCTGCTGACACCTGCCGCTCGTTTGTGTGCGCGAGGACGTGATCACATGAGGGACGTAAAAGGAGTTACATCACAAAACCGACTGACAATGAGTTCTATTGATCAATCGGTTATTATCGATTATCATCAAGATTTTTTTCAGAAATATGATTTCTAAATGTTACCAAAGGTGAAAAAAATATGTAAATGTACTCAAATACTGCATTTAAGTTATGATGTTCTAGTACTTCTGTTTAATGCTGGTTCATATTTCCTCTTCACTAGATAAAAATACATATATTGAACTTTGAACTGGAGAAATCAGTGCGTTATCAGGAGATAACGAGGCTCGCTTTCAGTGACAAAGGGATAAAATTAAAAGCAGTTTTGTTATCACGTGATTAGGCGTAAATTACCCCGTTATCTTGAGAAAAAAAAACCCGTTATCCCCTGATAATGAGATCTCGAGATAATATAATGAAAAAGGGGTAATAGCGAACATGGCCGCTCTCGGCTTCCGTATCATGTGTACATTAAACATCACTCTATTGTTGCAGCTGGTAAAGTTGAAGCTGATGTTAATGAGAAAAACTTCATACTGCTGGGTAGCTTAACATATAACAGTACTCAATTATTTCTTAGAAGAACATATTTTGTTTTAATTATATGATTTTTTAAAGTAATGAGTAACTGCAACTGTCATAATAATAAAAGCAATGCGATGAAAGCTGCAGTAAAACTCCCTTGAGACTCCTTTTTTTTGCAGAATGACAACATAACAACCAATCCCTTGTCTCAATGTGATCATGTGACCAGATGATGTAATGAATAGTAGTAAATTAAAGCACAAGAGCTGAAACTGTAACCACCTCATACACTCATGGATCAGGGCCTTTTATGACTTGTATTGTCATGTTTACTTGAGTGGATCTGAATATTTTTTCCACTGTGTCAATGAAAACCATCGATCATTCGGTCAAAACTACAGCTACATCATGAAAATCACTGGAAAATATTGGGATCAAAAACCAAAGCCGAAGTTAAATTTGCTTAAATCTGATCAGCAGCCAAAAATCCTCTGTGTTCCCGTATTTAAAAGTCAGATAACCGCTGTGACAGAAAAGGGTACATTGTTTTTAATCAAACTCATAATTCAAGAGGCTCTAATGGATTGGATGAATAATAAAACCATTAATGGAAGTGGAGACCTGCTCCTGTGGCTCAGTGTGTCCCTGTGTGCAGGTCTGCAGAGACATCACCAACACATGTCACATGCGATGTGCTTTACAGGCGAACAACATCAGTCTGAGCTTTTCTAAGAAGACGGGAAAAACTCCTGGAAAACACACTCGGCTCATTAGAGGAAATACAGAGGAAACCTTGGTAGACAATTCAGAGAGAGATGCACCTTCAGCGGTTAGAAAGACACAATTAGCCTTCTAAAAATAGGCTAACTGTCTCAATGTTATCAAATGTTGTCATAATAAGTATTTCAAGTACAATAAATCCGACAAATAACAGCAAGACAAGGTGGAAGCTGTAGTCATTATGCTATATAATCTATATGTACTGCGAACAAAGATAAGCCGAAGCTGTAACCTTCAGAATATCAGTAATACGAGGACAAGGAGACTGTAAACAAAGTCAACACTAACACACAAGAAAACCATCAGAAGAGGAGACAAACTTCATATATTTTCTAATCCAGATTTCAGTTATCAGTGTATTAGAGCTCCTGTTACATACATGAGCAGTTTCTGATATAAATTATGTCATTTAGCTTGTTTTATCATCATTAAAAGCTCAAGTTTAGTGCAAAACAGCAACACAACCTCCTTCATAACACAAGACACGACTTAAATCTGTAGGAGTGTAAAATATCTTTTAATCCACATCCTTACTTACCCAAGCGATGATGTATTTCCTCCATTACACGAAAAAAGTACAAGACACTTGAGCCAAAGAAATTGCAAACATAAATTCAGGTTTGCAGCACACAAGAAGAAAAGCCTTCAGGCTTGAAACCAGCATCCGTGGGGGTTTAAGTCTCTCTAGATGGATGCTGTCATTTACTCTGTTGTCCCCTTTCACAGAAACAGTGACACTGAGAGGTTTAGAGACAGAAATGTTTCAAAAAACGGAGAAATTTTGAGGGAAACAAACAGAAACAGAGAAAGTTCTCCCGTCTGTTCAGGCCGATAAGAGAGCATCTTTGAAGTAAACTGCAGCAGAGTTTAAGTTACGGCGGAAACGAGTAACAGAAGCAGATTCACAAAGAAAACGTTGTGTTCACAGCGACACACTGTGAAGGCAAGACTCAATTAACTGTGCGACTGTTTACAAGAGTGTAAACATAATGAACTCTATTGTAAAAAACTGTTTCCTGTTACTCACCTTGCCGCAGCTTTAAGTCAATAATTATGCAGATTTTTTATGTTTTAAGGTGAATCATCTTCCAGTTTAATTCCATTAATTCAGCAAACAATTGAGGAATAAACTGGAAAAACTAAATGCATAATATTGAGATGATGGGAACATTATTTAGTTGCAAGTTCAACCACTTTTTTATGTTTTCTTTCCTAACTGAACGGTGATTAGTAAGTTTGTTGCCTAAAGGAAGAAGGAGATTATTATGGTTTTTGCACATGCGCATCGTCTCTCTGCACGATTATGCTGAAAGTTTGAAGTTATTAACGTTTCTGTGTGTTTCTGCTTTCAGATAATTGAAAATCCAAGTGAGTGCTGTCTGAGTAAACGGAGAACACCGGCCTTTTCTGACGAAATCTCCCTCTGAACGCAGCACCCCGCCTCTTCGCGGTGCTGTAAGAAGGGACGTCCTCCTCTCGAGTCGCCTCATCGTCCTTGTGAACTTCCTCGGTTGAGCCCTTGAGACGGAGGAAGCGGATAACTGCGCCATTTTCTCAGACGGTGTAGCCTGGAATCATCAATTACCCGAAAGAGAAATAACACAGAGCTTGAACTTTCTGCCTAAAACCTAAAAAGAGCTGAACTACAAGTGTAACAAGAGCTGCATAATTTATCTTCATCTGCCTTTAAAACTGATGTAACGTCAGAATAAAATCAAAATCCTGGTTTTGAAACATTTCAATAAGCACTTTTATTTGAACTAACCGTCGGATGTATTGACACCTTTATTTCAGGAGCTGCTCAACGATTGTTGGCTATTGTATTAAATCATAATTGCTGTTGCCATGGTTACCACAGGAGTCTCCAAACCAATCAGGGACGAGACGTTAAGGATTTACAACTTTGAATAACTGGGTTACTCAGATGGATCTAACTGGGGAAATTGGGTTTTCTTTTAATCCTTAATCATAATTACAGAAAACAGGTTTGTTGTTTTATTATATTTACAGAAGCTGCTCATTTAAAAAAAAAAAAGAAGCTAACTGTAGCTCTGCATGCTAACACACTGCAGGTCACTCACATTTATCTCCAAACCTGAGTGAATAAAAGTGAAAGAAACTCAGAAATGTGTCTGTTTGTAACGTGGGTGAGCTCACCTTTTTTTATATTACAGTCTTTTGTCAGATGCTTCTCAGCAAAGCGAATTCTTTTCGGGTATAAAAGTTTGGGGAATTGATCACTTTGACATAGGAGACATGAAAAGCCGGGGGGAGAGGAGGGGGTCTGACCACCAACCTCACAAATAAATAATGGTCAAGCAGCTCCGGCTGAGCCGCGGCCTCCTGCGAGTGCAACATCAAACAAAGAAAATGAAAGACACATCCCTCCAACTCTGAAACATCAGACGCCGCCGGTGGTGAAAATGCGGTTACAGTCTTGCGTCAGACGCTCGATAAGTCATGTTCAAATAATTCTCAATCTATCAACATGATAAAAGATCCGGCGATGCCAGCAGCTCACAAGAAGCAAGGACCCCCCCCCAACAATCCCACTTATTCTAAACCCAGCAATCACCCTCACAGTCGAAGCATCTCTTCATCTCCCACTAAAAGTAACCAGCTGTGACATTTACAGTGGAAGACTCTCGCCGCGTGAGCGCTGTGATTTCTGATTTCAGGCCAACAAAACAAGCACCTACGTTACTGCGGGAAAATCGATTTAAGTGGCCGCACGCCCCCCTCCATTTTTTAGCTATTCAAAACGTGTCACTGTGAAATAACACACTGATGCCCTCTGCAAAGCTGGCCTGCCTGTCTGCCTGTCTGCCTGCCTGCCTGCCTGCCTGCCTGCCTGCCTGTGTGTCTGCCTGCCTCTTAAACCCTCCACATGAGGCTCCCATCATTTCGCTGGGTGTTGGACCCAGACACCCACCTCTCCATTATCACCTCATTAGCGGGCTGCAAACTGGTCCACCCTCAATTTTGGCTCCAGCCTATCAGCCCATTAATCACAGAAGAGCAGGGAAACCTTCTGTCCTCTGAAGGCTCACGATGTATTCTGCTGGCCCCCACTGT